>CM049306.1:48316018-48916018 GCA_026874595.1 Sipunculus nudus
CTCACTTCATGTAAAAGGTATCATTCTTTATCTGTGATACAATTAACCAGGTAAATGTTTGTTTTCCTATCTCAGATAAGTAAGAAATGCAAAAAACCTTTTCTTTCAAAATAAAAGGTCTCACTATTAGGGGAAATGCTGATTATTGGTTAGGGTCCCAATTATTGATCAATAGTAATATTATAATGGCTGATTTTTGGAGAGGAATGCTAATTACGCTCCCTAAGCAGCAGAAATCTTGCGCTTCTAAAGAAGCAACTGATTTTCACGCTGCCAGCTTTGACCGTTTATGATATATTTAGACACCAGATGGCGGTTCGTTGTCCACTGAAATAAACGTGCGTATGATGTGACAAGCAGGCAATCAGATGCCAATAAACAAACACTCGACAAGCATCCTGGCTCCGCCCATTGCTGCGCTTCAAACGCCGCTTGATGAGTTTCCGGTCAAATTTAAATTGATCCCTCTGCATTCTCGCATCATCGACCACTTCGATTATGACTGTATGACTGTGTAAGCATAGCCATGTAACTGTTGTCTGCAGAACTGAAACCAGCCAGGGAGGTGTGCACGCAGCCTTTGTTGTTACGTTTCGTTTGAATTACAGCTCACCGGCCGAGCATCCTATGTGCCCAAGGCCCTAAGCAAACCAGGTCAGGGGCAATTCTCTCTGAGCCTGTGGCCTGTTCAGACGGTTACGCTGGGGGATGAGCTGTCACTCAAAAAGAAATGAATATGATTGGCTCCGTGTATTCCTCGCTTGGCTTTGTCTTCCAGCACAAGGTCTCATCTGATTGGACAAAAATACAGTGCTCCCCTCTAGTGTTTCAATTCAGGATACGAGGTCATAACAAACAGTGCCTTACGATATAGGTAGTAGCCCTATACGTAAAGCGCTGTGTAAAGAGCGTAAATGCTAATCTGCAGAATTAAGATGCTCATAACTTTTTGTGACCTAACACATGAATTCATGAGCTTTTTATCCCATGATTTTGAGTGTTTCAACAAAATCAAATTTTGCTGACAGAAAGAGAGCATGGATGAGACATGTTAAGACAGCCTACACATAAAATTTTATGATTTTCTTGACTTTTTGAAAATTCTAAAAATATCATACCTGAATTTTAAAATTTCGAAATTAATGACCTTTTCAGGAGATGGGAACCCTGATTAATATGGATTACTGGAAAAAGATTATTTAAAATATTTTGTTTATGAAAAAAGAGTCTATTTATGCCATGGTCCATGTCGCCAGGGGTAACAAATTACAAAAGAGGTATGTATTGCATTGTCTACATTAAACCAACTAAAAGGCCTCATATTTAATGCATTTAATTTATTCTGAAACATTTCACAACCTTGGTTGCCTTGTTTCGACTGTGACACAGACATTTGTTTGGTTTACTGTATTTAGTTTTATAATTATCAATTCTTGTGAGTGTGATCCTTAGTTCATGATAAAGCCACTGATAATTATACAACCCCTCTTGCATCTACTGATATATCAACAAGTCCACAAAATATCCTCAAAATTTACATGGTATATATAATATTTTGAATCATACCTCAGTGAAATATGAACAAACTGTGAATCTGTAATATTATTATATAAATTATCAAACCAAATGCAAAAGTACATACAAATATATTTAGACTAACTCCATTTGAACCACACTATACTGATATATCATATAGCATAATGAATATCCATAAATGGTTCATCTATCTAATTTAATTTTTAAGTGGAATTATATCAAGAATACATGACAAAGGCTAAGGCCAAAATGAAAAAAAGGTATGGTTCTCAGGCACTTTTTTTCAGAAATCAATGCGGGCGGGCGCATTTTTTTATTTTAAATTTTTTGGTATGTTTCGATAAAAATGTCAAATGATAAAGGAAAAGCATGAAAATAACAGTTTTATTTTGCGAAATAAGTAAAAGCACTACAAAACAAAGGAAATTGTATGGTTTTATCTTCTTGAAAGAAATGTCGGAGCGGATGCAGCTCAAAATTGGAAAGTTTTTATTGAAAATCAAAATAAAAATTTTTGATGCGGGGGTTTAAAATTGATGCGGGCAGTGCCTGAGAACCATACCTTTAATTTCTTTTTTGGCCTAACTGTATTTATTTGACATTTTACAGCTAGCTATATTTTAAAGACATATTGGAGTCAGTGCTTACTGCGACATGTCCAGTGATGTCAGGTTTGGAGCTGCTTTGTAGAAGGCTGGGAAGTCCTCCAGCACGTTGGCTGCCAGGTTCAGGTCGACCAGCGAGTCACACCTCTGGTCTGGTAGTACCTTCACCAACTGTAGAATAAAAGCAGAATAGTCAGAATTCAGCTTCACTTCACACTGCATCAGATCTCTTATTTTTGGAGTGAATAATAAACATTGCCACAAAACTAGAAACATCTTTTAGTGACTAATGGACTCTGAATGACTGGGTCACATACAAAAACAACAAAACTTCAATATGAATATGCTCATCATGACAAAAAAAGATTTGTACACAATTATAATTTCTTAAAACTTAAGAGCGAGTAAAAAACATGTAATTTGGCCCCAAAGATTTTTCCAAGCAAACTATATAATCTGGCTAACAAAAAGAGATAAAATGACTCTAGTTATTACAATGACCCATTATCCTCCATACCACCCAAAACAACAGGGTGAGATATAGGGTGGCTTCATTATTCTTGTCCGTAATTAAAAAAGCCCATTATGTAATTTTTAAAGTAAACTTAAACTATTACCACCAATATAGACATACCCTGAGAGTAAGGTGAAGTGAGTGTTAATTTATCAGCTTTTGACAGATTTATCAGCTTTTGACAGACCTGATTAAAAGATAAATCAAGGCGGTGCAGGTGCTGACACCTGAAGGCAGGAGATGGAAACCTCATCAGTCTGTTGCTGGATAAATTCAGGTCTCTGATTTTTGGTAGATGCTAAGAAAAAATGAATCACAGCTTATATATAAATAATCATAGGAAAAACATGTATAAGCAAATCCTTCAGAACATGGCATCTTAGTTACAAATGAGATTAATAATGTGGTTGGATTTTATATATTATGACTTTATTTCAGTTCATCAAAATTGTTAATACGTATAACAGTTAATTAGCTTTATATCTAGAATACACGTTCATGAACTCCCTAATTCATGCTAAAAGAAGGATAATGCATGATCTGGTCCTCATTACAAATTGTACTTAATATATATTCTGTCTTACATGCTGATTAGACATGATTCACAAGGCAATGACTGGTCCATATTGTAAAAATACAGGTTTAATTACACATTTCATTTTTTATAATTTTTTAATAATTATAATTATATGTAAAAATTATTATTTTATTACACCATTTTATTTCCTAAGCATGAAAATTTTAAATATAATATTAATTTATAATATATAATATAATATTAATACATAATAGTGTTATACATTTTGTCAAAATAAACCTTCACATTCACTATCTGCTAAATATTCTACCAAAAAGTATATTTATTGTTAATATCAATATGTTAATTTTTCTTTTCAGATTCTGGCAATTATGTAAGTAAACATTTGCATTTACAGTCCATTCATTCAGCAGATTCATGTATATATACAGAGGACTAAATATTTTTACCTGAAACAATACATCTGGGATGGATTCTATTTGGTTATGACTGCAGTCCATCTCAACAATGTGGTGGAAATACTTCAGCAGTCTAGCACCAGATGTCACTAGCTGCAGGAAGTTGCTGATTTGATTGTTGGAAAGATCAAACTGTCTGATACCTATGTCACCAGAATCTCTGCTGGGGAGGTCTACACAACTTGCAGAACGTCGGAAGCGACTACGTTTTTTATCATCTATTTATAATAAAACATTAATTTTTATTCAATTCAAGTTATTGCTACTAATGTATATTTGTATCTCAACAAAGTGACTGTAATATGCATGTAAATTATAAATAAAGGAAGAAAGTGGGAAATGAGCTAATCAAATATTATAATATACATTTAATTTATTAATTTAAATAAGTGGGTGTAAAAATAAATAATCATAATTTTCCATTTCAAATTAGAATAAACCAAATCTGATAAGCATGTTAAAGCAAGCCAATCATGCAAACATTGCTTTGTGCAAAGCATGTATTGTCCACTATATAATTATCCCATTTATAACATCCTGAACTTATATTGTGCATTTACCAATAATTATAAAGTGCAACAGCGACTGTAATTAGGCATTACAGTATTGTACTGCATTTGTTCGGGGGGGGGGGGGCTACAAAATCTCTGGAGTGCCTTCACAGTGACATGGTCTTCTAAATCCTTCAATAAAATTCTAGAATTTTTTTTTTTTATATAATTTTTTGGTGGAGGTAACCACCTCCATTTTTAATGCTGACTTAACTAATTCTTAACTAAATATGTACATCTGCAGAGTTTCCATTTTCCGTTTGGGACTACTTGACAGGGTGGTAGCACTCGCTTCCTATCATTTTATATCCTGGTGTCACCCAGGCCTGGTGTCTACCGCACCTGCGGGTCCTGGGTGTGTAATCATCCCCATTGCTGGGTCATAACACCGAGGAACCCCCCAAAGACGCACTCGTATGTGAGTGATACATGGCTGTAGGGCACAGCCTACCCATTAAGCCTGCAGAGCACTCAACCTGGGTGGGGGCCGACCGTGAAAAACCTCACAGCCTTGGCTGAGATTCAAACCCACGATCCCCTAGGCTTTGAGTCCTGCGCTCTACCCCTGAGCCACAGAAGCCGGTAATTTTAGAATTTTTTATCAAATGCTTTCAAATTTAAGATTTTCAAAGATTATACCATTATTTAGCATTATGAGAAAGTTTATAGTTGTGAGTAATATAATCAAAACAACACCAGTGGTTTTGATGTAAGGCCATCTTGAAGTGTAACAATAGGATTTTAACGGAGGTTTTCCCTTAATTTCTCAAAGGAACAAAGTCACAGTGAACCAGTTTATGGTTTGTTAGGAGATCTTAATGATATCTAACTGTATGCCAAATTTCAGATTTGTATGTTCAACAGTGTTAAAACATGCCTGTCTAACATACGGACAGACAGACAGATGGACGGACAACGACTACTGACTTACAGTCAGCTTAGCTAAAAAGTAAATAATATATGCATAAAACTTTTTTAAGAAACATGAAACTAAAATTTAACTTTATCAAATATTATTTTATAATCAAGATTATTGATAAGAGTGGTGTCACACAGCAGGAATTATTTACTGTAACTACAATTACTGCATTTTATATTATCATGATGAGCTGAAAAAGCTGAATTAATCCAGCCTGATCCATGCAAATCCTCAGCTGCTCGTATATAACAGGATGCTGCTTCTTTAAACACTCCTTTACCATTGGTTTCATGACAACATTCCACTACTCATTTCACTTAACAACTGCCTACCCCTGAAACATTTGCATTAGACCACCACCAGCCATGCATGTGTTATTAGCACCAAGCCAAGTCGGACTTTCCCATAAGAGGCCAAAAAGTGAGCTCAAAATGATTACAGCAGTTGAAATCTTGGTGATATTCACTTTGTTGCACACTGAATGATTTTCTGATTCCGGTTGGAACACAAATCACTCATGCAATCCTTTCTTGAATTATAATAGTGTCAATGGATGTCTCTTGATGCTTTCTCAACCTAATCATCCTCAGACTTTCCTCTTGTAATATACAGGCAAAACATGATGGAATCCATGGGAGCCACCACAATAATGCTTGCATGAATAATTGTAAATGTTGTAACAACCTTTGAAAGAGAAGGTCTAAAGGGTTTTGGCCAACACCTGGATTGTACTCACTGGTTGTTATATTCTTGGCCAGAGGCAGAAGCCTACAAGAAATGTTTCAAGTGCAAGCAGTAGTAAACTGAAATGGGTCAATTGGGTCAGAATGTAACATGACCACAGCATAAGGAGAGTAACATCTTCACTGACAGCTAGACTAGAAGAACCTCCCTACTGATACATTATAGTCCAATATGTCATCACCCATCAACATGCTCGGGACTAATAGATGTTTGTCTGGTAAAATGAAGCCTGACAGAGCTTTTCTCTTAAGAATTATTGTTTCCTTTGAACATTTAACTACTTGATCACTCACCAACTTCATCATCGGGACTGACAGATACAGACCCCTTGAGGCTCCATCCTTCTGGATCTGTTAGTGATTCTTCATCAAGGATTGTGGGCATTCCACTGTACGTGACAAAGCCTGACAAACAGTCAATAAATCATGTAGTTAAGGCCAAAAAAAGGTATGGTTTTCAGGCACTTTTTTTCTTAAATCAGTGTGGGGGGTCGGTATTTTATTTTTGACCTTTTTTGTATGTTTCGATAAAAATGTCATATGATCAAGGCAAAGCATGAAAAAACCATTTACATAAGAAGTAAAATCTGACTCTATTTTTATTGTATCTTTACCATATTACAACAGTTCCAACAAAGGCTTTTCATAAGTTTAAATCTTTATAAAACTGTGTTTGACCTCAGAAAATCTAGCTATATATGAGGGAGTTCCAGGGGTCAGCCTCAAGTAGTCCTGGCTGGTCCTCTTAGAAGCAAAAAGGCTCTAGCTCTGTCATATTAGACCTTAAACATGAGGTATTGTCTGGTGCATCTTAATCCTATTGTAATTTGAGGGTTTGGGTGTGGTCCAAAAATGTGTTATTCCACTCCAAATTCTGTGGATACACATTTCCTTTCCACCAAACTTTCTTACCAGCTCTCTCACTTGGTTGCTGTCCACAAACTACTTTCGTGTCAGTTCTCCACTCCCTAATAGAACCCTGACATGTATATCCCTCCCAGGTTCTCAAAGTTGCTCATGTTGACTGCCACTTTGCAAACACACACTAACCCAGAGGTCACAGGTCACATGTCAAAATGTATTGAAATTTAACTAGTCTTAATAACAAAGAATTTTCATTTGATTTTTATTATACTCTTTCATGGAATCTGACATATACTACCTTATCATACAATTTTTATATAATAAAAAACCTGAAGCTTCTGTTCCAGATGTATTCCAGGGCAAGCTGGCTCCTTTCTTCACCATTACTTGTAGTTCTCCAGGCAAACCGGACCCATCTGTTGTTGATGTGTCTGTATTGCACACAATATCCTACAAATAAAAATTGTTAGGATAAATGTATACTGACTGATTACCGAGTGTCTTCTTGGTAACAGTGATCAAATTGTTGAATTTGTAAGTCTTGGCAGTCAGTGCAATTGTATATTTACAGTGGAAGCTGTCTGAAAGACCACCTGTCTTAAAAGACCTAAAGTATTCAAATTGGTTATAACTGACTTGTGTAATAAGAACACCTTTGTGCATTAAGACCACTTTTGGCCAGTCCCATGGGTGGTTTCACTGTACTATCAATAATTTTCAGATTGAATTTCCTTTAGAATTTTACAATCTGGACCTCCTCATGTATTCATTGTAGTCTGCTGTGTTAAGGTCCACTAAGAAAGCATAGCAGATTTGTTTAAATGAAACACAATGCATGCCTGAAACTTCAAAAGAAACCTCAACTTTAAGTATTAGATAGGTTTCCTGTTTTTAGTATTTGAAGTTTCTCTTGCCAATATAACAAAATAAAACATTTAAGTGTCAGTCAACGCCAATCACTGGTGTGGTTCACAGGCCTAGAACAGAACATGTTTTGTGATGGAGGCTTCAGAGTGAGTATTATGCCATGCCTAGCATGACAACATGCTTCTTGATAAGAGCTCAGGAGTGAAAATATTCTAAAAACTTGACTTTCAGTTGTCTAACCTGTACAACAATATTTCAGTTTCGGCTGATAATTCAACCTCTGCAAATACATTTTTCAGTGGCTGCAAAATGAGCATGAAATGTATGTCAGATGCTGGTAAAATAAAGCAAAATCATTATTCTGCTGTTTCTTTACATATGTATTCCAGCTATATGCCAGAGCTGGGCAGAAGGCACTCAGTTCATGTGGGTAGCTGTTGTTACCCTAACTAGGTACTCAGTACTAAGTAATCTCTCTACAAAACAGTATATGATCGCATGCATTTGTCTCCATTTCAAATATGGATCACAAACAAAACAGCAACAAACATTCATTACATTTACTTTAAAAAATATCTCTCAAAAGCTCCTTTGAAAAAGTTTATACTGAGCATCGATTTCAAATTTCCCAGACGGAATTTAGTGTCAGGGTTATTTTAGAGCCTGCCTGATTGGTGTGGAAAAAACTTCTGTATTTAAAAACAACCACAGAGAAATTAAATTATACCAAGATAATAAATTGCTTTGTACCTGACATATAATTCTTGTAATTATGATACACATTTGTTATAAAACAAATCCGACTATTACACAGTCCAGGAAATAACTGATATTGTATCTGACATCTGACCCTTGTGATTATGCTAACATCTGTCAGTGTGGTATATATATTGAAACAAATCTGACAATTACACACTCCAGGAATTAACTGATATTGTATCTGACATCTGACCCATGTGATTATGACACACATGTGGTGTATATAATAAAACAGATCTGACAATTACAAACTCCAGGATATGTCTGTCTGACACCTCCTCTTTAGACAGGTTGACATAACACCATCATGAAGAATGTATGACATCTCTGATACAGATACACTTTATGTACACCACACAGAGCTGAAGGACTGACATATGCTCCCCTGGGATGTGTACTTCCTACCTGAGGCCACAGCAAAAAATAATTAGCTTAATTAGACTCTAAGGCCTAATAATATGGATATAATAATAATTTTCTTCAATTCACTAATCAAAATAAGATTAGTTTCCCATACATCACTCATGTTTAATGTTACTGGCCGTTTACCATGATAATTAAATGCAATAGGATGGATGGCTGTTGCAGTGCTTTTCCCTGTGTGTCTTGTGTCATGACACAAACAGGGTCACCACTCCAATATAAATGCCTATTTATTTATTAGGTGTTCATGGCTATAGGCAAGTCCATGCAGTTAGCAGTATTATTACTGTGGTGAGAAGTTTACTGTCAACAGATCAGAAATTCTGTAGAACAATCTGTTATGTGGCCTTATGGTCTGTGCAGCACAAACAAGACCAAATATCTCATATACACCTGATTATGAACTTCATATATATAAAGCTGCACTGATTAATCTCAGTCCAGGGCTCATCTTTCACTTCTGAGAGCACTTGCCCTTTTGTTAAAGTATTAACTAGCAATTACTTGCTTTACATAAAAGTTTACAAACCCTACAAACACAAATAATCATGCCCACTTGCACACAAGTGGGTTCTATATATGACTGTGATGCATGTTTTACTGTATGTCTAACTAACAACATTTAGATACTCTGTAGTTTCCTCAAATGTTCACCTTAGAATCATTTTCTATGACCCTGACACTAAAAAACATGATTGTTTTAGATATTTTATTGATACTGAATATGCACATATAAATCACATAATACAAGCATCAGTGGGATTAAGTGCAAGCTACTTAAAGCTTACCTCGACTCTCTCCCAAATGTTTCCATTAACAATATACGCTGGCAGTATTCAGAGTGTTTGGATGTGAGTGAGTTTAGGTGAGGTAGGGTGGTATGGATGTTGGGTAAGTGAAGGCAAGTTGTAAATTTTCTTAGTAAGAATGAAACAAATTGTTCATTTGTTCTTTTTTTTTTAAATTTAATTAATTATTTGGAAGACAAGTATTTAAAATTGTTTTTGTTTCATTTTTGTTTCAGGTCCTAGTATATTAGGACTAATTTTATGAATGAATTATGAATATCACTTTTAGGGGAAAATATGGTGGGGAATATTATATTTTGAACCTTTTTGTGTCTTCTATGTATGAAGATACTGCTTCAAAAATTTCTTCATTTCTGATGTGGCTTGCATAGGGATTTCCATAAAGAAGTTCTTCTACAGGTATATTTAGGGGGAGATGTTTACTTCTAGAGTTGACATGGAGGTGACACTGCAGTAGGTAATGTAAAAAACATGATCAGATCAATGGAAAAACACCATCAATAAATGAAATTGACCATATGCTAGATATGTCAGACAATGCAATCTTAGAGTGGTAGCAGCAATCTATTTATCTTTAACCATAAATTTAATAATTCTTTTATCTTATTTTTATGTTTACTTCATTTATCAATTTAATTTTTCTTACATAATTCTGTAAATGTTATGAATTCAATAATACAGAAGACAACATGTCTGCTGGGGGGGGGGGGGAGATATATCATAAGTAAAATCTATAAGATCACCGTTTCAGATAGAACTCTCAGAATCTTTGAGCTATATTAATTCAGATCGAACCCTTAGAATCTTTGAGTTATATTATTTTCAGATGGAACTCTCAGCATATTTGAGTTTTACTAAATTAAGATGGAACTCCGAGTGTTTTTAAGTTGTACTTATTTCAAATGGAAATCACAGAATCTTTCAATTAAATCATTTTCTGATGAAACTCTCAGAATCTTTGAGTTATTCAAATTTCAGATGGAACTCTCAGAATCTCTGTGATATATAATTTTCATATGGATCAAACTCTCAGATTCTCTGAGTTATATTGATTTCAATCTGACAGGCTGGCAATTACGTGATGAAGTTTGAAAGCAAATATCAATACCCCGAACACAAACGATATGTCCATCAACACAAATGGAAAGTCCTTGCACACGTGGGATGAACTGACCAAAGGTAAACAGCTCAGTGACCGCTCAATAGATATTACTTCCTATGTTCACTTGACCTTCCCGGTTTTCATGGCCTGTGAATTTGAACAGTTGGCCAATTAATTACAGTTATGAATTTCATGGATCTGAATATTGCAACACAGCCAAGCTCTGAGCCAATATAGCTACTTGTCCAAATATTAGGCCTTACACCAGCCCTCAATACTTAATGCAAGAGCACAGTCTAGCCGTTTTCAAGAGAGCCACATAGATAATATTATAAATGTCAGAATTATCTTAATTAAATACTAATTAAATGTGATTAGTAGTAATAGTGTAATATTTTCCATTAATGATTTTAACTATGGGAAGAATTAATTATTAATTAACTGACAATATTAATTTAATTGACAGCAAAGTGCATTTTACATTCTACTTAAAAGACATCATACATATGTTAAATGTAAAACAATGCACCTCCATAGCCATGATTAAGGTACATTTGTACACTTAATTAAGCAGAGCACAACTGAAGCCAATTACATTTGAACGTTTAGGATTATAATTACAAAAAAAAATTTAACTTCCACTCTACACACTTATAATTTTGAATATGTGATCTGAGCAATGACTTTTAACTGTACTGGCAGGCTCATTCTGATCATGGCTCTTGCCTTCTGGGTGATCTTCATGCATATACCTGTACATTACCAGAGGGCTTAAGTATCCAACTAAATTTAGGATTTGGGTGTGGTCCCCTAAAAGCATTTTGCTACTTTACACTTTGCCAACACAGGTCCATTTGCCACAAAACTTCCTCCACAGACAGATTCTTGGCATCCCAGCACCTTATCAAACCCTGACAGGTTTATTTCTCTTAGTTTCTCAAAATCTTCATGGAGGACTGCCATTTTGTTTACACACTAAAACTTAGATGTCATATGTCATAAGGGATAATCACTGCTGGTAAACTATGACAACATCTTTCCACCTGTCTAAGACAGGTAACAAAGAGCATAAAAATAATTTTTAAATGAATGAAACAGAGATTGGAATATTATGAATATTTGCAAGCATCAATCCTCAGACAAGGTCATACACTTTTTCAGCTACATATGCTAACAGTACAACCTGCTATTATCCCCTTCATCTATCATCATACTAAGATGTAAATGTAATTTTGCACCTGTTAGAACAGAGCTAGAACATCAGGAGAACAAGCACACACTCAGCATCATTTTTGATTTTTTAATCTACATGAATCATAGGCTCCCCAGTGTTGGTACATTCAGTGCGAGTCAATTAACCCACCTGCACTCATTTATTCCCAAGGGGTGTATCAAAGGGTTAAGTTGTGCACAGTGGTAGCTATTTTTGTAAGAAAAAAAATGAGCCACAGCCCAGCAATCTAACACACCATGCCATGTGCTTGATTAATTCAAGCCCTGATAAGTTTAATATTCCTAATTTTTTTATGATAATTTAGGTCCAGGTAACTGCTTCTATTTTGTACATGCATTATGTCACATAGCATAGTTGTTGTTATATTATCTTGGTGACTTCAAAGAGGAAGTCCTTCAAACTTTAACACATTATTTATTCTGTTGAACATAACACTACAGCTGCACAGTTGAACAATACAGATACTGGTCCCTGTTGACATTTTGGCTCAAATTCCGGCTGAACATCACAGATTCACAGATACTAAACAGAACATAACAGTCATAGGAGGCAGCTCTTGGATCACATCAAAGGTCATTACTTCTGCTGATGGAAGTCAAGAACTTACTTAAATAATATTCCAAGGATGCAGCCAGTTACATCTTAGTGTGCCACATGTCCTACAAGGGTGGACAGAGATGCACAGGGTGCACACCTCTGTCTCCTATATCTCTCTGTCCCCCTATCACCCGATTTCCAATCCTTATAAACATATTGAACTGGTCATTATTTGTTTGATAACTAATCAACTAGAATGCTTCGATTAACTCCAATAGCATAAGTGTGAACATCTCTTAGTCTGACTGGCACCACATACAAAGGTGTGATTTTCTTTTTAAGATCCATTGCCTTTATCTAACTGCTAATTAGTTCTAACCTATGTGTCATCCTCCTTGAACATTCTTTGGCCTTCATTGAATTGCTAATTATACTTACAGGTAATTAACCATTTAGAGACAGATTCAAAATTACAAAAATCTAATGTACACTTTCTAACATTTACCAACAAGAAATGAACTGGTTATAACACCTCTGTCACAATAACCTGAACTTATTCAATATCTGGAAGTACTCTGTATGCCCTCCTTTTAGGGGTTTGCCTGTTTGGCACCTTCCTATCAAAGTATGAATCCCTGGTGTCACCCTGGGCCGGCCAACCCTGGTTTAAACATACTGGTAAATGGTCTATGGCCCACAATGCTCAGTTAAATACATATGAAGTCATCATATTTTATAAGATTAAATTTGAATTATATAAACTGCTATAAGTCATATTTTACTATAGGTGCTACATCAATACAACCCCAATTACACACAAAATGTTTTCAAACTGATATTGGCAAAACGGTTTGGCCAAAACAGTTTAGTGCATTCACATGGCATTTAGCACAAATGCGTGTTGTGTACATTTCACATGTGGAACAATGTAACAACATGCTGGTAAATGCATTCCTGCTTGCGCTATGACCAAGTTACTGCTTAAAAACTGGGTCAAAACTGTTTTAGAGCATTCACATTACAGTTAGGCCAAGGGGATAAAATGATTCGCATTCGAAATTGAAACCACCTCCTGAGCATGATTCAAAACACTTTGGGCAAAACTGTTTGAAAATGCTTTGGATTGCCATGTCAATGCTCTAAAATGTTTTCAAAAAAGTTTGAAAATGGTTTGCATTTGCCTATGTGAAAGGGGTATACAACAAGGCCTCATCCAATGTTTCAGCCTGTGTCAGTCAACACAGGTTGAAACAGCCTGGAGTGTCGTTTGTTTCTTCCATGGAGTCTACTCGTACATTTCTCTTCAAAACCTTACTGCCATCCACAAACCAGATCTAGGTCATAATCAGACTGGGAAAAGTCTCGCTGTTATCTTCCCAGTTAGGACACCTGCAGTTGTCAGTTTTTAACCTTCACCTACAAGTTGAACAGCTAAATGGCCAGATATGACCACTACATGGAACTGCATGGTTATGATGAAAATTTTTAATTCTTTGAAACTTGTGCTCAGGCTAAAAGCTGCATATAACTGCTACTTCAGCAGTTTGTAGCCCCAACTATTACATTAAATCAATGGCAAGAACTGTTGGTAATTTCTATCTTGAAGCGGTGCCCATTATTAGTTCAATGTGTATTTTACACAAAATTCACATTTGCTATGATTCCTTGAAAATTTTATGAGAACTGAAACTTGCTTTTGTTTAGTAAACCAGCACACAAACAAACACTGGTGATAACATAACCCTCCTAGCTGGGAATCAAAGTGAAAAAAATATAGCCGATTTGTATATCCATCACATGAGAGTGTACATGATAGACAGACATGGATTCGTTTATTATCTCTCTCTTATGGCACACCTGACCCCCGGTGGACGTTTCTGACTGACAGCCCTCCATGTGGACTGCCGTGTGTAGGATCAGCTAACCTGTTTTACAGGTACCCTGCGGTACCAAAGTATTTGTAACACTAGGTGCAGAGGGGTGGGAATACCTGCCTTCCCCCACTAATTGTACACTGGCGTGAGAACATACAGCAGTACTGAGAATCACACAGGATACTAACACACAAATGAAGACAGGTGAAGGCACATGTGCTGATCCTATACCAAGACTCTTTACAGGTTCAACTGAGTATTTTCTCTATAGGTTCCAATTTTAAAGGCTTGATAAAATATTGATTATAAAAAGAAAACATGAAGCACTTGAGGAGCACAAACCTCCGCCAAAATCTCATTTAAATATTTAAATTGTCCCTTCAAGAAGATAAAACCATTTCTCAACAAAATTTCATTGAAATCTATCTGCAACTCTGAGATATTTTGCATACAACAAATGGACAGAAATACAAACAGAAAAACATGTGATCAGACAGGAATAATCCTGTATCTGCTTCCAGTACAGCTCTAAAATGTGAAATCTTTAAAGCAAGACCTTAAGTTTTTCTATTGAATTTTCTGGAAATCCAATGATGCCTTTATAAAGTATCTGATGCACAGAAAATGAACAGGCAGAGGACAAACAGGACAAAGTTAGAAAGACAAAACTGAGAAGAACAGTCAGACATTAGTCAAAATATAATTTTTGCACACCTTCCTTGGCAGAAGTATAATTTTAAAGACATGAGAGTGAATTTGAAATTAAACACTTTCAGTTTTTACCATGGGTTTATTGTGAACCTAATGTTCTTAACAGATCCACAAAGTACAGAATTATTAAACTTATGTGATTAAGAAGTATCCAGATCATAGAAAAACAATCAATTCTTGGTGACCTTGTGTTCCTATGATGTTTAACCCATTTGTCCTAGCAAATTAGCTAGAAAGCCTCAGGGAATTATGGGTAATCCCAAAACTTGCACTGAAGGCATGTCCTCAATGTACTCTCAAAACAATATGTATGAGTTGTGGCAACATTACATTAAAAAAATTAAGAACCATAAGTATGTATTACTTTTTTTCCTTTTGTAAATAATGAATATTTCATTGCAAAGATACAGACAGCTATGGTGGAATATACATCTATTGCACAACAGAGAGGCTATTTTGTTAAATGGAATCATCAGTGTGAATATACCACTTGTTAGCTAAATTCCTTTGAAGTAATGAACTGTTTAAACAATATTTTTCATAAGTATAGGACTAAAGAACAACTTAGCCCAAAAGCAAAATAATCTACACTTACAGTCAGACAATATCTTATTGTCCTATTAAGTGCGACTTTGAGTCCCACAAACAACACAAGCCTGGCTGGAGTATAACTCTTCATGGAGATGATGAGCTAGATTAAACAAAATAACTGTTTCTTTTCAGATCAGATTTTGAAATTGTGTTTATAGAAATATATATATAGATATGAGTAAAATGAATTATTGAAATTCGATATTGAAAATGGCATTTCCTCAACAGTTAATTACTGAAGATATTCAATCAATATGAGCACGTTCAATAAAATTCTCATAGATTTATCAAAAGCTAAATAATTTTTATTTTACTCTTGAAATGAAGCATTGCCCTGATATCAATACACAATCTAATTTTTAGCATGCCCATTTTTGAGCATACTTGAAAATGGAATTCCAAATAAATATCATAAAGCTTACTCTCACTTCCCATGGTAGGCATATAAATCAACAGAGAAATTCAAGACCTGCTTCTTTGGCTCTGGGGTAGAGCACAAGACTCAAAGCCGGAAGGTTGTGAGTTCAAATCTCAGCCAAGGAATGGTGAGACTTTCATGGTTGGTCCCAAACCAGGGTGAGCGTTCTGCAAGCTTAATGGGAAGGCTGAACCCAACAGCCATGTATCACTCACAAAAGAGTACCTCTTTTAGGAGGCTCCTCGGTGTTATGACCAAGTTATGAGGATGATTACACAGCAAGGACCTAAAGGTGTAGAAGACACCAGGCCTGGGTGACACCAGGATATAAAATAACATGACAGGAAGTGAGTGCTACTGCCCTGTGACGTAGTCCTAAACAGAAATGGAACTCTGTAGATGTAAATAATACTTAATTTAAGAATTAGATAAGTCAGCGTTAAAAAATGCAGGCGGTTACCTTCACCAAAAAAATATTTAAAAAAAAATTCAAGATCAACTGAACAGGTTGAAAATCATTAAGCTTTTCCATTTATTCAAATAGTATATAAACTCACTAAGGTAAGATATCATTAAATGGAACTGAGTGGCACAAGTAGTGATCAAACTTGTGAGGCTGCCAGCAGGTGGCTGGAAGTTCATGCTGCTCAGGGAGCTGGTGTCTTGACTGTGCTGGCTGAGTGTAACACTAATGAGCCTGGGCTGGCTGGGCCAGTTGGATTGTACCCGCCAGACAGGCAGGATCTCTGAATCGGTAAGTGATAAATTGGTATGATTTTTGGGAGTACATCTTCTTAATAACTGTGATTAATTCCCTCTCTTATGTTTTTAGTGGTTATACATTGCCAACGTTTTTGCTCTCTGACTGAGGGCACTTAATGATCTGAAGTTATTAGATGTATTGAAGCTGTGAGTAACATACATTTTTTTCATATATTCTCTTATACCAAGAAAGAAAGCATTATACACCATATCTTCATATGGTTATCTTTAAACTTTGCTTAAATATACATGCATATATGGCACGTGTTATAACTATATGCAAGCTAACCTCTAAATTTTTCTACACTGGCAGGACCTAGATTTTTTGCCTTTAGCAGAAAGATGAATGAATTAAAGAGGTGATAGATGAATCTATTTATCACAGGACCACCTGAAATGTCTATAGTACCCAGGGGCTTATAATAGAGAATTGTCTGGAAAGGGAGGGTTTTTTTGTGTATGAATGTGTTTGATCAAAACATTGATAATAAAATATAATATTATACTCAAATATGAGAAAATCAGATAAATCATTTCAGCTAGCTTTATATGAAACTGTTCCTGGACTAAGTCAATAATGAATATTGGGCTTGCAGATGCAAGTTTTTTTTTATTGCTGGATAAAGTTGGCGTTTTGTTTTACTTCAAGCTGCTTTAAATTAAGACTGAATTACTCTATGATTGTTAGGGTCCAGCCAAATGTTTAGCCAATACTTCAAAATGCCAAAGAATTCCACTTTTCTATGAGAGTCTATGTTGTAACAAAGAAGAATGAAAAGTAAATTTTGGAGTACTTTCACATATTTGACACTGAAGATATAAGAAATGTTTTAACCATGTTGTAAAAATTGCAATCTTAAAAATAAAACTGTCTTTCCACAGAATTACCCTTAAAAAGATTAAGGTAAGTTCACTTATTTTCAAACACATGCTAGAACTTACTACAGCATCTTTGCTTGGTTGTGAAATAGTGTTGCAATATGTTATGGACAAATGACTAAAATTTAAAACAAGAATTGTACAGATTCATTGATAAAAGTTTATGGCAATAACATACAATATCTTAGTAGTTTAGGGACCCTGGGTGTGTAGGTATACACTTATGTTCAACAAGTTGAAAAGCTGTGCCATTCAGTATCATGTTAAACAATTTCTAAAGTTTTAAACAAGTGTTGTTTTATTTTACTTCTAATATTAAGTATTAAAAGTAACTGTGAGCTGACCTTGTTGTCAGGAAGTATTAATAACAAACTGTGTGCTGACCTTGCTGTCAGGAGGATTAATAGGGGTGAGCTATTAATGGCCAATAGCCTATTCATGCATATTCATGGAAAACCACACATTTAAACTAGATTTGCATAAATCAATGCTGGTTTGACTGTGAGAAGGTGGACTTGTAGCTTGAGTAACACATGCTAAAATAATTGCTTCAGCTATATCTTCAGAAGATCTATGTTAGCTGGGCTGCCATCAGGAGGGCTGGTTTGTTAGTATTCCAAGATTTAAAAAGCTACAAAATGCAATATCATGGAGATCCCACACTCAATTTTAGACCAGATCAGCATAAATCAATGCTGGTGTTACTGATACAGGAAGCACTGGTGATATGCCAATGCTGCTTAAGTTAAAATGATACATAATTCAAATAGCTTCCCAATACGATATTTTTTACTGACCATCTATTCCATAAGTTAAAATGCTCTGAGATGCACTATTACAGACACCAACATAAATTTAATAAATTCCAAAAAGATCTTAATAAATCAATGCAGCCTTCACTGTAGAACTATAATGGAAGACTTGTGGTATGCTTATGTTATACATTAAACATAAAATAACTGTTTCAAGCACTCTGAGAGACTGTCCACCTAAATTTAAAAAAATCGCTACAACTTTTCTTGCATTTAAAGAAATTAAATCACCTGATTTTCTTATGAGTTTCCTCTAATAAATTTTCCAAATTCCAGGATAATTATTTCAACTCATTTCTGGGATTACCTCACAAAAATATATAATAAATGGCAAACAAACAGTGGATTCACATGTGATAAATTAAAATTGTAACAGACTGATAACTTTCTCTTTGAACCAATCATTTCCCTGGCCTTTTATTTCTTAATTTGAGGCATTTCCCTTGGATTTCAAGACTTTTCCCTGACTGGAAGGTAACAAACTCATTTTCCAGGTTTTCCAGGATGCCTTAAAGATAGATCTATGATGGCTGGCCTGTTGAAGGGAGTAGTGCTGGTATGGGATCTCTGCCAGCACCTCTCACCAGCTTGTTAATGCTGTCTTAATGACACTGATCTGTAATTATATATAAATGCTGCACCAGCCAATAGCTGGCCTTGTCACTCATTCTGCTTCACACAGCAGGTAAAAACAGCACAGGTCTGTTTACATTTTGTCATTTATATTACTAAAGCTTCAGTTAATACTTTGATTAATCACCTGGGAGTTTGTTTATGAAACTTACATATGTAAAGAAATGTTTTCCTGCTTGGCACCTATGCTCATGTATCTATATTTACCTCTCCTGATGGGACTATGTTGTTTGTTTTTTACAAGGTTAAGGGTTTGGAATATAAAATAAAAACATTTTTTAAAGTTAAGTATATGGCTGATTGTATGAATATTTGATGTAAATGATAAGCATATCAATGGCTGCAGTATAGATCTCTCCTCACACACATGAACATACAACTTTGAAAACAAAATAGTTGTTTTGATCCTTAACACTGACAATTAATATATCTATATCTTCTGGTTTACAAATCAAGGGAACAGAATTAATCAAGAATTTGAGACTGTTACACAAATAAAACATTGTATCCCCTTGAAAATTATACAGTCTGGCCTGGTACTGTTTGAATGAGGGACCATCTAGTTCCATCTTTTTTTGCTTGCAGCATGTTGGTGTTTCCTGCAGTAAATTCCATCAATAGGTCTCCACTTTATAGTAATAATTATTTATAACATTCAGGTTTCTGTCTAATTTGTAAAAACAGAATAATAGTACCAACACTGGAATGAATGATTAATTCTTTAAGTTCAAATCTTGTTTTTAATTTTCGTGTTGCTTCTTCATGAAGTGAATCTGTCAGATGGCTAGCTAGATCAAGTTTTTAAAGTCACCAACTGAGGGCATCATTCTTATTGTTTAAGTGAACTTTTCAAAAATATTTATGGAACCAACATCCAATCAGCATCAGTCATCCGTGACTGTTTTGAACGTGTGATGGATTTCCTTAATGCTGTCCCTCAGTCAGCTTGTCATCAGTTTGTTTTCTGTATTATTAACAATTTATTTTACTCAGACTTCTTCTATACAAGGTCTGTTATTGGTTTACTTCTGATTCATTCAATGCTGTTGCAAGGCCAAACCAATAAAATAAATTGTTCTATAGACAAACTTTGGAACCATAAAATAGTGGGCACTTTTTTGGTTTGGTATAAAATTTACCAAATAAGACACAATACTTGAAATTTTGTCAATCTGCAGGAAAGATACCAAAATGTGCAAAATTTCTTGAAATTGTATATATGAGTAACTCAAAGTGTAATGAATGACATTTTTTGTAATATAATATCTATGAAGAGATTGAGTCTGGAGCAGCAGTTAGCAATATTAATACTGAGGACAATGCTGTTCACAACAAAAGTGTTTATATGTAAGTAGGGACCCATGGGTCTCGACGCTCAGCTGAATTGGTCTATAAGAATTTTTTTTTAATTTTTTGGAATGACAGTCCTGTGACCTTAACTAATGACCTTGTGACCAAAAAATCTTAGAACTTATTATCCTTGACCTTGCAGCATTTAGATTATTGTAACAATCTTTTAAAAAGTGACCCTGACCTCTGACCAGGTATAACCTCAAAAAGTACAGATTTCCTCACTTTGGGCAAGTAAGCCATGTGTGAAAGATGGATGTTTGGAATGAATCCTTTGATTTACAGTGCATCCACAATCTTTTTAAAGATATGGCTCCTGTGACCTTCAACTTTGATCTCTGGGCCCTGAAAATCAAAAGGAATTTACTTTATTGGTGGGTCATTAATAAATCAAGTTTGAAGCCAATCTGTCTACCCAAAGCAGAAATATCATCCATAAACTAATTTGTGAATGGATGGGCCCTGTGACCTTGACCTTTAACCCTATGACCCCAAAATCGAATAGAATCTTCCCCTACTGGCAGGTTAGCAATATCTTGAAGATGGAAGGTTTGTGTGTGATGAAAAGTTCAGCTTGAAATGCATACACATTCTTTTTAAAGAAATGGGTCCTGTGACCTTGACCTTGACCATTGGACCCAAAAATTGACACAGTTCTTACTTTAGTAGTGAGCCATATATAAGTAAAGTTTGAGACCAGTATGTCAAACTAAACTGGAGTTATCATCTAGACTAATTTGTGAACAGATGGCCCCTGTGACCTTGACCTTTGACCCCAAATTCATTTATGCTCTCCCCATACTGGGAAGTCAGCTTATAGCCCAAGATTGAAAGTTTTGGATGAAAAGCTTGGCTTAAAATGCAGCCATAAACTTTTTAAATTATTGAGTCCTGTGACCTTGACCTTTGACCTCATGACCCAAAAATCATACAGGTTCTTGCTTTAGTGGTGGGCCACATGTAAGTCAAGTTTGAAATCCATGTGTCAATCCAACCTGGAGTTATCATCTGAAACAAATTTGTGTGGATGGACAGATGGACAGACAGACAAACAGACAGACAGGGTGATTACTACAGGGCATCCACTTGTGATCAATAAACACACCAGGTTTTGGGACACTAGATTTAATCACAGCTGAGAAACTGACATGATTGTTGTCATTTTATAGTAAAACAAGGGACCTATGGGTCACGGCGCTCAGCTGATCATGATTGAACTATTAATGTATCACCATTGTGATACTATATTTAGTCGACAAACCTTATGAATATCATGGACCTATTAGGCTATTATAAAGGAATATAATGTCATATGTGAGTAAATCATGTATGAAATTACCTGACTGATGGATTAATATGGAGTAAATATAGTGGTTTATTTTTTATATATTTGGGAGCTGTTGAAAATAGCAATATATTTGAGCAAATATGAATGCAATGACAGAACACTAAGCAGTGGTAGAATGATGATAAGGCTATTTGTTGAAGGATCATTAGTGTATGAAAGTCCGCAAGATTTCAATTTGACATATATAATGTTATTATTAACTATGCTGAAGAGTGGCTTTATGAATTGTGACTGTATGACATGATATCTCTTAGGTCTTGACAAGGTACATTATATTGATGCCCACCACGTCTACATATTACACAATACTGACATAATTTCTGGCACGTACATAGGTAACAAACAGTTATACAATATATAAAAATATGAATATATCAATATATAACTTGTTCTCATTTACTGAGGCTGACATTGGGATGGGGTTCGGAGAAGGAAACAGTGTGGGCAGCAAGGAGGGTTGGATGTAGAGAGAAAAGGAGATAGAGTGAGAGGGACGGAGCATTCAACAGTACTTAAACACCTGGACGGTTAAAATCTAAAATATTATGAAATGTAAATAAAGTCTGAGAGAAAGAGGTAATCTAGGCTATGGTTGGTTGATATGATTGAAGAAATTGTTGCAAATAATATTTAAAGATCTGACCTTGTGTTTTCATTGGATACCTTTTTGACAGGCTGTTGACAGTTCAACATTTTACACATTTGTCTAATGAGATCCAATTTTTTTAATTTAAACTTTAATTAAACTTTTTTTTCAATTTTATGATATGTATACAGTTGCTATAAAATCCCCACTCCACAGGCGGAAGGACTTGATGGAGGGGGGGGGGGTTATGATGGGAGTTACAACGCCTCTGTCTCTCTGTATATATTTTCTTCAAATTATTAAATTTTATGCTATAGCAATAGCACTATTGTTGACAGTGCGAAGGAGCAAGGACTTAGTGGGGTGGGGGAAGGGGATGGTGGGAGTTACAATACCCTTGCATATACGTACAGGATATGAAATTTAATTAATCAGAGCTTACAGGAAAAAAAAGTTTATTTATAATTATTAAATATTTAAAACAGGCAAGAAAGCTAGAGAAAAAAAAGCAAATAATTTTAATTCCCATTCTTCTGAGCCAGGAAATTATGAACAATTTTTACATAAATTCCTTTTTTCATAACATCATTTTTTTCCAGGTTTGAAAATGTAACTATACATTTAGAGTATAACATATATATGTGAATATTTCAGTTGATTCACATTTCTTAATTGCATCAACATATATATCTAATAAATTAGGTTTATAGTACCTGTCAACAGAATGGGGTGGAGGGAGGAAGGGAGGCATAGGGGTGAGAGAGAGAGAAAGAGAGAGAGAGAAAAAGAGAGCTAGAAAGAGAGAAAGGGAAAGAGAGAGAGGAGAAAGGCTCTCTGGTAATTACTGCCTGACCCAGCCTGACCCAGACACTCACAGAAGCAGTAGGCAAGGAGTGAAGGTGTTATGTAACAGCCTGGGACACTGTTAACCAATGACTTGATGTAAACATTCAAGACATGGTGCTATAAATATGGGTCACTGTGCTCAGCTGAAGTTGACCTTGAAAGTAAAAATCTAAAATAATAATGGAGATCAAGTCTAAGAGGAAAAGGTTGGTTGACATGATTGGTTTGTATTAATGAGTGAGAAATTGTTGCAAATAATATTTTGTGACAAAACCATGCATTCTCTAATGTCAAAATTGAAGCATGTGAGCAGTTTGTGAACATAAGATGTATATTATTACCATGATCATTGGCTGGCTTTTTGATAATTTGTTGACAGTTCAATAGTTTACACATTTGCTCAATTTGATCTATTTTACATAATATATATTATTAAATATATGTATTTTTATTTTATAAAATGTATACAGTTGAAATATAACTGATGTCTCCAGTCCCCAGATGCAAGGACCTGGTGGTGGTGGTTGGGGGGGGGGGGCTGGAATGATGGGAGTTACAACATCTCTGTATTAACATAGTGTATATACATATAGGATTTCCACTTAATTCAACAATTCTTACATGATTAAATAGTTCATTCACAATTACATAATATTTAAAAAAGGACAGACAGACTGTTAGACAAACAAAGCTGATAATATATTTTAATATTTTAAAGTTTTTCATCTGCAATATTACACATCTGAATACATAAATTGCTTTCAAATTTCAGACTTTAATGGCTTAAATCCATACACATACAGCATATAAAAGTTATTTCAACAGTGCTTAAAGTAAAAATTTCATAATTAGTATATATATTTAATGATAATTGAGAGATGATGGACAGACAAGAGCTGATCACTTCATGTTCCATTCTCCTGGAGCAAGAATATGTTTCAATATTAGATCTTAATGTTTTCTAATCCAATTATCTTTCAAATTGAAAAAATTGTACACATTTGCAATAATAACTAATGTCCCAGTGCACAGGTGACGGTGAGGTGCTAAGGATCAATGACAGCCGGGGGGGGGGGGGGGGGGGGGGAAGAGATGGGATTAACAACACTTTTGCATAAACATTCAGGGCAAACAAAGCCTGATCTCCAATTCTGCTGAGGCTCGAAAATAATGAACACATGTTTGTATTAGATCCTCATTTTTTTATTTTAAGTTTAATTTGTATACATTTCCAATATAACATATATTTCTGAATATAAACGTTGATTCATAATTCTAAATTGCATCATCATAAATCTCAATCTTGTCATGTAACACCACATCATGCATACAAATGTATATTTATATATTCATGGGGGGGGGGGGGAGGGGGTGTGATATGAGAACAATTGTACACCTGTCACAGCAGGGGATCTCCCCCAGTGACTGAAACAAATCAGGAACCCTGGCATAGCTGACTTCCAGTGACCTGGAGTGGCCTACCTGCATCTGGAACAAAGCAAGTGACTACAATAGAGCCTCAAGATAAAATTTAATAACTAGCCTAATTTTCAACCTTTTAGTTTCAAATTTCAGATTTAAACACATTAAATACTTATGTTTACATTCTGAGAAAATTAAATCAACAGTACTCACAGGAAAAAAATTTGCCATGGTCAAAGTTGGGTAAAATTTCAGGTATTGATTTTATGTTTATGCTAATACCTTATAAAATTTACAAAATACAGATCAAATTTTGGGTATACAATTGAATCTTAATTAAACAAAGTTATATACTTGAAAAAAATTCTCTAGCTTCAATAATTTTCATGTAACCTGAGTAAATATTTTTCCT
The DNA here is from genome assembly GCA_026874595.1 of Sipunculus nudus. Taxonomy (NCBI): domain Eukaryota; kingdom Metazoa; phylum Annelida; class Sipuncula; order Golfingiida; family Sipunculidae; genus Sipunculus; species Sipunculus nudus. The sequence continues at coordinate 48,341,122 of CM049306.1, forward strand.
GATTTTTTACAAAGTCAATTTTGTTTGTGCACATAACTTAAAACAATTACGCAACACTGACATCATTTCTGGCATGTGCATAGCGAATGTATAGAAAAATATGTATATTATTTATGATCAAAGTCAGATGTGGTTTTGATATTAGGCAGTCCTGAAGTGTAACAATGGGTTTTTAATGGAAAAATGAAGTTTTTCATTAATATCTCAAAGGAATTAAGTCCTAGTGACCAAATTCTTGGCATGGTAGGGGATTTTGGAGACATCTTACTGTATGCCTAATTTAAGGAACTTAGAGCTGAAGCTGGGGAGCTGAGCTCTAGCAAACTGCATAACACTAGGTTGATGTAAACAATATGTGACATGGTGCTTGAAAACTTGAATAAAATCTACAGTTTTTGATCAACTGGTTTCAAATTTTAAATGTTAACAGTTGAAATGCTAACAAAAACATGCTTTGAAAATTTAATCCACAGCAGTTACAGGAAAAAAACGTGCCATGGTCAAAGTTGGGCAAAGTTTAAGGTACCAATTTTTTATTTTTGCTAATATTTTAAAAAATTTAAAAGATTTTGATCTTATTTTGGGTATACAATTTAATTTTGATTAATAAAAGTTATATTACTGGAAAAAAAGTACTTAGCTTTAACAAGTTTGGTGTTAAGTGATCAAACTTTTTTCCTGATTATTTACAAAATGCATTATGTTTGGGCCCATAACTTTTTTAAATTATATAATACAGACCCAATTTCTGGCATGTACATAGGAACTATATAGAGGATTATTTATGGTAAATATGAGGAAAAACAGATGAGTGGTTTTGATATTAGGCAGTTCTGAAGTGTGAAAATAGGATTTTAATAAAAAATTGAGGTTTTTCCTTAATTTCTCAAAGGAACGAAGTCGCAAAGACCCAGTTTTCGGTTTGGTAGGAGATCTTGGGGATATCTAACATTATGCTAAATTTTGGATTCCTAGGTCTTACGGTTTCAAAACGTGCCACATCTACGGACGGACGGACGGACGGACGGACGGACGGACAGACGGACGGACGACGGACAATGGACCACGACTATAGCTCAGATGACTTATAGTCAGCTGAGCTAAAAATTGAAAAATATTTGTTAAAATAACACAAAATACAGGTGGCGCCACCTAATTTTCGGGAACTGACAAAACTAGTCATGGACAATATTCAAGACAAGATTCATGACAATCCATGCATTAATTATCAAGGTATTGGAGGTTTGGTATCAAATTTTTTATTATTCTGGGGGTACTTTCAAGCCCCATAGCTCAAAGGATGTAGGTTGCAGTGACCTAATTTCAGGTTTCCAAGGAGATTTTTATTGACATCCCTGGATATTCACATAGAACTTTCGGAGCGAATATAGAATACCTCAGGCACCCTGGTTATCAGAACGTCCTAAAGAGGGTGATACATTTGATGGGGATAGAGAGGAAAAATGGGGTATAGTCTTTTTGGGGTTCATTTTAAATAATAGAAGAGTTGTGATGTGACTTGTAACATCTGAGTATTTGACTGTTAGGTATGTCTTGTACCTATCTGATGTCCGGTACTGTTTGATCTGGAAGAGACAGAGATATATGTGATTATTATACATGACATTCAATGAACATATCCATGAGCAAGACTCGAACCAGCGACCGTCTGCAGAGAAGTCCTGAGCTCTACCACTGAGCTACAAAGACTTGTTGAATGTTTTTGGAAAATGGGGGTATTTAGGTTTAGACAAAAGATATTTATGCGTGAATGAGCATGATCACATGAGTTGGTCTCGTTGTCAAAGTGCTGGGGGAAACCCCAGTTGTGATGACGTCATTTATAGTGGGCGAAATCGTCCCTAGACCAAATCGTCAATTCATATGTTTGACATGGAAATGTGTAATAGGCCTAGTAAGACGAGGTACTAAATAGATATGAAAGTGAAAATGGTAACAATGATGTAAATTGATGAATGATAAATAATGTGGAATAATGATGGGGGGAGACCCCCCAACCCCCCTGTAATAGGTAGAATGATAATAATGAATGAAAAATAATGTGGAATAATGATGGGGGGAGACCCCCCAAACCCCCCTTTAATAGGTAGAATGATAATAATGAATGATAAATAATGTGGAACTAGAATACGGGTAGTCGACAAGCGACTACTTGTATCCGCCTAAATCAGAGTGGAACGGGTGAAGTGTTGCATATTAGCATGGATGTCTGCAGCCAAATTGTGTATGTAGGTTGCGCTACCTACCAAAAAATCCAGAGAGCCGTCCAAGTTGTATACATATGCAAAATTTAAAGGCAGATAAGTCAAACCACTATATTGTATATGAGTGATTTTTGCCCTTGGCAGACAAACAGATGGACACTGTGCAAAAAAGGGTTGCAGGTGGCGCCACCAGCTAGCGTATGATAAAGAACTTTGTGAGAACTATACACATGCAAAACTTTGGCCCAATCGGTCAAACGGTTCCCAAGATATGAGCTTGGATATCTGCTGCATAAACTAGAATGCAGGTGGCGCCACCTGTCATAAAATCAAGAGAGCTGTCGGGGATGTATAAACTTGCAAAATTTTAGGCAGATATGTCAAACCACTGCCGAGAAATGAGTGATTTTATCCCATGGCAGACAAACAGACGGGAGCTGTGCAAACATGGCTGCAGGTGGCGCCACCAGTTTTGCTTATGATAAAGAGCTATATGAGATTCATACATATGCTAAATTTTGGCCCAATCGGTCAAACGGTTACCTAGATATGAGCTTGGATGTCTGCAGCGTAAACTTGATTGTAGGTGGCGCCACCTGTCATAAAATCAGAAAAGCTATCCAGGATGTATAAGCATGCCAAATTTCAGGTGAATTAGTCAAACCACTGCAGAGATATGAGTGATTTTAACCCAAGGCAGACGAACAGATGAACACTGTGCAAACATGGTTGCAGGTGGCGCCACCATTTTTTGTGTATGTTATAAAGCTCTCCAAGGGCTACATTTGTGCAAAAAAATTTTCCTGATCGGTCAAACGGTTCCTGAGATATGAGCTTGGATGTCTGCAGCGTAAACATGAACGTAGGTGGCGCCAATTGTCATAAAATCAGAAAAGCTATCCAGGATGTATACACATGCCAAATTTCAGTTGAATTAGTCAAGTCACTGCAGAGATATGAGTGATTTTAACCCAAGGCAGACAAACAGATGGACACTGTGCAAACATGGTTGCAGGTAGCGCCACCATTTTTGGTGTATGTTATAAAGCTCTCCAAGGGCTACATTTGTGCAAAAGAATTTTCCTGATCGGTCAAATGGTTCCCGAGATATGAGCTTGGATGTCTGCAGCGTAAACGTGAATGTAGGTGGCGCCACCTGTCAAAAATCAGAAAAGCTATCCAGGATGTATACGCATGCCAAATTTCAGGTGAATTAGTCAAGTCACTGCAGAGATATGAGTGATTTTAACCCAAGGCAGACAAACAGATGGACACTGTGCAAACATGGTTGCAGGTGGCGCCACCATTTTTGGTGTATGTTATAAAGCTCTCCAAGGGCTACATTTGTGCAAAAGAATTTTCCTGATCGGTCAAACGGTTCCCGAGATATGAGCTTGGATGTCTGCAGCGTAAACGTGAATGTAGGTGGCGCCACCTGTCATAAAATCAGAAAAGCTATCCAGGATGTTTACGCATGCCGAATTTCAGGTGAATTAGTCAAGTCACTGCAGAGATATGAGTGATTTTAACCCAAGGCAGACGAACAGATGGACACTGTGCAAACATGGTTGCAGGTGGCGCCACCATTGTTGGTGTATGTTATAAAGCTCTCAGAGGGCTACATTTGTGCAAAAAAATTTTCCTGATCGGTCTAACGGTTCCCGAGATATGTGGGTTTATGTGTGGAAACAGACGCACAAACGGACGCAGAGCGCAGAGGAAAGGTCAGAGGTCAAAACAAAATCGGGGCGCAGCAGTTCACATGTGACCCGAACATAATCCCGGGTTTCGGAAAATTCCGCCCAGCGGTTACAGAGGAGTTCTCCGGACACCTACGCGGTGGCGGCGGCGGCGGCGGCGGCGGCGGCGGCGGCGGCCAGCTGAAAACATAGTATCCGCAAAACTCTGTTTTGGCGGATACAATAATGATGGGGGGAGACCCCCCAAACCCCCTCCCCCCCCTGTAATAGGTAGAATGATAAGAATGAATGATAAATAATAAGGAATAATTGGGGGGAGACCCCCCGAACCCCCCCTTGGGGGAGGAATAGATGAATGACAGATCAATGAATCAGTAGGAAAAGATTGTAGAGAAATGGCACTGGAACTAAGTGAAGTGTAGTGAGATAGTGAATGGATGAGATTGTGTGAGATGGTGATTCCTGATGACGTAATGGAGAAATTAGGGGAAGCCTATGGCAACATGGCGGCGTTGGTTTAGGAAAGACGAAGGGGGAGGAAAACAGGATACAAATGATAGAAAACTTAGAAGGAATGGACAAATAGACAGTTATTAGTGACGGTATGTGTTACTAAATACATACATCTCTTGCAATAGACAGGGTGGGCCAGTTATGTTGGCCAGTTCAGGTGCCTGAGGTATTCTATATTCGTACCGAACTTTCTAGGACCAACAGTTACGATTTGTGCCCTGCTAATGGATGGCCGGACGGCCAGACGCCAGGACACTCGGACGCCCGGGCACTCTGACGCCCAGACACTTGGAGGGACTACGGACAAATTGTCATTCCTATACCTCAGTTGACTTACAGTAAAGTGATCTCAAATCTAGAAGTAGAAATTATGTAGAACAAATAATTTTGTGTGGCCTTATGAATTCCTTTTGAAAAAAAAAAATCTCCAAACACCAATAGGCACCTGTGACCACTTGCATGCTGCAAATCAGCAAGCGACTTGTCTATTCGCCTTTATATAATTATAAACAGACTAGAGGAATGTTTTTGCTGCTGTATCTCATTCTGGTTCATGCATCATATAAGGTTAGACAACTAAAATTTGTTAACACTGTGTATTTATATATGAGTAGAAGCTCTGCTACTCCAAAGGACATGACAAATGTCTGGATCTATGTTATATTTACTGGTTGATAAATTTCCAGTATCATTTATTTCTAATGCCATTTACATCTGTCCCCAAAACCCAAAAGCTATACATTATTCTGTATATCAGAACTCTCTGTATATTTTATTGTTCTATACCATTAGTGTTTAGGGTGATCATGTTGATGGAACCCACCTAAGCAAAAGAAAAGCAAGTGTAATGCCTTTCCTACAAAAAAAAATTCCTGCATTCATAATGGGTCATTCAAAGACCAATGTGATTACAAAGTAAATGCAAAAATTGACATCATATAGACCAACACAAACAAAAAATAGCCCCACATACCATAAAAGTGTCATCCAGAACAGATTTATATATATATGTATTCAGGAGGGCTTGATATGGCATATACAAAATTAAAGCTGTTTATAGTCATCTCATCCCACTCATGTATCAACTTAAACACTGCTGAAGGAGCTGGCTGGGCTGGTCTCTGACTGAGCCAACAGTGCAGCTTCAATGGGCACCGTCTGTCCCTTTCATAACATTCAGAAGGTTTTTCTTAGCCAAAGGAATTTCTCTGATTAAAAGCAAACTATTAAGGAAAAGGGATGATAATGGAGTAATATAACTGACATGGTTACTTAGTTAGTGCAGCGCCCGAGAAAACCATTAATTGATTAAACTTATTTTTAGGTACTTTTACAAATAAGTGTCCTTCCTGCGATTCAGAAACAGGTTATGAATTTGTCATACCATTTATACTGACATGCCATCATGAAAGCACCATCCTGGGTATTCAATTATTCAGTATACCCAAATTTTTTAAAAGCTCTGCCACTGGAGGGTAGCTGGCATTGATTACTTAAGAATGGAGATAACTGTACCCTAAAGCATGCTGTGACAGTGTGCGATGGAGCTTATTTAGTTTTCTTGATTTCTGTATCCCCAACTGAATAGATTCCATACCTTACAACCAATGATATCCCCATAGTTGCACTACTTTATATCTTATTTTCCCACAGAAACTGACAAGCATCTTGAAGAGTATTCAGAACTGTCTAGGATGTCTATATTTAATTTGATTCATGACTAGCCATCTGTGAATCAAAAAAGAATCAATAGAATAAAAGGGTGTTTTATCTTCCAGAGGTTCTTAACAAGTGAACTTCTTTCAACCAGACTCGTATTCAGACGTAAAAATATCAACAGAGATTTGTTCTAACTTTGAACATGAAATACAGTAAAACCTCATTGTGTCAAAGTCAAAGTGACTGACGAAATTACTTTTACACAACCAGAGTTTGAGAAAATCTATATTCATTATATACAACTTTCTTCAGTTTTGATTATTATCGATAAATACTGCACATGTATTGGGCCTATATTATATAGTTCTCACAAATGTTTGTGTGAAAGAACAACACAAATTTTATTATACATTTATTTACTTATAATTTAAAAACGCATAAGTACTACCAAAAACAGGATTAGGTGAATGAAGAAAATGAAAAAGAGCACATTCATGTATTAAAGCACACAAATCATCAAATAATTGGATCAGATCATTTTCAGATGAACACTTTAGTTCTTAAAATTATGTAACTGGTCATCATGGCTGTAGGTATTATTGATAGACTGTGCACAACTGTTATCTAAACATTAAAGCATGACCTCGAGTTGAGCGACACAGCTATTGTGCTTGATAAGTATGAGCCTTAATTGCCAGTTGCAGTTACATTTTACTGGTCATCTCAACCCAGTCACGATTGATGGGCCATGCACAACAGTTATCCAAACATTCATGCGACATGACTTTGAGTTAAGCAAAAGAAATACTAGTCGGGGACCAACAAAACACCTCTACACATCAGGTTTTTCGAAACATCCAAGTTCTACACAAAAGGAGTTAAATTAGTAAGGTTTTAACTATTTTTTTCAGGGACGCCACATTCGACTTTGACACTGTGGAATTCGACTTAATCAAGTTAGACACAACAATGTTTCACTGTATATATATATATATATATATATATATATATATATATATATATATAAATATATATATATATATATATATATATATATATATATATATATATATATTTATACAAAAGAATTAATAAAATTAATTTTAAATATATCTTAGTCCTTCTCCCAAACTGAAAAAAATATTATAATACTTTATTTTCATTTACATGATTTATTCAGAATTTGTACTGCTTATACAGTTTCCTTTAACTGCTTTACTATAACCCAAGTCTGGCCAGTCTGAATCTACTGGCAATATAGAACCGTTGAGTTGGAATTACATAGGAGCACTGACTGAACATGTTGTACAATCAAGGCTATATGCATGTATAATTAGAATAACGTTCAGGGATTAGACATATAACTCTGGTAGGTTTGTGCTTTACAGAAAATATGTAAGCTCAGATGAATGTGTGCTAGTTTCACAAACTCCATAACTGCATCACATGTCAGTTCTGCTGGCCAGAAAAAAGCTACCTAAGACCAGTGAATGGCTCAGGTCCTTAGCGATACTAAACACCTGCATTATCTCACAATGATTATTAACACTTTGAACAAAAAGACAATATTATAACAAACACAAACAAAACACTGATTGTTTTCTAAATGTCAGAAAATCAAATTCACTGATTTCATAACCAGACTTGTACTTTAATTTCACATGATTTGTTTTGCATTTTAAGCATGTATAAATTGTACTTTTTTGGTTCCTGTCATTTCCATATAAACCATCCTTCTATAAGGAGTGTGTTTATATTATAATTCAGTCCTGCTATGAATAAAAATTCAGAATCAAGATGAGACAATTAGCAACTGAAACAAGATGACACAATGGCAAAAGCGGCTTCTATTTAGTAATAGGTCAAAAACAGATCATCAGTTGATGGGTCCAGCTCAAGTGGCAACAAGTCACAATGAGGCTAAAAGTCAGGCAGACGAACAACACATCAAATGTCAGCAGGTTGAATATCGAACTGTCAAACCCTGTCTGACCGACAATCATGGCGAAATCCACAGACTTAAAGCTAGAAATGCTATTCTTCAATCTGTGGTAATTTCCCCATGGACATCCATTGCTAGTGCTCCACTTCTTTCCCCATTCAGTCCCATAATCCTCAGTGTTTGACACTGATAAAGTAACAAGGTACCATCAGATGGTGTATTTTGAGAAATAATGCTGGTATCAAGGGAAATGTATGGAAAAAGGGATTTTGTATCTGTTGGCAAAAAATGTTCATGTTTGGACAAAAAAGTGCAGGAATATCCTTCTTAAAAAAGACAACTAGGAGGCAAACATATTGATTAAGAAATGTTTCCCAGTTTCCATGAAAGAATCACTTTTCCTGTTACCAATTAAAGGCTGCTCCGAGATCAGCATGCAACACCTAGAGTTTTCAAACATTTAAGAGATGTATAATGTCAGTAATCAGCAGGTAGACATTTAGGAAGTTTAACTACCAATATTGCAGGAAGTTGCATGAGAAGATCAAAAGACAATCAGGTGGCACATAACACCAATGTTCAGATCAACATTCATTATCATATTCAATTAAACCAATCCACATAAAAATTTAGTAATTTTAATGAAAATTAATGAAAAAATAAACAGACAAAATTGACAACAATCAAAATTTAAATGTTTTCAGCTTATTGGCAGCAAAGCTGACTGCTTCTTAGTTAAGATAACAAATGTTTCATTGAAATTCAAAGTAAAAGGCAGATCTTAAATAAGTCACAGAAAAAACTGTCAAATGAACATATTCTTTAACCATCATCATGACCTTCATTGTAGTTACTGTTGTAGTACTGTGAAGATGTCATCACCTTGCTAACTGAGGGTATTAACACTTCTCTCTGTCTGTTTGTTTGTAAACTTGTGAAATTTGTGGAAGTTAAGCCATGAATGGGCACAGGAAGAAGTGATAACAGTTTGGAGCTGAAAAGTTACCATTTGTAGACACTCAATGGAATGAAACATAACAACCAAACAAGGGGTGAACTTGGCAGGATCATATGCTCTTAAAATAAATCAATCTGCACTAAAATTTCATCACTTGTTTCTTGGCATCTGGTTCATTGTTCCATTTAATTTCACTGGAATTCACAAAGAACTGTATGAGATTTGCAATGGATAAACAGAAAAATAATCAAACTCACAAAGAGCAGTGATCAAATCTCCTCATGCCACCTTGCCTGTGAATGCAAGAAGACATTTTGCACATTGACAATTAAATGATATTAGCATTTTTTTCACAGAAAGGTAAAAAGACCTTCTGCCATGATGCAGAATATCAGATACAGAAAGACAAACCCTCAGCTTCTTAAAGTTTCCAGTGACAGAAAGGTATATAAGAACAAGCAAATTCAAGGAAATTATGTCCCCCGCTTCTGCTTTCAAGTGGAGACTAAGCGCAATTAAATTTTAACCACACTCAACAGATGGCAGCACCTGGCAGTTACTGCAAAAAATTCAAGAATGTTATGTCCACCGCTAGTGAAACCTGTCAGTGATTAGTGAAACTAAATGTGCTGATACATCATATAAAAAAATTAACAATTAACAATTTTATTGTGTAGTTTATATGGCAGTCCCCCATGAACAGTTTCAAGAAACTTAGAGAAATAAAAATATGTGAGTTTGATTAGAGCACAGGGATACAACACAAAAATAACTCCAAAGGCAGCATCCAGGCAAAGAATCTATCTACAGAAAGTGTTTGTTGGTAAATGGAGGTGTGTCAGCAAAGTTTAGAGCAGAAAAATGTTTTTTAGGGACCCCTCCAAAATCATCAAATTATAGCAGGAAAGAAAACAATTGGCAAAATGTTCACTTATATAGCTAGCTGATGGATATTTAGATTTTCCCTTTTGTAGGCCAAGGGGATGAGAATACATCGGAATTATCTATATACACTTAAGACTCACAAAAATGTCCCATGGTTTCTGTGACAAAAATCATTCTTAAACTGCTTAGAAAGTAATAGGTACAAGAAGTGCTTCAGGATGTATAAGGTGACATGTATAATGATATAGTCTATCATCCATCAGGGACAGCCTGACATTTTAAGTCTCCTGGTGCTGCATACACTGACACCTGTAGACACTTTGCTGAATTATACATGAAATCTTTCATATGAAAAAGACCATGTATGAATAATATGACAACTGTAGAAGTCCTCAGGGGGCAGTTATATCAATAACCTGGGCTTAGATAATAGCTTGGAATGACAAACAATGCAAGTCTCCCTGTAAAATACAGACCACAAATACCAGAATAACAATGTCCTATGTAAAAGACCCTGCAAGGGGTGTGCTACAGGGTTTTGTTTCCTGCAAAAATGGCACAGGCAAAAAATGCCTCAGGTAAACATAGAATATAATAAAAATGGCCTTCCAATATAATCACAGTCAAAAATGGTACAAATGAGTGGAAAAATGCCATTGTTTGTCCATCATGTTCTTTTCCCATTTATGATACAAAGCATAAAGCTGTTATATCTCAGGAATGACATTTTATGTCTAAATTCAATTATGGAATTTGTGCTAGTCTTTCTTTTATTCTAATGATGTTTTTTTTCTTTCCATGTAATCTCTTGCATGTTATGATACCACATGAAATCTGACAGCATGAATATGTCAGGAACATAAATTATATATTTATAGACTTCTTTTTGAAATTCACAAATTCCTGAATTTTGCAGGATGTGGGAACTGTGTATTATGACACTGCAAAGTCTCTGCATTCAGAAATATAAGCTCTATCTGCTAGGTCCACATGGCCATGATGAAGATGTTATATTGTAAGAAATCGTTTTGTCTGGGTTATTCTTGCTGTCTCGGCAAATAATCCAGCTTATTAAAAAAATTTGACTAATTGAGCCCTGGACATGTCTAACTCTTCTAAATCACTGTTTCTACAACTAGAATTTGTCTGGATCATGTTTGCTGATTAAACATACAGCAAGAACACTGTAAAGTAGGCTGCATGCCATCCAAGCCCTCTTCACAATGTGTATTAACCCCTTCACAGCCGCTGCAGTATTTTTAACCGAATTAATGGACAGGAAGTCATTAGTATTACTAAATCCTACTGCAAAAAAAGCATCTACTTCTAATTAGCTTCCACTCAACAGTTAATCACACAACTTATCTAGAACTCTTTGTAACCAAATGTTTGCCATGCTGTCCTAAAACAATGGGAAGAAAAATAATGATTTGCCAGTAGACATATCTCTCATCACTGTAGCTCTGTTCCAGGTAGATCGGTATATCATTAGAAGTCCATGTAATCTGTCAGCCAGTTAGGTCATTAATCTGACACTGAACACAGCATACTATAGTCTGGTTTTAGGACATGTATAGAGCCTCCAAGACAACCATAGCAACAACCAAGGATTTATTCTTTCTTTAAGAGTTACCAAGTTTACTTTCCACTTAAGTTTGCTGTAAATGACAGTCAACATCTCTTAGGTATTCTATTTAATGACTGATTATATCTACTGTCCAGAGCAGTGTCGTATTATCAGCTGTAAACTATAATTAAAAATTAAATTGTTTTATCACTATTATCATGGGATTTATAAGAATGATCCAAAAAAACATTTTTTCCTGATTTAGTGTGCAGTTTTTTTTTGTTAATTTTTCAGGAAAATATATTTTCTTACTTTTGATAAGTAAAACACACCTCTTGAAAGCTAAATACTCTTTTAGTTATTGGATATTCCTTCTGTACTAACCTTCCCACTGCTTTCAATAAAATCTAATTTAATTTTCTGTTAAACTGATATCTGGAAGAAACCATGAAGACTATCAATTTTAATGTTTTATAATTGTTTGCTTTGCAAACTGACCCTTATTTCTAAGCTATTAAAATCTTAACTTTGCAGGAAGACATAGGTTAATTTTTTATACCAAACTTAATGTTAACCTAAAAAGTGTATTATCTAGATAAAAAATATTTTTTTATATTTTAAACATATACAGAGTATTAAGAAATCAAACATAATTAATCAACATATTTAAATCACACATCTAAAGCATTAAGAAAGAATTTTAAAGGTATATATAACCAAATGCATATAAGTACTCTGGTTTGCCAAAATTTGGCATTTAATAGGAATAGGTGCATGGCTGAAGATGGTTGTAAGGTGTGTTTCTCTGTAGTTGTATTTAGCAGGATTTTAATAAGGTAACTGAAGAAGAGAAGTAGTAATGTTTATCCATATAATTTTCATTTCAATTATTATATGATTAATTGTAAGTTGATGATACTTGTCTATACAAATTATGCAAATTAATGTTTCTCTGATAACAATTAATGGGTACCTTTAACCTCAGGGAAATAAAACTTTTATGTGGCAACGAGTATATTTAATATGTTTTACTTTTTTATAAATTTTTTCATGCATATATCTTAAAGAAAATGCTCTGAACACAAGAGAGAAGAAAATACAAGGATAAAGTGTACATCATTAATAACCAAATAAAAATAACATAACACAGCAATGTACATCATTGATCACAAAATAAAAATAACATAATGCAGCAATGTGCAGATCAAAGGGATGTTCCCTGAAGTCTTTCACTGAGGCTTTTGTAAAAGGGTGGATTAAAAAAATAATAAATACCATGATACAAAATTGATTCAAAACAGAACAAACTGTTTTATACAATCACTGATATTTGTATAAACCTAATGTAAGATATCCCATGAAATATATAGGAAATGTGTCTTATGCAGCATGACAGGCAATTGGTAGCTTGTGGTGCAATTTTGATGAGCCAGAGAAAGAAACTAAGTCTCTAATACCTTAACCTTGTTGTAACCTTGTATCAATTGAACAAGTTTCACAGTTGTAATGCCAGGAATATCACGTGAAAAAGAGAAACACCTGTCAAACATGGCCCAAATTGAACAGGTGTTTTATGAACATCTGAGAGCAGCAGTTACTAGGCTGAGTATCTACAGCCCGACAGCACATCAAACAGCCAAACCCTCACCAGTGCTTCTTTTATTGTCTTGCAGGAGCATTCCCTCTGACTGCCAGAGTCCTGAGGAACGCAAATGGTGCATTGATAATACAGCATGCAGAGTAGAGACAGAACAGAAGGACTACCATGATATAAGCAAGGGTATGCCTGTCAGGAAAGGACATCAGCAATGGTCTTGATACAGAAACATGCTTGAAGCACTCATTCTGCTGAGTCATCAGATACAGTGTGTTGATTAAACATATTACAGTCTTTCCTTGGATACATGTACAAACACTGCAGTGTATTTCCCACTAACTGACATCTTTCATTCTCAATGTGTGGATGAGAATTTAAATTTTACATCTAAGAAATATTCAGTTTCATCATAGAAATGGATTAATGATTCATCTGATGTCAGGGCAACCTTTCATCTTGTGCTACATCTTCAGATTGTGGATTATACTGGTCATTGTGAGATATAATTCCATGCAGATATAAAAGGACCCATCATGTTGCTGTTGCTTCATACAGAATATGCTATACACATGGATTTAATGGATTATTTTTTCTGCACGATTAAAAAATCATGTTTTGTGTGGACTTCAGTCAGTCTTTTATACAAAAACGCACTAAGAACAAGTCAAAATTTGTCTGAATGAAAAATAAGGTGTATCATATCATAGCTTGGAAGCTTATATATTTGGCTATTTAAAAATTGTATCACAATGGAGAGGAAATTCACAGTCAAGTATAAACTAGCTGATAAGTCCCAGGGTGGCACAAAAGAAAAGACAGAAAAAAGAAACCTGGAGACTTATGACAGTGAAAAAGATAATGATATCTTTGCACTGGGTGATGCAGCCACAGATGCTGATTTCAATCCTGATAACATAGATGAACTCTTGAAGAATTTTGGTATAAACCTAGATGACCTTAAGAGTCAGCTAGGTGAAGGAGGGAAGATCATTACTAAAGTACATGTCCAGCGAACACCAATTGGAGGCCCAGGAGAGGATGAAATGCCATCCCTGCCAATGCCAGAGGGATTTTCTTCTGAAGGTTCCGTTGTTCACACAGAAACAAAAACGTTACCCAGTGGCCAAAAAATCAGGACTAAGATTATTAAAGGTCCTGTGCAAAGAACCACAAAAATCATACAAAGAAGAATTGGCCCAGATGGGAAAGTGATTACACATGAAGCCACAAGTCCCATGATTACTTTAAAGCATCCATTCCGAACTCAAGAGGAGCAACCCCTGGTGTCGCCACCATCAGTTGAAAATGATGATGGGGAAGGCAACGAATATGAATACGCACCACTTAGAAGTGAAGTCCCAAGCACAGAAGATCCTGGAAACAAGCATCAGTCTGAAAGAATCGTTGATTTTCCGCCAAACAGAGGACCACAAACACCAACTCCACCAATAACGATACTACCACCACCATCCCCATCATCAAGACCAATAGCACCAACTCCACCAATCACTATTCTACCTCCAACGCCATCACGGTCAGAATCATCATTGTCCATCCCGATCGAATCTGACACTTATACACCAGGGTTCCCTGTTCTGCCTGATAACATAACACAAAGCAACATCCCAGCAGCACCGCAACCCATTCCAAGTTCTCCTGCCAAAACCTCGGACCAAAATACTACTAACAATGAGCAAGACCATTATAAACAAATCAATCGCAGTTCATTTTCTCACACTCCATTCGACAGACCTGATGTCACACTGACTCCGAAAGCTTTCAAGAGGAGGCTTCCATGGTTAACCCAGCATCTAAACAACAAAGTTAAAGCTGGAAAAAAGCCTGTCACAAAGAGGCCAGAGGAGTTACAGCTCAGGAAAGGCAAAACTGGAATGTGTGCTTCAGAGGTAGGGCAAATACAAAATCTACCTGCATTGTCTGTGCTTGTGGCAAACTATGCTCGTATGCTGATAGAAGACAAGCAAGAGTTTGCTGACACTCTGTTTAGGGCAATCAAGCTTGATAATATAGAGGTGACAAAAATTTTATGCAAAATAGTTCAAAAGAGTGGATTAAAGTTATCGAGTCCTGAACTGCGTGAGCCTGAGTCTTCTGCCACTGTGTTGCATGTGGCTCTGTTGTACAATCATGAAGATATTGTTGATTACTTACTCAGCAGTAAAGACCAGGAGCTCATCATGGCTAAATATACCAATGAAGAATATCGTAATCAAACCAGCCTACATGTTGCTGTGGTTAACTGTAATACTGACATGGTGGAGAAACTACTTTCTTCTCTGGACAAACAAATCTGCCTCACCCTTGTTAATACTGTTGCCAATGGCAACTACTTCCTGTTGAAACATCCCTATGGTCAAACATGTTTGTCAGCTGCAACCTGGGCTGGCAAAGGTGAAATTCTGAAAACTCTTGTGAAATATGGAGCAAACCTAGGATTGCAGACTCATGCAGGTAACACAGTGTTACATTGTATTATACAGCTGTCTTTAGAGTTTGCTCAACACAACTTTAAAGATCTCTTGAATCATGTCTGGGAGGCAGCTTATGTTAAAGCTGAGCAAGTCATATCTGACAACAGTTCTAAGAACGTACAAAAACGTGTTCTGAAACAAAAGCAACACCAGGTTGATATCTTCAGGGAGCTCATGGCCATTAGAAACAATGATGGTTATACTCCCTTAGCTTTGGCTGCTTTGGAAAGCTCCAGGGTGTTCAAAGACATGATAAACATGGAAACATTGTTCAAAATCCCTCAAAACAAGCTAGGTTCTATAGCTTGGGTTACTTTTGATGTCACTGATGTCACAAGTTTCTCTTATGACACTTACAACAAATTTTCAGTTCTGCACACCCTGGCACACTCCTCACAAGGATTTAGTAGATCAAACTTCGAAAATGAAGATGAGGATTTCCATGACATGGAACCTATCAGCAGTTTGCTCCACTGCAAGTGGCAAACCTACCGGTGGGTGTATATAATTTGGTTTGTTATCCATTTGTTTTACATGATGGTTTTCACTGCTCTTACAGCAAACGCAAACAGCTGTCCTGCACCATACAATGCAACACACATTAACAAAACAAATTCATGTGTGCGAGGGGAAATTCATCTGGCATTTGCAGGATTTTTGGTTCTACCAATTGTTTACCTTATCCTGGAGCTGCTGGATCTTTGCGGTAACCATCCATACAGAGCCCAGTACATGAGTAACCAAAACTACATCAAGAGAGCGCTTAAGTGCGTACAGTCACAATGGACTATCACTGGAAATGGACCTTACAGGCTTGTAAACATAATGTTCTCAAGTTTCGTGATCATGTGGTTCTTTCTGTACTTTTCATACCATCTGGAGCAGGACATTGCTCTTGCTATGTCGCTTCTTCTGGGATGGGTATATGTGTTATTCTTCACAAAAGGCTGCCGTGTTACTTGTCGATTTTCCATCATGATACAACAGATGTTCTTCAGGGATTTATTGTACTTCCTTACAGTCTATGTCATAATCCTGATTGGATTCTCATTTGCAATGAATGCCAATTTTAATTATAATGCAGATGCAGAACATACTATGGGTAGAGTGATTTACGATATGATGAATGTCGTAACAGACTTAGATGACAAAATGTCAGCCACACAGGCTCGCCATCCAACCTTTGGCAAACTGCTGCTGATTTTTTATGCAATTGTTGCTGTGATATTACTCATGAATATGCTGATAGCCATGATGAACACATCCTATGAGACAGTACGACTCACCAGATGTAACATTTGGAAACAGCAGGTTCTCTCAGTTCTTTTGTTAATTGAACGTAGGTTTTTCTGGTGGAAGTGGTTATGTCGCACTTCTGAACAAGATGTATGGCGCAGGGAAACAGATGATGAAATGAGGTGTTATATAGATGTAACAGTTCTAAACATGCCCTCAGGCAAGGTAGAACCATCTTCTACAACCACAACCCCTACTAATTAAAATATCCTTCTGAACTGTCTTTTCTCATGTGCCAGAACCGAAATAATGAATGCTGGTGCAGACCAATCATACAGAATAGTACATGACATCATAACAGACCTGAAAATATCCAGTTATATTTCAGATTAACAACTATTATATTCTATGGATTTATATGTCTATATGATATTAGTGAATACTCAGAATTCAATACTGCATTCATCTGGTGAATGATTTATCCTGCATATGGCAAGTCCCTTAACAAAATGGAAAGTTGAGTTTTATTTATGAGAATAAATGAACAATGTAGATGTAGACTGATGTAATTTGCTATTGTGCATATTAATGAGGTTATAATCTGTAAACTGACTTTAATGATCATATAAGATCTAACCTTATCAAAGTTTCTAAACATTATGGGCTTTGTTATTAAATTATTAAATAGCATATATCCTATTGTCACATTCCTTTATTGTTTTGTTTTATCAATGACCTTATAATTTGTTAGCTGTTGTCCTATTTTAGGAAGTATTGGTCAATATCTCTGTTTAAAAATTACTAATCCTTGGTACTGCAATTGTTCAATATAAATGTAACTTCTTTCAATCTGTCCTATATCAAATAAATTAATATATGTCTAGGCAATCCATATATTATCATGTTATTGTTTGCGTTTCCCTACAGACTTTAGGCTTATTTCCAATAGCTGTTGATCTCTATTTATCATTTTCTGTTACCTTGACCTGTAATGTAATTGACATATTTAAAAAAACTTGTTTTCCTGGTGTTTAATTTTTAGCATCTGATATTTCAATTTTATTCCTTTTCTGTTTCATTAAAGATGAATCTGCATAAGATATATGAGAATGCTTTTCAACCTTATAAATTAATAATGTCTAGTTATTGTTACAAGGGAGGTTATGCTTTAAATGTACATTTGTCGCTTAGTTGGTTAGTTTGTCTGTTTGTTACTGAACCTATTTCTGTGTAACTTTGTAGAGTGATAGTACATAGACCTGGGAAGAACAAACTTCATTTTGCTGAACATCTTGATAATAAACAGATCCAGTAATACAGATTTACTTTCAAGTTGGCAGATGTATACACTCTAGAAAGGGTCATTCCAGTTCTTTTAGGTAGCAGGACTGGTCCCCCCACATGACCTCTGGTCCCCCCACATGACCTGACTTTGTCTTGGGTTTTCCTTTGCACTGAATAACCTAATGCCTTAGGACCCCTTAAAGTATACATTTTCTGAGAGCTAAGAAGATTTTCTACATTTTGGTAAATATGAACTTTGTTTTGGAGGAGCATATTTTAATTTATAAGCGTTATAATTTAATTTAAATATTTAACCAAAAAGTTTATTCCAGCAAATCTAAAGCAGGTACAGAATATATTCTTATATTAATCAAAATTTTGATTAAAATCCACTGGCGTTTTTTTGTTTGCGAGTTAATTTTAATAAATTTAAAATTACAGAGTATTTAAATTTGAAACCCTTAAAAATCATTTGTATTTTTACATTTTCCTAAATAAAATCCTTCCAATTGAGTTTAGGCATAAAATAAAAAAAAAAGCTTTTTAGCTGACATATTAAGAACTACATATGTTAAAGATGGTATATATTGGACAAGTAATTACCGAGAAATAACAATCTAAAGATAAGATGTTCAGGTGAAATGAGGTTTTGAGAAAATGTCCAAAAACCAAATTCAAAGAGATCATTTTCTCTCTTTATTTATACTTAAATAAGTATTGATAAGCCTATCAGTTTTATTTCATGTTGTATTTAACATTGGCTGGAGCATAAAAATCAATATTAGAAATACATTCATAACAGATGGTCTGACAAACTATGAAGACATTTTCCTGCCAATCCAAATCACCCAAGGGATATGCTGTTACATTTGTTAAACCTTGCTGTTACTAACCAGTAAACAGCTTATACATGAACTTGTACTTTTAGATGGACTGTGAGTGGCTCAGAACTCATAATTTATTGCTGAACTGAATTGGCTTCAAAGGTCAATAGGCATTTAAAAATAATTGTAGTTTAAGAACTCAGCCAACAAAGGTCATGTAAATTTTGACCAATCCCGGATGATTTTAAGCAATACCTAAATAACTGATGTACGTGATTTCACATTGGTTCTTTCCCTATCCATTGCTGTGTATACCAAACAAGAAGTCTCCCTTATTATGTTTCCTGTTAACTATAATTATTTTCTCTCATATTTATTTCTCAAAACTCATCATTTCAAAACTCAAGATCATACAAAAAAGCAAGTAAATGATCTAAAAACTCAGGATCTTAGAAAAGTCAACCCTTATCTCAAAATTCAATACCTTACAAGAAGCAAATAATCAATCTAAAAACTAAGGATCTTTGAAAATTCAACCATCATTTCAAAACTCAAGACCTTTCAAAAAGCAAGTACAGTCAAGCCCCCTTATTGTCATGTCACAGTGCATGCTTAAATAATGATAATAACCGGGTCGTGATATTATATGGTCTTCAACATTGGTGATCATTTGAGTCACAGAAAAATGTTACAACTTACATGGTATAATAAATCGTTAATAAAAGAAAACATCATTTTTATTGCACAACAGCATATCACATGACATTTATGCGCACCTGATTTTTGTCTCCTGTAATGTTTGTGTCACATGTCACAATAACTGACCAAAAACCAACTTGCCAACAGAAAGTGATATAGCGTCTAGGTCATGGGTCAATTGTCTGGAATTAGGCGGCGCAGTTATAATGTTGTGGGGTGGTTAACTATTTTTACTCAGTTATTCTGGCACCTTTTCTGACTCTTGGAAGAGATATGGTATGTCTCCTATTTTCCGAGGTGTTAATAATGACTGAAACGTCCACAATCCCCTTTATGATAGGACTGTTCAAGGCAATCGTCAAGCATTGTCAACTTTCTGAAGTTTCACACAGATTGGGGTATCTTCTCCAGTGCCATCAAAACCTCCAGCTTTACAAGGGATTTCCAGTTGTAAGCACCATTAACAGCTCCTGTTAAATCCCATTTCGGTGAAACATCACTGAGGTGGAAACCTCCAGCTTGCAAAGATCAGGGGGTTCCTTTTGTATGACATAATATGTGATCGCAGACATCACCCTTGTTTAGGTACCAAGAAACCGCAGTGATCTTGATTAACATTGTTTCTTAACACATTACTTAGCTAACTGATAGTGAGTGACATGCATGTGTCACTGCACCTGCTTGCCTTGCACAGGAGGGACCTGAGATTGTTTGATCACCTAACTAATTACAGGCTTATTGATTGCCTTGTCAGCATTTAATGTGTTAAACTGGTATCACTGCCATGGGTTCTTAGCATGACCAATAAATGGGATTATGACAACATTCCATGATATTAAGCAGTCAGATTTATCATTAGTTATAGGATATAGTTTGGGATTTGAGGTGTATGTGACAATAAACAGGATTTCCTATTATGAACCAATATGACACAAGTAGGCTTGACTGTTATTGATCTAAAATAATCAGGATCTTAGAAAGTTCAACCATAATCTTAAAACTCAATAGCTTATAAAAAAGCTATCAAAATCTCATAAAATAATCACTGAAAAAAGGAAATAAGAGAAATTTAATTCATTAACTCATGACTGCCTGATATTATGGTTTAATGGTGTTTATAACAATCTGGTCAAAATAAGATTATTTTTTAAAAAAAGGATCGAAATTACTGTAATGCACACATACCATATCACTTTAAATTTGATACTATTTAAAACCAAATTTACACTTATCTTACCACTTAATTGTCTTGAGCACTTAATGTGAGCCTGGTACAATTCAAGAAACTATGCTTGACAGATTGGCTCCGTGAAGGAAGCCTGTAGGCAATATTTCATCAAAACACTTTAACCACATGGCCAACGGGATTAATATATTTGAAGATGAATGCAACAGACTGCCCCTACAGATTCATAACCTCCTACAAGAAGAATTGTTCTGTCTGGTTTTAGTAATAGAATTTATGTAAATACGTTCTGGACAGGATGTCCCTGCTCTTGCAAGTGCCAGCTTTGTCAATTAGACTTTTAGATTTGGCTTCAATCTAAAGTCATGGGCAGCTTTTCTCGTCACCAGTGAACAATCAGTGTTATAATGGTAGGTATTGAATATTTTTATATGCGCAAATAGCAAATTTTTCTATCAGTCTGACTTACTGTGATAACAGATCATGGAATACACCATTCATTACTTGAAAACCAGATTTGCTGGTGATTTGTAGTTTAGCTACGCAGCTCTAATGCATAAAAGAAGAATCATATGGGAAAGAAAGAGTGTTTTTCTTTACAACGTCATTCACTGTGATATTTCATGACATTACCTTTATTACTAATTGACCATTATAAAGTGCCCCCTCTCAGCCAAAGGCAGTTAAGAAGAATCTAACACAGATCTAAAGATCTGGTCAATACACTGAATAGATGAGGTATTGTCCCGTCACAGACAGGCATTGATTACCAATCTCAGTGTTTTTGAATCTCTGAATTATTTATTGTATCCCCCACATTCTGGTACCATAAATCTCATGTTTAATTACTACACACACTGGCAATTTAAACCATAATTCATTGCCTATGTTTATTTGCAAGTCTGTCTCCAAAACAAATTTCCTAAACATTCATAAACTAGAGTGTACTCAGTAGAATGTATACCTCTGCCAAAGTAAAACAGAACTACTGGTGGCTCTTATAGGGACATATACAGTGAAACCTGTGTTATAGGACCACCTGTGGGATTGGCCAAAAGTGGTCTTATTTCACAGGTGGTCTTATTAGACAGGTCAGTTACAACCAATGTGTTTGTTTTTGGTTCACTCAAGGGTGGCTTTTATAGACAAGTGGTCTCATTAGACAGGTCAGTTACAACCAATGTGTTTGTTTTTGGTTCACTCAAGGGTGGCTTTTATAGACAGGTGGTCTTATTAGACAGGTCAGTTACAACCAATGTGTTTGTTTTTGGTTCACTCAAGGGTGGCCTTTATAGATAGGTGGTCTTATTAGACAGGTGGTCTTTCTGTCAGGTTCCACTGTATCATAACTTAATGGTTAACTTCATGGCCCTAGGACCTGGATCAAGCTTTAAATACAACCTATTCTTCTTTAAACTGTTTTATGGCCTAATTCTCAACAAAGTTTCACTTAATTTCTTCCATCTATAGTCATTTGAGACATATTGATTATAGTACAGCAATAATACAAACATTTTAAAGTAAAGAGACATTCCTGGCCCTGATACTCTCTTGAATCAGTTGAAAGACCAAAGCCAAGAAATTTATGGAAAACCAATGTGGTAAAAATGCCCTGCATCACAGATATATCTTTGTTAGATATATAAAATGGTCAATATCAGTTTAGTATTGCTTAATGTTGTGTGTTCTGCTCATATACATAATTTAAATGGTTTAAATTACAAATGGTACAAGATATACTTTAGCTGACAGGACTGATATATTGAGATTTGTGAATATACCATAAATTTTCTGCTGAATTCAGCTGAAATGTCTGTTTTGTCAAATATGTCTATATTAATATTTATCAGCAGGGTACATGGCCTAGGTTTTTTTTTTGGTGAATTTGTAACTATTGATGTTTGAGTTGAAAGTTTAAATCAATTGCATAAGATTTTTTTTAATGGAAGAATACAACCACTATATTGTCATTCTTTGAATAGCAAATACCTGAGTTTGTAACAGTGCATGGGAAAAGGGAATACCTTTTGATTTAATATATACATTTCATGATGCAAGGTTACTTAAGACTGTAATGTTTTATATCTAACTGAAAGATATGGATCTTTCTGTGTCTTAGATCTGATAGTTATACACATGACTCAGGAACAGCTTCTATAGCAAAGTGTTACAACATCCATCTCATCAATTAATTGTATATAGAAGTACTGTCATGTAATTAATACTTTTTATGCATCTCACACTTAGATGAATTCACTATGTGTTGTCTAGATATATGTGATTTAATTGTTGCTTATGGGCTAAATCAAGTATACTGATAACTGAGACTGTCCATGAACATGCAGATAAGTTATTGAGTCAGAATCTCATATTGCCACCTCTCTATTACTGGTAAAATCTTGGTATGAATATATATATATATATATACATATATATATATAAATGAGAAAAATATTTTCTCCTATACCTTCAATCGGAAAACCATGCAGTTTTTCTGTTCCTTTAATGTAACATTAAATTATTATTAACTCTTGTACTATAATCAAAGAGAGTATTATCGCTGAATTCTGCTTGTTTACCTTCTATCATATTTATCTGTCAAAATATGAATAGTTTTTATTTAAATTTGTTAGTGTAAATTTGAGTTTAAAAAATAAGAACACATTATTGAACACCTCAGCTGTTGTTTTTTAGGTAAATTCCTTGTTATTCAGATCATTCAAGTTTTAACTGTTAATTTTATCATTTGTTCCTCTCTATTATTTCAGCACTGTTGTTACCAATGTGTAGAATGTATGTTGAAAAAATAAAAAAATCATATGAACATGTGTTATCCTTTATCTTTAGCCAAAACAGCAAAAACAAAAAACACTTGACCATTATTTTTTTTATTAAAATGACTTATTAAAATCATTTTTTTATATTTGAATGACTAAACATAACTGGTTCTGAAACCTTTTATTTAAATTTTGAAAGTTGTAGGGTCTAATAAATAAATATATATATATATATATATATATATATATATATATATATATATATATATATATATATAGGTCATAGACATGTATATATCCCTGCAGTAAATGGTATGTTAACCTCTGATTGGCTATCAGGTCATGATGTATTATCCTTGTGGAGGGTCAACTCATCCCATTATGCTTTGGCATCTGCAGATTGGACAAATTCCTGGAGCGTGCATGTGTTCTGATATTAATCCAAACTGACTTGTCAATTAACTGGCTCACTGCAGCTCTGTTATTAAGCAGGTTTAAACTGCTAGCTTTACATGCCTGGGTGCTCAGTCTTATGAAAAAATCTTCTAGATGAACACTCTACAAATTGCAAGAAACAAATATGAACATTAAAAATAAATTGCACTTCTGAGCTGTCTGGAGGCGGTCTGTTTGAGTATTTATCTTGTGTGCAGATTTTCACATTATGACAAGATCTTATGAAACTCTCTCCTGTATTATGACCTTCTATCATGACAAAGACATACAAAGATAATTTATTGTAAATTTTTTTTTACCCTGAATATAACATTTGTCTAATGAAAATTAAATGATAAAGGAAATGCTTAACATAAATTTTTCTGTAACCATCTTAATGGATAATTTAATTACTGCAATTTTTCAAGCAGGTTACAAAAACACTTTGTCGGAAGAAATATAAATTATTTTAAATATTCTGTAGCTATATGAACTACCAGTAAATTATATTTCCCATCATCCTTAGCATATCAGCAAACAGGCAAAAATTTTCCAAAGATCATTTGGTGGAGGATTCTGTTTAATTTTTAATTAATTTTTTTCTCCAATGTAGCTTCTATCACTTCCTCAAACTCAAAGCAATTTTCTGCATACTGCCTCAGTCTATGCCAATTTGACTCTATTCTAAAAGGCTACACCACTGAAAGGTCCACAGGAGTTCTTAAAATCCATTTTTAAAGGACATGCAGGTCCATGGACTGCTGGTGGCAATCTATACTGACTCAGGAATAAGGTAACTATTCAAAAAGAATAATGTGTCATTTTCTGTATCTTCAGCAGGGTTGCCAGCAGCCAACTCTGAAAACAATTTCCTGACTTTTCCCTGACTTTCTGATGGTTTTCAAGGATAATCATCATGCAAATAAGGGAGTCTCAAAACATCATTTCACCGCCAACCCAATGTAAAACTTCGGGGAAAAAAATGTATGAATCAGAATATCAAAAAACACTCTTTATGTATATTACTGCTCAGAAATGGAATTGGTCCATCATTAATTGTTGGTGTTATATCTGTTTTGTATCCATACTCTGGACCCCGCCCCCTCCACTTTCCCTAAATCCTGGATCCGCCCCTGCTTACTGCTAAGCTGCGTCCTACCCTAGTTATTCAATATTTTGTATCTGACTCCCCCTTCAGTGATGGTACAACATCAGGTGTGATACTTGTGGCATGTGCAGCTATAGCTCATACACTTCTGCCAATACCAATCCCTATATATAGCACACACACACACAACTTTCATTCCACACCTATGACCTGTGCCATACCCCAGGGTGTATGAGCATGCTGAGTAATACATGTGACTGCAGTACAGGTATTTTACACATACATCAATGTCATACTTGAATCGGTTACTTCTGTCCTGAATAAAGACCAGACTTAAACAACATGGTTAATTATTTTGACAGCTATCATTCACTGTGAGTTAAAACACGCAGAATGATATTCTGTACACAATATGGTACAAAAGCATAAAGTCTGTAATCCTTTATAATGAACACAAAATTTTATCACCTTCTCCATAATCTCTTCCTTATGATCTGTGAGGGACTGTTTTTTTTTCAAAATTATAAGGTTACATTTGAAAATTACCACAGAATCTGCAATTATGACTATTTTTTTGTTTTCACTTGTGCAATCACAGATATTTATGATATGATATGATATGATAGAGATATGATACAGTTCATTTATAAAGCGCAATACAAAGGGTTAAGAAAATAAGTATGTCTTGAGAGCACGCTAAAATGATTCAATATGTGTACACGCTCTAACAGAGTCTGGTAAAGAATTCCATGCGGTGGCAGCGTACTTGGAAAATTGTCTGTCACCATATACATTATGGGAGCGAGGTACACAGACTATCCTGTGAGCATCAGAAGAACGAAGAGACCTGCGGGGAGAATATTCCACAAACAGTTGGCGCAAATACAGTGGATACAGGCTATCATTCAGCGCTTTATACACCTGTGTGAGGACTTTAAATGTGATTCTCCTTTCGACAGGCAGCCAGTGAAGCTGTCTTAGAACAGTTATACATACAGTATGCCTGTGTTTGCTTCCATGTTTCCATTCATTTAAAGATACCCATTCACCTACTTTTTGTAAAAGAATTTATGTGATTTCTGGCTTACTCTGTGTCTACATTAAAAGATCTAAGGGTAACTTTTGTTGTGAAAAGTTCTTATAACACCTTGGTGAAGGATTATTGAACTTGTTTATCAAACACCATTTGCAAAGCTGAACTGAATTTGTTCTGTTTATTTTGGCAGGCCCCCATGTTATAAACACGTTGATACAAACAATATAAGCAGCCTGGGTGCAGTAATATCCACATTTTCTGGCCTCTTTTTATAAAAGCTCAATGGGATTACTTTAGTTTATAAAGGTCAGATAGGTGATTTAAATAAAAAACCCATGACAAATGTTCATACCTTTTCTTTTCTTGGCCCATGACAAAAAAATGATAGTTAAATAACAAAGTGAAATGCTATGATTTATATCCCTGTGAACACTTATATAACTCCAGCATTTGTAATCAAATGCTATCTAAAAATAGAAGTTCATGGAACACAACAGGTAGTGCTGTGACCAACTAAGACACTCGTGTTAATATTATTCTTATCTGAAACTATTATAAATAATATTCTCATAGATTTTCTTCAAAATACCTCATTCCCATTTTCAAGGCATGCCAGGAAATTTCTTGAATTAATTTACCAGGACTACAAAGGCCCATAATAACTGCATGTGTCCCTTGACAAGATCTATGCAGATGGCACACAGATATTTATGCAAAAAAAGCAGCTGCAAGTTTATGTATTCCTGTGCCATGCTAATGTGAAATTCATCTTTAACACTGGGCAGAAATATGTGAGCTACAAAATAATTCACAGTCTATATATGCTTATAATTTCTAAAATAAGCCTGCAAAAAGTGCCTTTTCAAACAATGAAAATTTTATGAGATTCCACACTATCAATTTTCTGTAGACTTGTTTTCATTCTCATAAACCTTTGTCTGAAAATAGCTGCCACATGTATTTTTAATATATTAGTATGCACTGGACCCCGGGGGAAAGCCAGGTAAAACCAGAGAAGGCTGATGTTTACTAGGGGATGCTTGTTACATCTTTCTGCTTGGTATGGTTTCTGATGACACTGTAAATCAGCAGGTTTATTGGGCAGAGAGTTAATAACTTGGAACAGTCCCTGACTCATGAATAGCAGAATGTAAACAATGAACCATGCGAAGCCATGAGGTTTTACGGTATTTCTAAAGGAATTTTATGGTGCTTTAAATCAAAGGTTCATAAATGTGTAAAATACCTGAGCTAGATGTTAAATTCTTAATACAGTCAATACTAAATGTTCATATATTCAATAGTCATTTTCCAGTTAATGAATACAGTGGAACCCTGTTAGCATATCTGGTAATTCTTAACAAGTATTTTGTGTCAATAAACAAGGGATTTCTAACTGCAAAGTAGTTGACATTAACATGTTGTATTGCAAAACTGAATATAAGATGGACTAAAAACTTGAACAATCTCGTACACAACTGATTAAAATGAGTGCACTTGTTTGGTTGCTTCATTATTTATGTCTTAAACAGGCCTAATTGCCAGAATTATAATTAAGATATCATTAGGTATTGAATTTATTGTCATAAGCATAGCTCTTGACATAAGAATTATTAAAGCTGGTTGAAACTGATATCTGAAGCATACAAATTATCCAGAAACTGAAAGAAATCCTTATCATAGTGCTTAGTATATATGCAAGCATCCCTGATGGTTATATATCGAATTTAATGTTAGGTTCCCCCATCATAATGATTGCATACATACAGCATATTCAATTACCTCATGCACAAAACTTTCATATTCACAGTAGAAGATATTCAGGAGACTGAAAATGATACCTTGGAGTATAACTAAAGAATAGACCTACCTCTGTACCAGCTGGTGACGTTGACATCATTGCTGCCTGACATGCTGATGATGGGACAGGTATCTGTCTTGGGCGAACTCTTCTCTCTACCCCAAATGTTTTCCTTTCCCAAACACCTATCAAGAAAATGTTAAAATTCTCAAATAAAATTCAATGTTTCATTTTGACTTTTAGCCAGTAGCTTTAACATGTGACCCATGGGTCATGAAGCTCAGCTGTTAACTCTGCCAATACAAAGTCCATATTGTTATACAATATCTGCTTAAAGAAATTATGCTGGACATAAAGCCAGAAGGACAAAACATCTCTGCAGCTCACATGAAGTTGGCCCAGATGATTCTGTTGAGAGAAGCATGATTTGATTATCTCTAATTCCTTAAATCAGCCAAAAAATCCCCTTTGCATGGACCATATTCATAGATGAGAGTTTTTTTTTCAAATATCAGTGACATGGGTTTCCTGTACAAGAGCACCATTAACAGAAAAGAGTTTTGCCACAATAATGTGAGAAACACCTTTCACCACTGGACTAAATATATAAAAGTGGGATGTATACCCTATAACCAGGAACTGCAAACCATATAGAGAAATTATAAGGGAGGATAAAACTTGGTGCTCTTTGTCAATTTTGGGGTTTTATTGAAAAATAATAACATGGTTATTGGTAAGAGAAATATTTAAATGTTCTGAAATTTTAGAAATTCTCAAAGTTCATGATGTTTCATAACTTTTTGAATATTAAAAAATCATAACTTTTTAAGTAATGAATATTTTGAATTTCAGAAAAGTGTGGGAATGTTGAACACATGTTTCTTGTACATTACAAAATATTATGCATAAAGTACTGACCACTTAAGAGAATAGCATACACCATTTGTCAAAGTTATTTTTACATTCAATTATGTTAATAATACATTGTACAAATTAAAATGTTATTAAAATAGTTTTATAGTGGCACTTTCATAGTGAAGATGACAAAATGTTAAAACTGTTATTTGTGATATCACTCTCTACAGCAACATGACATTCCTTGAAACAGTTCTTTACATTTTCCAATGAATAGACAGATAATTTAACATTTTTATGATGTTGATGCGTTCAATATATGTGATTCATATATATATATATATATATATATATATATATATATATATATATATATATATATATATATATATATTTATATATATATATGTAGCCATGGGGAAGTGAGTACATTATGAAGAACACAGACACTTTCATATTCCAAATACGGTGGGTCAGGTCAAGCTGCCATCGGATCATGATATATAATGATTACATCAAAGTAAAACATATCAAGACCAAAACCAAGACATCACAGAATGAGTATTGATGTTCCTACATCAGTTGACCCAATAACACTTTATCTTTATTTTCCGGTTGGAAATTATCTGCTTTCCAAACTTAATACCTCAATAAAAGACATGCCTGTCATATCTAATTCCCTATTCATTGAAGATTCTTGATATGTTGACTTCACAGGGGAAAGATCTAGGTGAGAAACAAATGTCTTCATCAACTGAGCATGAACATTGCTTGTTCTTGTGAGACTTGCTGGTTACAATCTAGAGCTACACAGGACAACTCCCCATGTTTCCATTCCAGATCAAAGACATCAGAGAGAGAAGACATATGAAATAGAATGGATTGATGATACAGAATGGTTTGATCAATGAAGGATGAGAAGTGTATGAAAACAGCTCTCTGGTGTTACATGATCAATAGAGCAACAATTAACAGACAGACTGCAGTCTGTATGTACCTATGTGTATGTTACATAGAGTACACTTAAAACCTATGCATATGTTACAAAGAGTACACTTTAAACCTGTGTATGTTACATAGATCAAGAGTACACTGTTAACCCATGTATATATTTCACAGAGTACACTTTAAACCTATGTGTAATTGTGTATGTTACAAAGAGTATACTTTAAACCTTCATGTATTTTCAGAGAATACTTTAAGGCTATGTATGTTACAAAGAGCACGCTTTCAACCTATGAGTATGTAACACAGAGTACACTCTAAACCTATGAGTATATTACAAAGTGTACACTTAAAACCTTAGTAATGTTACACATGAGGTTCTACCATTTCTTGAAACAGAATTCCTGATTTTTGAATTTTGAAAATTATTTTGACCTATTTCTGAGATTTCCACCACCAATGAAAATCATCCAGTAGATACACTATTTGGACATCTTCAACAGACACACCACATAATCTTTTGGGCTGGTCAAATGCATTGACCTTTCACAGACCATAGGCATTTAATCAATTTTCTTCCTTTTTCTTGAAGGGGAAAAAGGAAAATCTGTTTCAGATAATTTCCAATTCCAAATTCAAGGTATCTTTAAGGACTACAAAAGTAAAAGAACTTTCCTGAAGGACAGTCAAAGTCTCAAGAGATTCACATTTGAGCACTTCAAAGGTTTTCAAGGATTACCAGTACATATGATACCTGTAAACTGTTTCCAAGAACATTTACAACTAGATGTGTCGGAACAACACGAATGCCTGGGGCAAATTAGAAACATTTGTTAAATTTTGTAAAAACTTTTTAAGTTCAGGAGGTGTCGTATGGTCAAAAGTAGGTCAACAAGTGCAAAATGCAAACTCGATCTGTAACGGGTCATTATCAAGCAACACACCAAAAATCAGGCCAGTATCGGCAGGCATTGTGAAAAAAAAGTCCATACATGTGCATTTTTCATAAAAATTTGTGTCTTTCAAGAAATTTTCTAAGTTTAGGAGCCGTAAAACGGTCAAAAGAAGGTCAACTGGGACGAAACGCGAACTCAATCTGTAACTGGTCAATATCTGCCCACACACCAAAAATAAGGCCAATATCTGCAGGCATTGCGAAAAAAAGTCTGTACATGTGTATTTGTCATGAAAATTTCTATTTTTCATGAAATTTTCTAAGTTTAGGAGCTGTAAAACAGTCAAAAGTAGGTCAACCAGGACAAAACATGAACTGGATCTGTAACTGGTCATTTTCTGCCCACACACCAAAAATCAGGCCAATATCTGCAGGCATTGTGAAGAAAAGTCTGTACAACTGTTTGATTTCGGAATGGAAGGAAGGACCGAATGACGGACATGGGTAAACTATATGCCCCGGCCACTTTGTGGTGGGGGCATAAAAAACTTGTAAAGGAAATCCCTCAGTTCTTACCAATTTCCACAGAAATCCCTCAATTCTTACCATATTTCAACAGAAATCCCTCAATTCTTACCAATTTCCACAGAAATCCCTCAATTCTTACCAATTTCCACAGTATCAGATCAAGAGGATACCTCTGTGGAGAATATCAAGGGTATATAAGTATCCATTGTCAAATATGCTTGATGGAGATATTGTTCTTAGCTTTTTTACAAAGCTATGTTGCCCTTTCTACATAAATATCTGCAATTAGGTTTAAGCTAAAGGTATCTGATGATATTTTCAATGACATTTCTAACGACTGCAAGAAAACTGATTTGCACCAGGGAATATATATGCTCCAAAAACATGTCTAAAGATTAACCCCCAAACATGTATCCTGAAAATTAAAATATAATAAATATCCATTATACCTGATTTATAATGACAATCTTATGATTACTGATGAAAACTAATGGCCTTGAATTACACCAATGTTAATTGTTGTAAACTGAGGTCCACATGTTAATTTAGAAGGCTCATTCACAAATGATCAAATGTTCATTAATACTATTGAAATTTCTGCTGTCCAAATTTGCTTCAGCAAATTACATTTTATCAAGATAATTCCAATTTTCATGTTTTTTGTTCAACACCTGGGACCAGAATTAATGTGCCTTATGTCCATCAGTAATTACTTTAATGAACTAATTGACACTGTAATTAGATTTTTTTAGTGTTACAAAGTCACTGAGTGCATCAGACAAAATACTGAAATTTGAAGCCTGAAAAGTGTGGTCCAATAACTTGCATCAAACAATCTATGAATGAACAAAGCTGAACAACAACAACAAAAATCATCTTTTTATTCATAATTAACCTTTATATATTAATCACTTGACCTTACCAAATGAGCTACCGGTAATAACTTTCATGATTAGTTCATTTGTGTAGTATTGTATCTTTCCATCACTTCTGGACCACACTGGTAGAAGGAGTGTATAGCTGTATCATTTGTTGCTTGCTGCAATATCTTGCCTTAGAACGTAAATAACTTGTAATATAAATTTATAGCAGGATATCTGATTTCAATTGAAAGATTAATTTATTGGCAAAACTTTCATTTATCTGTTTGAAAAGATACAATGAGGACATCAAGAGACAGGGTACTATAATACTTTGGCCAGAGGTTTTGGCATGACTGAGAAAAGTCAAAGAGGCGATCTATTAAAAAATGTCAGTCCCCTTTGGTTAACTTGTCTGGGTCCTTTCCAACCTATTTATCAATACAGAGAGATGGTTCTGCTGCAAATAAGCCAGGCACTGCTTTAAATCAGTCGAGCTGACACTCAAAGGAAACAATAGATCACCATTGCACCAAACATTGGCACCTAAATAATTGGCCGCAGCAAATGAGATTTAATGAGAAAACCTGACTGGACACTCTAATCCCAGTGCCCAATATTCCATCATTTCCACGCAGACGGTCAGAAGGCCAGTCATAACTACTTATAGATACTCCATAGTCGTGTTCCCTCTACAAATTCATCCAGGCACAGAGAGTAGTTCAAACATAAGAGTAGGCCTACTTGTGGAACTTATGGATGTGTTAATCGGATGAATTACACACCATGAATCCATATCTCAATACCCTAGAAAATAAATTTTTGTCATTTTAATTCTGGATTTAAAGCTTCGACAAAAATTTTAATTCAAAATATTTACATATGAGCACACCACGGTTTGAATCATAACATTAACTACCTTTAGCTTATATTTTACACTTTGAATTTATATATCTTAATCCTCATTACTGGTAGATCAAGAGAGTTCAACATTATTCCATTAAACACTTGAAGGGTGTTATGATCACTGATTAACAAACCTGAAAATCATATTTTATATTTTACCTTATTAAGAACACATGCCTGATTAAACTGTTTACTTTTTGCCTAATGAAATTATAAGAATATCTACCTGCTGAAATAGAGTATATATTTGGTTTCATTGAGGAACATATATTATTAACTATCCTATCATGAAAGTGAAAGTAATAGACTTTTCTTCATTGATCTGAAATAAATGTAAAATTGTCAGATGATACTGAAAGTGAAACAGTTGCACAAACAAAAAATATTTCACTTATTCATAAAATAATCTACCATCTGCATGATGAAACTGAAATTTTTGCTTGTGTCATGAGGATACTGGGAAATTTGCCTCATGAAACAGATGAATATCTGTCTGATGAAAAGTATCTGTCTTATTTGTGGAACTTTGGAACATCTGTGTAACCACACTTAAAAACAATATTTGCCAAAGAATTTTAAATGGATGGCCATTTCCATATGAAAATGGAACTGATGAACATTTGACTTATGAAACATAAAATGATGGACACTTACCTTAGGAGACAGGATCTGATGAACATATCCATATCAGAAATTAAACTTAAGGACATTTACTTTATAATAATCTGAAAACAAATCCCAAATAGAACCAAAACTGAAAGATTTATTCCAACTAAAACTGATGGACATTTGCCTAGTGAAACCATAACTGATGATCAAGATAATTAAAATCAAGCGCTACCAACATCTGGTGACCTCTAACCTCATTAAAAATGCATGGATTTTGCCAGAAATTGAACTTGGGATATTATATCGGTTAATACTTCTTTTGAGTTTTATCAAAATTCATCATATTCCTAATAAGTTATCACAGTGCTGCCATAAAGTAGCCTTGTGACCTCTGACCTCATAAGATATGTGTGGATTTCACCTAGTTCACAGAACTTGGGTGAAATAATCCATTAGTAAGTAATTATGATGAGTTTCGTTAAAATTGGACGTTAATCATCAAAACACCTGTAAGTTATCGTGGTGACACTAAAAGTTAATGGACAGACGGACCATGGGTATATGTCCAGTCATAGACAAGCATATAAAAAGGCTACCTTACTCATATTTTTGTTATGGGTTGGATTCCCATTAATTACCTACCTGAGAATTTGGCTAATGAATATGCAAATGCTGGGTATATTCACAGATTAGAAATGAAAAGATGAATAAAACTGCTCTTTCACTTCTTTGGATATCTAATTTATGCAATGTATTTGTTATATGTTAACAATGAATATTCATGAGAGAATCCTACTCACTGATTGGACAAGAAAAGCTGAGATGTTGACCATAGGCTGTTTCACATCGAGGGTCCTTGGGACTGTATGGGACATTAGAGCTGGTTAATGTAGATTTAGTCCACTGTTTAAACTCCTCGGGCCACATATCATATCCCTGATAATCTGCAAAATTTAAAATAAATGGCATGTTATTTTACAATCTCTTTAATAAGATAAGCTAGATTCCAAATAATCTAAAACTAGATGTGGTCGGACAATGGTTGTTGCTGAGTTAACATGTGCGAAAGAAAATCAGGGATTGGGCTGTGATGGCCATACTTGAATTCTGACAGGTCTATTATTCAATAGGTCTGGAGTCCTCCTATGTACCAATCATCCCTGTGAATTTGGGAAATTTGAAGTATGTCATTGTTGAGTTATCGCACGCTAAAAATAATCAGTGATTGGGCTGTGATGGTCATATTGGAATTCTGACCGGTCTGTAATTCAATAGGTCTGGAGCCCTCGTATGTACCAATCATCCCTGTGAAGTTAGGAAAGCTGAAATATGTTGTTGTTGAGTTATCACATGCGAAAGAAAGGTTCATTGATGGTAGGACTGAATAACAGGAGAATGGAAGTACGGAAGGACAGACTGAAACGGTGATCACTATAGGGCAGTGCTTGTCAAGCAGGGCCCTAATAATTTTCAATATACACTCTGTGTTAATCAAATTTGACCACTGATAAATAAAGAACAAGTTCTTACTATTTACAATGTGATCAGATGTCACCCAAAACGGACTGCCTTTATGAAGGTTGGCAGAGCTGACCCCTAATGCAACCACTGATTTATACTGAACCCTGACACAATTCCTCTTGGCTTAAATTCATATATATTCCCATATTTAAGTAGCATAAACTTAATTAAGTTTGATAATTAAGAACCCCTGTGATTAAGTGATCTCATGATTAAGAATGTTTCTAGTTTTCTGAAATACAGGTGCTGCATTAAATGATGCTGCTACTCTCTCTTGAAAATAAAGGAACTGAGTCTGATGTTAGCACTGCAGCAGACCAAACATCTGAAGCAGATTATAATTCTATCCAGATACCTAAGGTTTGAATATCATATACATACCTTGCATATCATCAAGTTCTTTTGGAGAGTATTCTCTTAACCCTGATTTATCTGGAGATACAGGTGCAGGTGCTGTCTGTCTGGCTTGGGATACTAAAATGAGGAAAATCTAAATTTAAAATAATGTATATTTGACACATGTAAGGACAATGATTACCTAAAATGTCTAACTATAAATGTGTGTCTATGTTTTCACAATTTTTAAGCAAAATTTTTTTATACTAAAAAAGGCTTGTTGTTTCCTTTCATTACACCCTGTTTTATGTCCATTTAATCAATTCTGACAATCCTGGCTCACAAGGCAGTAACACTGGACATGATTTTCATTGCTGAACTTTCTTTTTTCTTCAGGATTATAAAGCTTTATGAACCAATGCCCTTTGCCATTCAAAACCTATCACAAATGAATTCCAATATGTAAAAATAAAACAAGGCCTACAGGCATAATGCAAACCTGTGCAATGGGATACATCAGGTATAATGCTTGACCATTATTTGAAAAGTACTAATTAATTTTAAAGATCATATGTGTCATGCACATGTACAATGCAATTACTAAACATTTTAAACTGAAGTACAAGCACAAATTACACAAACATTGCTCCTGAAATACTGGTATGCATGTACACAACACAATATGATTGAAGGTGGCACCTAACAGGCGTGTGTATGAGAAAGCCATTGAAGATAGACGAACATGAAAGATTTCAGGCAGATACTTCAACCAGTCTTGAGCTATATGCACAGAGGTATGAAACCCAAACAATTGTAGGTGTTGCCACAAGTGTTGTACTTGACAAAGCTATCAGAGATGAATAAATCTGTCCAATTTCAGTATGATATATCAAATCTCTCCTAAGAAATAAGCAGGTACTTACACTATGCAAAAATCATTGTATGTAGCAACATCAGTCTTGCGAACAAGAAAGCCATAAAAAATGCATGGACAAGTAAAAATTTAGGCCAATACATCAAACTTTTCTTGAGTCAGGTGCACCGAGCTGACCAAGCTCAGCTGAGGCAGGCAGTTGCCCTGAGTGAACTCTTGACCTGCACTTGGCTACATACTAACTGAACTCTTGACCTGTTGCCTAATCTGATACATTTGGCAGTCTACCAAAGCTTTAAATAGATACATACTGAAACTTGTCCTGTTGCCAAATCTGAAATAGTTGGCAATCTGTCAAGCTATTTATAGATACAGACACAATCTTGGCCTGTTGGTAAACCTGTGTACACATACTGAAAGACTTAGGCTACAATGCTTTTTTTTCAGGCTTCATATTCATAAGATTTTTTTTACAAAATATTTAGAAATACAGTTTTCAAGAAGAAGACTATATGAGAGTATTCAGTTTGAAATTGGTTTACAAATAGCCACAAGACCTATCAGCTGTCTGTGACTCTACCAAAAATCAAAGCACCAAATCTATTTTATACAATTGAAAGAACCCTACCCCAGGATAGTTCTTGTGAAATATTAAACCATTCAGCTTGAATTTCTTTTAAAAAAATTTAAAGCTGAAAGAGGCTAAAATTATGAGGTTTCTGCCCATAAAAAAACTGATTGGTGTAGGTGGCACCACAAAAACCTCAATTTCAAATATGAGTCATGTGAGCAACATTTGCACAAAATTTGGTGATGCTAGCTCCTGTTCTTTCTGAGATTGTTATGTCAGCATATGCTTACTTGACCAAATGACTAAGTTCAAATTCCTGTAACTTAGCCAAAATTCATCAAACCTAAAATATTTGAACAAACTTGAGTGAGCTTATCTGTGGAATCATTTCTGTAAAATATTGAACAATTTGGCTGAAAAATTTTGTTGGAAATTTAAAAATTTTTTGATGAAGGTATCAGAGATGTATACATATGCCTAATTTCAGGCTGATATCCCTTCCTGAGAAATAAGCAAGGACACACACTGTGCAAATATTAATGTAGGTGGTGCCACCAGTCTTGTATACGACAAAGCTTTACGATATATATACATTTGCTAAAATTCAGGCTGATATATTAAATTCCTCTAAAGAAATAAGCAGGCACATTCACTGTGCAAAAGTCATTGTAGGTGGCGCCACCTGTCTTGTGAACGAGAAAGTAATCAAAGACGCAGAGACAGGTAAAAATATCAGGCCAATACATCAAACTGCTTGAGTTTGATGCACTGGGCTGACAAGGCTTAGGTGAGAAAGGCAGTTGCCCTGAGTGAACTGTGAAAATTGCTGGCTCAAGCTACTACGTTGAGTGAACTCTTGACCTGCACCTGGCTAGACTGATTGGACTGTGGAGCTGTACCTTGCTACACTGAGTGAACTCTTGAACTGTTGCCTAATCTGATACAGTTGCCAGTCTGCCACAGCTTTAAAGAGATCCAGGCTGACCTTTGGCCTGTTGCAAAATCTTAAATAGTTGGCAGTCTGCCAAGCTATTTAACCTGAAATCTAGTGGCATGATGTTGTAGATGCTAATAAACTGGATCCAGGCTAGATGTAACTGCTTCACACAGCTAACATATATGGTAAAATGACTCAATTCAATCTCCATAATTCAGCCAAAAATCATTCATGTGGAACTATTAAAGACAATTATTATAAGAATTATTGTGGGGATTATTCTTGTAAAATATTAAACAAATTGGCTTCTGTGGCATCAGTCAAAAAACGTGATGCAGGTTTATCACTCATATATAGGAAGATACAGCAAGCTGGCTGAGTTCAGCTTCCCGTAACACGGCCAAAAAGCACTGAACCAAAACCATTTGAACAAACTTGAATAATCAATGTCTGAGGATAATTAATGTGTGAGATTTAAGAATTTGGCCCCATTGGTTTCTAAGAAGAAGATCTTTGTAGCCACTGAGCTAAAATGGGCTGTTATGGCATGACTATATTCAGCTTCCCATAACTCAGCCAAAAGTCACTAAACAGAGACCATTTGAACAAACTTCAGAAAGCACTACCCTAAGATCATTTCTTTGGGATATTAAACAATTTGGCCACTTGGTTTCATAGAAGAAGTTTTTTGTAGCCCTCAGTATGATACAGGCACTGATGACCCCTGTACAAAAAAGCCTTATGTAGGTGGTGCCACCATTACCTCAATTTCAGATATGACTCATGTGACCAACATTGCAATAAAATTTGGTGATGATAGCTCCAGCCGTTTCTGAGATTGAAATTTGAGTATGCTATTTTTGACAGATGACTAAGTTCAACTTCCTGTAACTTGGCCAAAAATCACCAAACTGGAACCATTAAAAAAAATTGAGAGAGATGGTATAAGAGATTATTTCTGTGAAATACTGAACAATTTGGCTGGACGCCGGACGCCGACCCCGGATGACGCCACACAATCGCATTAGCTCACAGGTTCACTAAAAATATAAGTTTTTGCAGGTGGCCCCAAAAAGCTTAATACCACAACATTTGACATTTGATTGATTTTTGTATAAAATTGGAGGATGCTAGCTTCTGCTGATCCTGAAAAATTATGGGTTAATATACTGATGACCCCCAAACAAAATAGTCAGTGCAGGTGATGCCACCAATACTACAATTTCAGATATGACTCATGTGACCTATATTGCATAAAATTTGGTGATGATAGCTCCTGCCATTTCTTAGATTGTAATTTAGTATGCTTTTTTGGCCAAATGACTAAGTTTAACTTCCCGTAACTCGGCTAAAAATTACTAAACTGTAACCATTGGAACAACTGGAGAAAGACTGTTCCAGGGATTTTTTTGTGAAATACTGAAAAATTTGGCTGGACAGTTTTGGAGAAGAAAATTCTTAAAGGTTTTTAGCTTTTTCTCTATAAAATCTAAGAAAATGCAGTAACCCATAAAATCCGATTGAGTTTTTCAGATGTCTGATTTTTTACATAAATTTGGTGGTGCTAGCTCCTGCCATTTTTTAGATAGCATGGGTTAACGTAAAGAAGATGGATGCAGATGTACGATGCTGTGCTATAGCATTAGCTCACAGGTTCACTTACATAAGTAAAGATTCAAGCCCATGTGAAACACCTACCTGTCACATTGTCTTGCTTGTACTTTCTGTTGGCATAACCAAACTGGTGTCTAAGTAAGGGTCGTTTCTCATCTTGCTTCAGTGATGTTGTGTCCATTGTCATCCCTCGTCGTTTACTTCTCTGGTCAACACTCCTCAATACTCTCTTGTAGAGCCTCATTCCCATCTCTAATCATTTAGATCAAAGCAAATTTCAAATAAAATTTAAAGAAGTTTAAACACATAAAACTGGAGTTATCTGAAAGCCAGCTTAAGATGCTTGACTGAATGTCTTAGCTACAGTTATACATCAAATCTTTCAATTGAAAACTACATTGCCTTAAGTACTTAATGAATTTAGCACCAGCTGTCACAAAAAATTACCTAAATATACAATAAATTTAACAATCATGAATGGTGTAGGATATAGTACATATAACGTATAAATAGTATCGATTCATAGTTTACTGAAGACTAGATAATATAAGACTACTTTTAACTAGGTATTTCAAAACCATCAATAAATTTTTGCCATGCTGTAGCAGTATAGTGTTTGTTTCCTGTACACTTCAGGAAAATTCAATAGATAATAAAGGCCCTGAAAGTTCTGAAAACTACCCATTGGATATCACTGACATATATTGGGATACCTCATTGACTCTTTTAAAGCTTTTGCACAATATCGAAAAGAAATTTCTTAAATGTCACACATTCCTTCCCCCCCCATCAAATATTATTTGATTTGAAAATTGACAATGTTTTTCTTCAGAGACTTTCAGTGATATGAATCTGATATATGACTTTGCACTTGTGTGTCATTACAGCTATCATTAAATATCACCACTAATGGTCCAGAGTTAGGAAGATTTGGAGGTCTGGACATTATTATTTAATTTAAACATCATTTCTTACATTATGACATAACATATTACATTACTGCAATATGTAATACAATATTACACTACTTAGTACATAGCTGAATTTATTACTTGTTAAAATCCAGGTATCAACTATGTCCATAATAGGTAGTTATATCATTATGCTGTTCAAACATGAATTTGACATTGAAACATGCCCTACAACAACTGTTAAAAAATAATTTGTTTCACAATCTCTTAGAGCAAAAGATATATGGATCTTGATGGAATTTTTTAAACTATCAATAACATTAAAATACATGAAATTTAGTCAACTCTCAGCAGAATACGTTCTAAGTCTCCATTCTGTAAGTGATACATGTGAAATACAAAAGAGGGACCCATGGGTAACTGCATGTGCTCAGCTGAAGTTGACCTTGAAGGTAAAATTCTAAAATAATATCAAATGGTGATAATGCATGAGAGGGAGAGGTATTATAGACCATGGTTGGTTGATATGATTAGTTTGTATTGATGAGTAAGAATATATTCCAAATAATATCTTGTGATCTATCCATGTGTTTCCTAATGTTGAAACTGAATGTGTGAACAGTTTGTGAACATAAGATCCACACTATTATCATAATCATTGGTTGGCTTTTTGAT
The DNA here is from genome assembly GCA_026874595.1 of Sipunculus nudus. Lineage (NCBI taxonomy): Eukaryota > Metazoa > Annelida > Sipuncula > Golfingiida > Sipunculidae > Sipunculus > Sipunculus nudus. Next base: position 48,382,083 of record CM049306.1, read on the forward strand.
CAAATCTTTTTAATTCAGCAGTTTACACATTTGTTTAACTAGATCCTAATTTTATTTTATTAGACCATTTTTGTTCAATTTTTTAAATTGATACAGTTGTAACATAACTAACGTCCCAAGTCCACAGGTGCAAGGACTTGAATGGGAAGGGGAGAAGGGGGGGGGGGGGGGGAATGATAGGAGTTGCAACATCTCTGTAAATGCATATTAACTTAATTCAACAGTGCTTACAGGAAAAAATGTTTACAATTATTGAATATTTAAGACTGGACAGACAGACTGGTAGACAAACAAAGCTGATCCCATTCTGCTGAGGCAGGAAGATAATATATGATGTTTTATTTAGACTTTAATTTTTCTTTTATACTAATTTTCTATATTTAATCAATTGTTAACAGTTGCAATATGAATAATGTCTCATGTGCATAGGTGCAAGAACTCAATGGTGCGGGTGGGGGGGGGGGGGGGGGAGTTACAACACTCTTGCATATTCATACAGGATATGAAATTAAATTCAACAGTGCTAACAGGAAAACAAGTTTATTCATAGTTATCAAATACGCAGAGAGATGGAAATAAGCCAATCACTTTATTTCCTATTCTAGCCTACTGAGACAGGAAAATAATGAATAAATGTTTGCATTGGATCCTCTTTTTTTAATTACATAAAATTTTATTCAAGTTTATAAATTTTATACATTTGCAATATTACTTATATATATATACCTGAATATATAAGTTAATTCACAATTCTAAATAGCACCAGCATTTATCTCTAATTTGGTCAGATATCTCACATTATGCACACAGATGTATTTATTTTTAAACCCGAAAATATTTATTTTATAAATTTGCAAAACAATACTATATATGAAAATAACACTTCATTTAGAATTCACAATACTAAATTACACCTATATTTATCCATAATTTGGCTCATATATTATAAAATTATGCATACTGATGGGTTTAAATATTTTATTTATTAAATTAATTTCTTTATAAATGGTACATTATCACAACATTGCATCTTCTCGATTACTCCCTGAATTCTTATTTCAAGAAAAGTTGTATACATTGAGAGAGAGAGAAATATTTTATTCGACATACAATGGAGTGGAAATAGCTTTCAATTAATAAAATAAAGTTTCCAACCATAACAGTTATTGCATTACACTTGCTGGGGGGGGGGGGGGGGGGGGTGCAGGTGCGGGTGAGGTTAAGTAACATGAGAGTAACTACACCTGTGACAGCAGGGGATCTCTCCCAGTGAGCCATTACAAATCAATTGCCTTGGTATAACTGACCTCCAGTGACCAGTAGTGGGCTGCCGAGACAATGCAAGTGAATATAATAGAGCCACCCCAAAAAATTCAATAACTAGCCTAATTTTTTAGCTTTATTTGCAAATTTCAGAATTTAACAGATTAAATCCTTATGTGTACATGCTGAGAAAATGTAATCAAATGTACTTACAGGGAAAAAATTTGTGATAGTCAAAATTGGGCAAAATTTAAGATACTGATTTTATTGTTATATTAATAACTTTTAAAATTTACAAGATTTTGTTCTTATTTCACGTATACAATTAAATTTTGATCAATAAAGTTATATGTTTGGAAACAAGTCTCTAGCTTTAACATTTATTGTGTTAAGTGAGTAAATATCTTTCATGATATTTTAGAAAGTGCATTATGTTTGGGCCCACAACTTTTACAAATTATGGTATCCTGAGCTAAATTCTGGCCTGTACAAAGGAAATATATATGAGAATATCTATAGTAAATATGAAGAAAAACAGACAAGTGGTTTTGATATTAGGCAGTCCTGAACTGTGATAATAGTTTTTTAATGATAAATTGAGATTTTTCCTTAATTTCTTATGGCCCGACAGACAGACAGACGGACAGCTGACGGACAAAGGACTTCTGCTATAGCCAAGTTGACTTATAGTCAGCTGAGCTAAAACAAATTGATATATTTTCTTTAAAGAATGAAAATATTGCATTATTAACAAATAATGACTTTTTTATGGGTTCTTAACAAATGCCGCAAATAGCAACGTTAACAAGCAAAATTCTCTGATAAAACATGAACCATGAATGATAGGAGTAGTGACTGTAGAACACTTTCTTTTTTTCATTGTGGACTTCTAAAACTTCTAACCTGAGGTAGTCCTCTTTATATGTTCTGTTTCAGTGAATGTTGGAGCGATCCATTCTGGAAGGAGGTCAGTCAGGTTGAGTCCACTCCAAGAGAGTAAGCCAGCTGCATTAGGAAGCATAATGTTAAGAACTGACTGAGCAGCATGTAACTGACCACATATAAGGTTAAAAAAGGTTGGGTTCTCAACTATCCTTATTCAGAAATAAAGGCAGGATGGCACATTTTTTAAAAACTTTTTAAATATTTTAAAGTTTCTAAAAAAAGTTCATAAGTCAATGGGATAACATGATATTAAATAACAAAACTGCTTAGCTTAACAGGTATGAGCACATCATAACAAAATGAAATTTTATCAAAATGTTTTTATTTTTATTTACTTGAATGAAATGTTTGAGAGGGATGGGGCTCAAATCAGTGTATATTTCTACAGAAAAATCAAAATTTATGTGCTTGATAATTCAAATTTTTCAGCAATTTATGAATGAAACTTTCACATAAACTTACAAGAAGATTTCCAAGAAACACATTCAACCATCACATGGATTTACATTTCAGTTAACACAAAAAGTTATAAAAACATGCATATGAAAGTCCTCTTTGACAAACATAAATGGTAAAAATAGATCATCAAATGAACTGACATATAATACCCATGCTACAGAAAACATTTACCTATTTTTGAGCAATTAAGTTTGGATTTCAATAACATTTGCAAGACAATATCATAAATTTATCATGCTAGACTTTCACCCAGCTTTAAAATAATGGGGGTTATACAATCAGGCACAAGGCATGCCCTAAACTTATCCAAGAGACAGTGTCCCTTTCAAATCTATGAAGTTTTGCTAAATCAGCTCTGACAGAGGTTGTAATCCTGTCTGACTGCTTATCAGTGCCATCTAGTGTCCATTTTTTTAAACAAAATATAACTAAGGCAGACAATAAATGTGGGAGAATTTAAAAAATTAAAGTGATATGTAGTGATTTGATTCAAGTATCCATTTAATGTTAGAGGATGTGGTCAATTTTGCTGGGGATGCAAAAATTTTTATTTTAATTATTTACAAAGTGAGAAGTTCCAACAACTTTGTAGACAAAAACCAAGCACCACCAGACACCTTGCAACAGTATCGGATGGGTTCGTGGACATCTTGTAATAGACTTTCACTGGATGTTCATTACAGTTGATAGAATATAGACTATATAATATATATTGCCAACTTAAAGACACCATGCAGTGCCATTACTTTATAAAGAGGCATCCAGATTCATGAGGCAACTTCATGACCACATGTGGGGAAAGATAAATTCCCAACTCAAAGTCCAATTTTTTAATGACTACATTTATTAACCTTGAGAGGTATGTATGCAGAAATAAAGAGCATTTCGCAATTATCATCAATTATTATGTGAAACAGACAATTATATTAATACAGTGGAAAGTATATTTTGAATACTAGGTGGCAGTAATCACCAATTATGGTAACTGTTACCATCAAGTACAGTCTAATAGAACTTGGCCCTTTTCATGTATATCCTGATGTGGCTTACCATCTTTGTCCATGTCGTATTCTTTCAGCAACAGACCCACAATGCTGTGATGTTTCTGATGTAAACTCAAAGACAGTGCTGTCTGTAAGTCTCTTACGCCCTATAAAACAGAAAATTCAATGGCACTAACATAATCAAAAACAAAATTGTACCAATTTCTCTCCTGTACTTGGCATTTCAAATGATTAATGAGATAGCTGGTGAAATGTAGATGATTTTACAATATATTCTAGTATTAAACCTTGTAACAAAAAGTAAAGTTATGATTTAATCTTTGGTCACAGTTATACAACTAAAAATTTCCTATCAATGACAGAATTACAGCATTATTATTAAAGATTAATGGATAATTATTATGTTCATTATTGGACTAAATGGATTAACAAAGGTCAATTTGAAGAAACTTAAGAATATCATTATAAGTCACCTTCTCACTTGAAGTTTTTGGCCAAACAACTCTCTTTTATATCCCTGCCTAGGACATGGCAAAATTTCATCAGGCCTAATATAACCACTTTGACTACAGTGGATGGCCATGCAAATGGGTGTCCTTTTCACCTGTGTCTGTTCAGGTTGATTGGTTTGTTTGTTAGCAGGATTATGTGAAAAGTGTTAAACTAGTATTAACAAAACATTGTGCAGAGGAAGGACATGGAAAGGCAAAAACCACGAAAATAAAGGAGCAGATCCACAAGGATTATTTTTGCCTTGTTTAAGAAACAAATTACTCTTTCAGACTGCTGCCTGCTGCCACCTGTCAGCTGATTCTGACACTACATGTAGGAAGGTACCTGATACATTGGCAGGAGAAGACCCCAAAATATTTTGGTGCAGATCCAAAAAAAGGGGTGGCTTCAGTAAGACTGTTTTCCTTGGCAGATGTCTGAGCTATAATATGCTCTTTACACAGTGCTTTAACTATAGGCCTACTCCCTATATCGTCAGCACTGTTTGTTATGACCTCGTATCCTGAATTGCTACACCAGAGGGGAGCACTGTATTTTTGTCCAATCAGATGCAACCTTGTGCTGGAAGACATGGCCAAGCGAGGAACACACTGAGCCAATCATGTTCATTTCGTTTTGAGTGACAGCTCATCGCCCCCGTAACCATCTGAACAGGCCACAGGCTCAAAGAGAATTGCCCCAGACGTAGTTTGCTTAGGGCTTTGGGCAAATAGGATGCCCGGCTGGTGAGTTGTAATTCAAATGAAACATAACAACAAAGGCTGCGTGCACACCTTGCACTCAGGCTGGTTTCAGTTCTGCAGACAACAGATACATGGCTACGCTAACACAGTCATAATGTCATAATCAAATCGGTCAATGATGCGAGAATACAGAGGGAGCAATTAAAATTCGACCTTTAACTCTCATCAAGCGGCATTTGAAGCGCAGCTATGGGTGGAGCCAGGATACCTGTCGAGTGTTTGTTTATTGGCATCTGGTTGGCTGCTTGTCACATCATACGCACATTTTTTTCAGCAGACAACAAACCGCCATCTTGTGTCAAAATATATCATAAATGGTCAAAGCTGGCAGAGTGAAAATCAGTTGCTTCTTTAGAAGCGCAAGATTTCCCCTGCCTCGGGAGCATAGAACTATTACTGAGAGCCATTCTAGTTTTATATGGATTATCCCTGTATTTATGTGTTCAAAATAGAAATACGGATTAAAATACAATGTAAACTTGAAATAAAGTTTTATTCAAACCCTGGTTTATGTCTGATTTGTACCATCTGTGCATGCATCAGTAATAAATACGACTTACCTGGGCAAGTAAATATTTGACCATACTCTTATCATTCCGTGAACATGCATGGCTGGTAGGTGTGTCTGATCCCTTCCCATAATTCACATCAGCCCCAAGTTCAACCATCAGCTCCACACCCTAAAATCATCAATCCAAACAAATACTTAAATAAACCATGTTATGTCAGTAAATCTGGTCAAGCAATGCAGGGTGGATGAGATCAGAGGATATAAATACAAACTCACACTTCTTCATGTACACACCAAGTAAATAGCAAAATTTAGCTCTTTGGTAGTCCACTGGAATCACGATCATTCACATCAGGATTCCAGCCAACAAAACTTTTATTCTTTTTACAATAAACCCTTGTCATGTCTAAGTTTCACTTGGTAAAAACTAAATTATAGTTAGTCAAAGAATTAAAGAATTAAAGTGCACCTCAGTGAGATTTTACTGTAATATATCCTTATGGAAATCAAACATCTACCCTTGTCAAAATTTAATAAAGCTGCTTAATGTATTCAAAATTTGCAGTCATGTTTCAGTTTAAAGATATGAAATTATTCTTAGCTTTATCACATAAGGATGAAAGTCTGTTCTGTGACTCAGCATTTGTTATACTGAATATATATAATGAACCATTGAATAATGAACATTCATAGTCAAAACCCCTGACCTGCATACAGCCTTTCTGAGCAAGAGAACACAGCATTGCTGACTTGAAATCCTTAACTACAGCCAGGTAATGCAGGCATTGGCAGGCCAGATCAACTATACCTGAAAAAAGTAAAAGAAATGAATTAGCAAAGATAATCATTGTCATAACCATACTTGAGAAAACACAAATTTAATACTCTGGCAGTATACCCCTATTTTCAACATGAGTCATCCATGTCTTAGTGTGTAATGGTTGTCCACACAAAAGGTTTTGAGTTTTTAGTGAGGTCAGGGTTAGAAAAGGGCACTGAAATACAACAGGAAAGTACCCTATGGTAGTCCCAAGATGGAAAATTATCTGCAGAGAGAGTTTACATTTGGTGCCCATTTGACCACCATTATTTTCAAGTAAAAGCTTAGATGACCATGCATGCCTTCATCCACAAATTTGATTTGTTATCATAGTGGTATATCACTTGAATGAGTCTGACAAAAAAAAATGTCTCTTTTTTTATATAATATACAAAAACATATCCATTTTTGTCCCACATGCGGCATATTTTCCTTTGTTCCAACTGTACATTCAAATCTGCTTGCATCACAGGGTCATGAAAAGTGACCATGCAAGTGAAGTTGTATGGGGACTTTCCAAATATGGCAAAGAACTGGTGCGTAGCCAAAAAAAAAATGACACGCGTGAACTTTAACCAAGGAGGCGGGGAATGTGGGACATGTCAGTTATAGCCCAATGAAATGTAAAGCAAGCCATGAGATTTGCTCGGCTTGTGTCAATCATAGCAGGCAAGCCGTTTAGGTGAGCCTGCCATGTGACACAAGCCTCACAAACCTCATGGCTTGCACAACATTTCATTGGGCTATAACCAACACATGTCTCATTTCTGGTGAAGACATATGTACTTCTCCCCTAAAATGACACCTATACACATATTGGAAACAACATATTTTATATTTTATTGATGTCATATGGACACCAGTTTAGATTACTCTGTGGCTGAATACTTTACAAAATACATTATCATTATTATTATTATTATTATTATTATTATTATTATTATTGCATAAAAAACTGCATTAATGTACACTGGGAGATCCAGATTTATGATTATCACAGTTATCTTGATAAACGTTCTGTTTGTTTGTATGATACCTTCATGATCATCAAAGGTATTGATGATTTCAAGCAGAATCACATGAACCATCTTGTCTACAAATGATGACGCCATCAGCTCCGAGTCATCTGAGAGAACCTGGACAGTCACGCAACCCTGGCAAGAGAAAAAGTTATTAATATATCCCCGACTAATCACAGGAACTTTTCATCTGTGAATGCACCAATAAAGAAAGATTGAAATAAATAACAACAGTTATACAAGATTAGAAACAGACAGACATCTGTATGTCCACACCCGTTGTGTTTGACACATGAACCTCTGCAGGAATGTTATTATTTAAATGGTCACAAGCTTGTTCAAGACACAATTAAAAAATATGTCAAAACACTATCAATGAGCAGTAAAGCATCATCTTCAGCTGCCTGATGATGATATAATATACACATATCAGGGATTTTCCCATTCACTAGACAGCTTTAGCCCAAGGTTCATATTCACTGATACCATCTGAGGCTCTGAGAAATTCAAACTGGTTTGTACCAACATTCATAAGCAAATTTCAAGAAATTTCTAGGACAAGTTTGACATTTCTCAAGACCCTTCTTTACCAATCTTTTTAATGTTTCTATTCACATTTTGACATAAGCATGCTGACCTTTTGGCAATAATTTACAAGTACTTTCATTTGAGTACTTAAAAGAACTAATAGAGATTATTTAATAATGCACAAAATTTCTTGAATGCATATATGAAGTAAAAGGAAAAATTAAAAAGTCACTGCTTGATTTATTCTCCAAGGAATTTCCAAGTACTTCAAGGACTTGCTTTTCACTAGATTATCTGGCCTTTAAATTGTTATATCAAATCAAGTAAGGCTTTAAAGGTTTCCGCATTTTCATGTTTGAACTTAATTAATTTAGTTTTTTATATTTAAATGCCCCATAAAATAATGAGAATTTTGTGTCTTACTTGTCATTCATCTTATTATAATTACCTCAGTCAGCAGAACCAGGTCATCCATGTTCTGTCTCATTGTTGCCGTGACAACACTGGCTATCTCCTGACACAGAGGCAGTTGGTCCTGGAGCCCCACCTGATGAGCAGTGACCTGAAGCAGGGTCAGGCCTTTTCTCTGTAAAGCTGAAGCATAACATTTATAAACTAGAATACAGGTAGTCAACAAGCGACTACGTGTATCCGCCAAAATCAGAGAAGGACGGGTGAAGTGAGGCATGGATTGAATGGCAAGGGGAAACACACATCACATAAACATGATTGTAGGTGGCACCACCTGTTATTTGAACGAGAAACTATCAAAGATGTATACACATGCAAAATTTCATGTGGAAAAGTCAAACCACTGCAGAGATATGAGTGATTTTATCCCACAGCAGACAAACAGATGGACGCTGTGCAAAAATGGCTGCCGGTGGTACCACCATTTTTGTGTATGTTATAAAGATATCAAAGGGCTACATTTGTGTAATTATTTTTCCTGATTGGTCAAACGAGTCCGGAGATATAAGCATTAATGTCTGCAGCGTGAACGTGAAAGTAGGTGGTGCCACCTGTCATAAAATCAAGAAAGCTATGCGGGATGTATACGCATGTCAAATTTCAGGTAATTTGGTCAAACCACTGAAGAGATATGAGTGATTTTAACCTAAGGCAGACAAACAGATGGACACTGTGTAAAAATGGCTGCAGGTGGCGCCACCATTTTTGTGTATGTAATAAAGCTATCCAAGGGCTACATTTGTGTGAAATTTTTTTCCTGATTGGTCAAACGGTTCCTCAGATATGAGCTTGGATGTCTGCAGCGTTAACGTGAATGTAGGTGGCACCACCTGTCATAAAATCAAGAAAGCTATCTAGGATGTATACGCATGCCAAATTTTAGGGGAATAAGTCAAACCACTGCAGAGATATGAGTGATTTTAACCCAAGGCAGATGAACAGATGGACAATGTGCAAACATGGTTGCAGGTGGCGCCACCTTTTTTTGTGGATGTTATAAAGCTATCCCAGGGCTACATTTGTGTAAAAAATTTTTCCTGATCGGTCAAACGGTTCCCGAGATATGTGGGTTTATGTGTGGAAAGAGACGCACAAACGGACGCTGGGCAGAGAGGAAAGGTCAGAGGTCAAGGTCACTTGGTTAGGCACCAGTTCACATGTGTCCCGATAATTTGTGTAAGTTTCGGAAAATCCGTCCAGTATTCTCAGAGGAGTTCTCCGGAAACGAACGCGGCAGCGGCGGCGGCGGAACCCGGTCAAAAACATAGTATCTGCAAAACTTCGTTTTGGCGGATACAATAACACATAATTATAAACAAAGTACAGTATATTCTCCTTTTTAAGCTGCATGTTTATTAAAAAGCTCCATCCACACCTTTCTAGTTTGGTTGTGCAGAGACATTGCTTTAGCTAGCCTAAGAGCATGCTATTTCATGAAAAATTTAAAAGACAATCAAACCAACCAGCTGGTTTGCAAGTGGTCTGTCAACAGGTGGGAAAACCATTCATTTGCTATTTTTTAGATGAACTCTCTGGTCACTCTCTGGGAGATGTTATCAAGAATCTGACCAATCATATAAAGTCTTGAAAACTTGTAAGTTTCTGGTGCATGAGTTCTTGTTGATATGTTATGTGAACAGTTTTTGATTTCTGTGTGCCATTTACTTTTGTAATTTGGAATTTGATTGGTTTTTATACTTCAACACCATCACAGATATACCTGTTTAAAACTCATGATATAGCTGGAGAGATCTGGCTCTCAGAAAGATGCTAGAAATGGATGATTTTTTTCTCATATTACAAACTTATATGAGTGGCCTTCAGTCAGAGAGATCAACTGAGTTATTGCAAAAGCTTGACAAAGTATACATCTGTCCTATTAATTCTATTCAACGACGGAAATCAGGACATTAACGAGTTAACTATCCAAGCGCACTTACAGACCGTTCACTCTAAAAGGACATCAGTTGAAAACTAAAATTTCTTCATGAAATTAGGAATTAGCAGATATATACTGAACCATGCAATATAAAGGTGTTACACAATTGTGAACAAAATTAAAAGCACTTTTGCTTGAATAAGATCAAGCAGACCTTTCCAGAACACTAGTACCGGAATACACATCTCTGTATACCTGCTAAAATCTGCTTAGTAAAGTAATACATACCAATATTGCTGGTAAATGTCTTCATGGCATTTAGAGTTCTGTCAACCACATCGACCATGTTGACATCACTACTCTGTTTAGAGCCACCTGAAAACATAAACAGTCAAAAACATTAAGTGTCAATAATAAGTGAAATGCAAAGTCTATTGGAAAACTTCAAGATGTATTATAAATAAACTGGGAAAAGTAAGATCATTATAATTTTGAGTGACCTCTTTCAAAATTCTCCCTGAAAATATCAGAACCAAATATATTATCAAAATCTATTTTATTTCATATTTTATATGTTTATGCTATGCTTTATTGTTATTTTAACTGTTTTTCTCTCATGGATGATAATATGATACAAACCTACCCTGTTCAAGAAAGGCACACAAGGCTTCCTTATAAATCTACCTTAGTCCAGTGAGGCACACAGGGTTTCCTATAAACCTACCTGGATCCAGTAAGGCACACAGGTCTTCCTAATAAACCTACCCTTGTCCAGTAAAGCATACAGGCAGGGTTCATACACTTATCATGAGAAAAATTTCAAGCACTTTTCAAGGACCTGAAATAAGTCTTTTCAAGGACATCAAAATTTATGGACGGTCAGTGCACCTTCACCCATGCATGTTGCCGACATCGAAAGGCTTGTAACACAAAATGCAAAATAATATTTATAATGAGATGGACCATATAGTGTGATAAAAAGGCTAGGAAATGTAAAATAATAAATAGATATAAGGAAATGACTCAGAAAAGTAACAAATTTAACCGAAATTTACACTAACAGCAATTGAAGCGCATGTGATTTACCATTCGGTATAGCCAGTCGCGGTTTAATACACAACGGCCCATTCAAAATGATCACTCATCTTTGGCATGACCTTGACAGATTTAACTTATCTGATAACGAGGGTCTATATTATAAAACCTATAATATCTTGAATAGGGATCTCTGATTTGCCGACTAGCTCAAACTGCAAATTATATGCTCCAGCAGAAGGCATGCCGAAAAACTCTACACAGTTCGGCGATCATGGGGGATATTCATTCAAGTTTTCAAAAGCAAAAAAATCAATAAAAGCCTGTAATATGTTACCCTTATACGATATTTGGGTATAGTATTATCAAATTATTCAAAACAATTCTAGTCTTTGTCTAATACTAGTCTAATACTTTGTATCAGCACGTTTAATATGACGACTTTGTCGTGCACGAGGTTTCTGCCGTTTAACGCCAAGTCACAGGCTGCACGTGTCAACAAATGGCCGGGCAACACCTGTGAAGGTCGTTATCTAACGATCACAGACGCAGCCAGATTTCTATTCAAACCTGTCCAATATTTGATTAAAAATAACAATGTGAAATCTTATTTAAAAAAAAACTCTTATTGGCGAGCTTTATGCAATCGTTATACAGGGCAAGGAGGGGGCCAATGCTGGAAGTTGTATATGTCGCTGATCACTCTTTAAACTGCCAGCGTACTACGCTTACAAACGGCTATCACATCGCAACAAAAATGTGATTTCCCCCATTGATCCCAGTCTTTTACAAACTGACACCAAAGTATGTGAATATACGTCAGTACCTGCCAAACACCTTAACCTATTTCGGACAAACAGTATTTATCCTTAATTGGATTGACCCCGCGTGTAAACTGTATTTCGCTGATCAGTGGACTTAGGGAGCTAACAAATGACGATTACAGCGCGTACACGTAGAATGCGCAGGTACCAAGATAAAAAAAAAATGCAACCCTTGGGTAAACTGAAAAACCTTTAACCAAAACAAAGTCGGATCGGGTTCCTTGGGGGAAATATGACCCCTATGATATAATTATGATCGCAGAGTTACCAATGTAAAACATAAAGCATTTAAACAACATATTCTACTGAGCGAATTAGTTTTATATTATTATTATCCCTCAGATTTGAATTGTTCCCATCATGTATTTTTCACACATGTTATTCCCCTGGTTTGTTCCCAGATAATTATTTCCTTTGGACAGATCTTCTCAAAAGCTATATTAATAATCTCTGTAGTATTACATTTAAATTTAAATTATAAATCTTGCAAAAAGACTTACGTGAACTCGCCTAGCGTGTATTGAGTTTTCAATTAAAGAGCTTTTTTACGTACCTTGGGGGAAATCTCCTACTTACTATTTGATAATAAACATGGTTATTACCGTCGTATGTTAACTTGTTACATCGTTACTTTCACTGCCCAGTCTCATTCATCCACGATTGGGTTAATTCTATTTCATACATTTGATTGACATAGAGATGCCCGAAAGTCGATATTAAAATACCAGGTATGCATACACACAACATACACCAAACTCTTTCACAAAATTTTATTTTTCAAGCACTGTTCCAAACCACTATCTTTTTAAGCACTTTTCAAGACCTTGAAATTGAAATGACTAAATTCAAGCACTTTTCAAGGTTTTCAAGGTGCGTATGAACCCTGACAGGGCTTCCTAATAAACCTACCTGGGGCAATTAAGGCATACAGGGCTTCCTTATAAACCTACCTGGGTCCAGTAAGGGACACAGGGCCTCCTTAGGTACCTACCTGGGTCAAGTAAGGCACACAGAGCTTCCACTGCCATCTCGAGGACACCAGATGAACCTTCATGTTTCTCCATTGCTGTAAGGATTGGTACAATCACAGATGTCCGTGGGAAATGACCACTTCCTGCCTCTACAAGACAGCATAAACATAATTTATAACATAATAATACAACTAGGGAGCAGGATTTTAATCACAGAGAATAAGCTGTTGAATCCTATACACAAAATTTAGTGAATTCAAAATTTTTACCAAATTACCGAACTACAATCACAATGGGACCTTGTTAAAGGGGTTGCATTTCGGAGGTGACTGTCTCAGCGACATCTTATATAAAGAGCAAAAGTGAATTTGGACCATGAACAAGTGGTCATTATTTTGAGGTGATTGTCTTACAGAGGTGGTTATTAGTCACGGTTTTACTGTACATTTAAAAACAGAATCTGTACATAGAGCACACTGTGTGGTGTATATCACAGATTATGCTTTAAATGGAAACTAGGAGCTACTTTAAAGCTATCATGTTTGAGGTCTCAAAAATATATCCAATTTTGCACATTAAAAGTACATTTTACCACATTCTGGACATTCATGTGTACTTGGAAGCATCTTCCAGTCACAAATCTCCCTCTGCCTAGATCCCCACCTAAATTTATCTGAGTGTTTGCATCAGGCCTCAGTAAAATTCTCACCTGTATCATGTAAACAAGCAATGAGGCCAATTGCCTCAAATTGTAGTGCGCTGTCTCCTGAATAGTTCCTTAGGGCCCACAGCACCTGTTTCAGCTTGCTATCATGGGCAACTCTCTCCTTGTTATCTTGGCTGTAAAGAAAATCATTCGAAATTTATACAATTAATGCTACAATAAACCATATTAAAAAGGTTCTAATGTGTTAATATTTATGAACAACTGCAATGTTGACAACTACATTACTGATCAAGAAGTCTTCTTTTCAACAAACTAATTAAGTGCAATGTTAAGATAATGTACCATATATAATATTAGATATGTGTGATGTGACATTCCACTTTGTTACTTAAGAATGTTTAAAAGAAACTGAGACACATAAATATTTTTTTTTTCAAATTAACAACACACTATATACACAAATTATATTCATCCATAAAATAATAGGAAGATGTAATTAAGTGTCCTTAATACTAGTGAGGCAGTTAACACTTTAATTTTTTAAAACATTGTTTATATACTTCAACTGATTTATAATAAAACTCATTCAGGGTTGGGTTTTAGGCTGCCCAAAACCTGTTTTCGGCAGGGCAGAGCCTAAAACCTGCCTTTAACTGCCTAAAATAGGTTATAACCTGCCTAAAACTGCCTTAAACTGCCTAAAACCTTACTTACCCTTACCTATGTCTTGCAGTTTAACTATGTTTTATTGTAACACAGCTAAATGCATTACAGAAATATGCTCAACAAATTAAAAGTGAGGAACACTTTATTCAAACTAAACAAATAAACCATGATACAAACAAAAGCAACAAATGAATACAACACTGCTTCAGGTTTTCCAAATGACAGTTTAGCTTGTATCCCAAAATCATATTCTGAGGTCTCCTACCTCCATTACTGCCAATTTATAAATGAATGCTAATACAATAAGCTTAACCAGACTCTTTGATTGGCTTTTTGATCACAATGGATTAAATTTTGTGATATATGTGAAAGAAGTTTTTCCCCAATTCAAAAAGTTGTTCCATTTACACTGATGAATAGTCCTTTATACTGTAGTCTCACTAACATATTGTGTATGTTTAAAATACGTGTACCTTCAAATGGCAAAAAGCAAAAGATTGATTTTATAAATAAAAAAACATCTTTTATGCTAGCCTTAAACTAAAATATGATATCTTTTGCATTATCTGATAATGAACAAGATTTCCACTAGTTGTTTATGTCCTTAGCTATGTCATCCATTGTCAAATTTTTAGATTCTGTGCACATACTTATTGTCTATATAATGATGGAAATGCTCTGTTAACTGTATGATTAGATTGTGAAAATGAACCCCCATGAAACACTATAATTAGTATAAAACTGAAAAATGCTAAAATATATTGCAGTGAATATGTTGCAAACCACAGAATATTCATAATAACTTTTGGGCCATGTTCATACTAAAGGCCTGAGAAACCAACATGTCATGGTCAGGGGCCCTGACTGCATCACTCAGTAAAAAGTTTGACTCATGAACAATTTTTAGGGCAAGGGCTGTAATTTCATCATCCTAGTTATGTATGAAAGTTCACATGAACATCTACTATTACACAGTAGTAGGACTTATGACCATTGGGTCTTATCACCCCATTACCCTGATAAATAGTAATTAACAAGTCTAATCAAGCATGCCTACCCCCCCCCCCCCCCCCCCCCCGATACACATAATTACAGGAGGTATACTTGAGGCTCTATTACATCATTTCAGGTAGCAGATCACTCATTAGGAAACCCAAAGGGTCCTGATAAAACTTAACATTGGCCAATGAAACCATGTACCACACAAACATGGTCTCATGCTCAAGAAACCTATACAGGCTCTCAACAGTCAACAGGAAATCATGCATTACTTGTAATACCTGATACCTTCCAGAAAACCAGCAAAGCCTTGTGACTGCATCACCCCAGCCAGTTTGGTAGTTTTATAGATCTTTAAGTCAAAAATTCAAACAAATATAGGTTTTAGGCACTTTTGGTGCCTAAAACCTGCCCAAAACCTGTTTTAGGCGGGGCAGTTTTAACCAGGTTAAAACCTATGGTTAAAACCTTCCTGCCTAAAACTTGCCAACCCTGAACTCATTAAACACATTGTGAATCAGGATATAACTGATAAAATTCTTGATTAGAAACAGTTTACCTTTCATTTTGTTCAGTTTTACCTTCACTTCCACTCTATGACTGTATCCCAATAGTGTACTCATGTAACATATTATTGTGCACTTTTTCTCTAATGACTATGAGCCAGGGTTCTGTGTTGAAAGAAATATCAACATATACTTCATAATTTAAACCCACATATCCTGTTACAGCAGATGCTTGAGATCATGTGTATGTGTGTCATAACAGCTTAACGTGTTTTATCCTACTGATAATCTGTGTATCTACTAGTACTGCACTGATAACATCATGGTGTAGGTTACAGAATAGAGTGCATGGTTATTCAGGATTACTTTGTTTGGGCAGCAAATTATCTTGGGAACACTGAATAGCTGCTCTGATTAATTGAAGGGGCCTATTCTGATAACTAAAGATATCATTCCCATGGACCTTTCACTAAAAATAAGCAAGAATGAGCCAGTTCTACCCCACATAGGCTTTGTTTATATCCATATGTTATAATCAAATAGTTTGGCCCTTCCACTTGCACACAATTAAATTCCCAGCAGCATGATCACATCACAGGTCTGTTGCACAAGATCATATCACTCGACATTGCTAACCTTCACCTTGGCTCATTACCACAAAGACCTATATATAGATTGGTTTTGCATCGACCACCAGATGTCGCTACCTTACAGGTCTTGGGATTTGCTACCTTACAGGGTCTGGCCACACAATACGCAGCAATATACAATTCCTCTGCAATGGGCCTCTATTTTCTAGTATCACATAAACTGTACAGATAAGGCAGGTGAACAGCTGACTTCTATATAAGATCCATGGACAAAACAACAATTTTAATTTTACTTGCTTTAATGAGAATCCTATCTGATATATTTAATAGTGGTATAATAAGTAATGAACAGATGTGACCTTGAAGATTGAAGTGAAGGTCACCATTTTTTAAACTTCTCTGAGAATGTGATGGAAAGAACATATAGGTGAAACCAAAACTGGAACCCCAAGTGGTTCATCCTATTACAACAATTCATGCACATCACAATAATTGTCATCTCCAAAACCTATGTAACATGGCTGTTTTAAATTTTAATATTGAATCCAAGAAGCATACAGCTGGATACATGGCACACCTTTACTACCATGATATATTTATATAAAATCATTTTCACAACATTTGCAAACATTGTTTAACATAATTATTTACTTACTTGAATATACAGAGTCCCCTCAAGAGTCTGCAGCCCCAGACAAGAGCCTTGGGATATTGTTTGTAGGACTTCAAAGCCTCAAAGACAGCGAGGTGTAGATTACGCTGGCCAAACACAGTCTGAATATCGGCTGCAAAACATGAGGCAACCAGTGAATAAACAGTCAGGTATAAGTAACTTTGGCAAACACTGTCTGAATGTAACATGACAAAACCCAACTGGAATGGCTTTGTTTTTGCAGGCACAAAACAGATATATGTCTCCTCCCATTGGCTATCTAATAATATGAAGGGTGAAAATGTTCACTATCCCCAAAGTTAAATTTACAGATGTGACCTTCAAGATTAAGGCTAAGGTTACCAGTTTTCAAACTTCTCTGAGAATGTGATGGAAAGAACGTACAGGTGAAATTAGAAGAAAAGATGTATAGTGCTTAAAAGTTATGGGGGTCCCAATGATTCTAGATTTCACCATAATTGGCTTTGAATATGCAGGTCAAGGCCATCAGTTTTCAATCTCCTCTGAGAACATGGAGGATACACAATGTGTGTCAAATTTCAGCTATAAATCATCAGTACTTTGAAAGTTATTAGGGTCACAATAGTCCTAGAATTTGGAAGAAATGACCTTGATCTTCAAGGTCAAGGTCACCAGTATTCAAACTTGGTGGAAACAACCTGTGTAAAATTTTAGTGAAATATATGCAAGATTTCATATGTTATGGGGTTACAAAACAATTTAACATTTCCGCAAATTTAAACCTTGGAGATCCTGGGCAAGGTCTCCCATTATCAAATTTGTCCAAAATATTGTTTGAAAGAATTTGCTTGTCAATTTTTAGAACAAATATGCAACAATGCAAAAGTTATGGGGTTCACAAAGGTTTTACATTCCAGCAGATCTTCAAGGAAAAGATTTTCAGATTATGAACTCTTCTGAGATCTTGGTAGAGAGGATTGGTGTGTCAAATTTGAGGAAAAAAAATCTTCAGTTTTTCTATTTGAGTCACAATAATCCTTGACTAGCACAGATTTGACCTTAAAGAAACTCTTCTGAAAAACCTGTTTGAAACAACTAGTTTGTCCAATCTAAGGGGAAATTATGCAATACACCATAAGTTATCACATTCAATAAACATCTTAGAGACAATAAACTATAAACTGGCTAATCTGACTTTGAAGATCCGGCTCAAGTACAATAGTTTTCTAACTCATCCAAAAATGAAACAATTCATGTGATAATTTGAGGACATATTGAGAAATACCTCAAAAGTTAAGGGGTTCACATAAATGTTATACTTTGGCAGATTTTACCTTTAAGATCAATACTACATGGCCTTGAGAATTAAAAACTAAGCTGAGATGAAAATAATATTAACTTACAGTTTCCACAGATGATCCAGTACAAAGCTTCACAGGCGGTGGAGAAGACCTCCTGCTGACCCCCATATACAAGCAGCACACCAAACACTTGTGTATGTAGGGCTTCCCTTATAATGGAAATAATAACTATCAACTCCAATACCCAGCAATCATTGTGATTTGTTAAACATTTAATGAGGGATTGAAATACCCGTATTAGTGGTTATAAAATACTGAGGCATATACTAAACAAACAGGAATTTTCCACTCAGTGACATTATAAACATGAGAAGACATGATATATGCTGATTATTTCAATATGACGAATTTTTGTTTATTTTCCTCCTGTCATATTCATCAGTTCATTCCTGTCATTTTCACTGAACCCACAAAGTTAATGCCGGATACTGAATCTATGTTGAATATTTAACGCATTTTATAAAGAAAAAATATGTTGAAAGACAAGTCTTTATGTACTGGGACTGAATTTCATGTAGACAGTAATGATGAGCAGCTTGCTGTAAACTGTGACTATTTTTATATGAAAGCTTTCACTTAATAATATGTAACATAGGGTTAGCTCTCCTTATGGATGCTTCTCTACAGATGATACTTTAGAGGTCCCATTGAATACGGACTGAAAATCAGTATCCTTTTTCGGAGGTTCCACTACATTAACAAGTACAACAAACACAGAACTCTCTTTTTGAGCACACTGATTTAATATGGAACCTCTGTGTGAGGTAGACTTTAGGATATTTATAACATCTGTAATGCGGACATTTCTCAATTACTAACAACAACTGAGGTCAAACTTAAAGTGTCTTTAATAGGGAAATATTACAGTGTACTGTTTATTTTCTGAAAACTACTCACTGGAATAGGTCCTCACCAATAACATTGTTCAGGTGGGAATCATACTGTAACAGTAGGGAGGTTATAATGCAGCAAACTTCCTGAAAAAAAATAGGAAAGGGATTATGTTTAAAAGTGCTAGAAAAAAGTTCATTAACAGGGGAATATAAAGTTACATGCTAAGGTTGATTTTTAGGTATCAAAGTTTCTCAGAAACAGAAGATCTACACACAATCACTTGATGATAAAACACAAAATCAGACCAAAATATTGATTGTTAACCAAAATGCTCACTAAAGTTAAATTTTTTTCCCAGGTTGAATTAATATGCATATTTGGCTCTTATAAGGCTAATTCGAGTACATCTTCTCCTGTGTAATATAAATTACAATCATAAAAATATCATAGTAATTTTAAGAAGGCTCTGAATCTCAATTCTTTGCTATACATACCCTATCCTTACATAAGCCCCTTCACTAATAAATTAACATTAATTTTGCAAACAGATTCACATCTCCAAGGCTCCATAAATTTGGGAAAGTGAAATTTTTGCCATGTGGAAGAAGTATCTACCGTAATATCCCTGACATGATACATGGTATTATACTATATACATGTCGTTTACCTGTAATTTGCAGTCATTCAGATACATTTTCATGCAAGTGTAGATGTGTCTGACCCAGGGCTTGCCCTCTATTGTGTACTTGTTTGTTATATTTATTACTGAAAATAAACTGCATCATGAATTGCAAAACAAATTAACAATATTGGATTAACTTTCTATTTTCTTCATATTTATTTATATCTCATAAAAAATTTCACTAAACAAAAAATACTCTATTTTTTCTTTAACACTTCAAATTATGCTTCCGAATATGTGATTTTCTATTCATTTTAAGACTTTGTTAAAGTTGCTCTGGATTCTGCATTCCAAGTATAACATACAGTAGACTTTACCTATAAAAAACATTTGTAAAAGAAACTGTTAACCAAAATGAAAACTATAACTACAATTTTGACTGTTTTATCAAAAGTTTTCAAAAGAGTGAAACTGATAAGATCAAATTTATATTTAATGACTGGGGAAGCACAGATTATTGTATTTACCAGAACCTGGTACGAACTTATTTCTACCTAATTTTAAATGAAAGTGTGTTTCTAAAACATTCCACTGGCTAGTGCTGTTCACACCTAAGCACAATGCCTTTAATTATGCCTGCTGGCCAGTAACCACAATCTAATACATTTATTCAATGGCCATTTAATGGCACTTTGACTGACTTATAATCTTAATACAATGAGTGAAAAATACAGTAAGCAGATATAAGCATGTATTATTGACAGATTATTTCATTTTTATCCCATTTTAATAACTCTGGATTTTTAAAAGTTAATCTGTCACTGTCAAATGCTGTTGCTGAGCTGGTATATATTTCATAATCATTCATAAAAATGTTCATTCATCATATCATAAAACTGTCCCTCTTGTAGTTTTTTAAACAGTGTTCCACTGTACTATTAACAGTCTGAATTAAAATAACATACCTCAAACTAGACACAAATAATAAGAAAGATACCTTGATAACTGTACTATTATTCTAACAAAATGTAGAACCTTGTTTAGCTTATCATTTCAAGGGACAACAATTTTTTTTTCAAATAATTGAATGTATGATCAGATAAATGAATTTTATTTACAGCACTATGAATTTTAGGGTATTGTGTTAGAAACAAATTAATATTTTGAAGAACAAAGAAAGGATTTATGGGGTTTTGCTGTTTTGAAAATGGGTCCTTTCTCTTAAACTCCTTATAATGCAGTCATTTTATGTCTCCTTCACATTGACCATTTCTTTGTATAGCAAGGCTCCCCAAGTTTCACCCCAAGCCTGGAACAAGATCAACAGTTGTAAGCAAACAAGTGAGGGCAAGGTATCAAAGTTTGCATCTAGTTACAAGTTTTAACTTGTGATACCACATTCTCATTGGTCTGATTACAATTCTTGGCCCTGTGCCAGGCCTGGTGGTGAAACCTGGAAAACCTTGCTAAACAAAGAAGCGGTTAAAGTAAAGGAGATATAGAACAACTGAAGTGTATTACTGCTGTGTAAGGAGTGTATATTTCTCTCTAATTTAAAAATCTGGCAATACTGACACATGTTCTGAAGTAGCCAGAAGCCCTCCACCTGTAACTGAGCATTGTTTTCTATGAACCTCTCCATCACAGTCAGTAAGATGTCCATCATTTTACATCCATGAAGTGACATCACAGGCTTTTCTGAAAGCATGATCAGTTAAAAATTAATATAATTTGTCACTAGGGTCTGGGTACAGTAGGGGAAAATTACATGTACCAATGTTTAGCAATTACCTACATTGAACATTGACTTGCAAATAAGTAAATATTTTAATCAAAATTTTCAACCACGTTAATGGGTCACATGTAACTGACCACCCCTAATAAAATATCTTATAAAATAAATACAATTTAAAAACAAATTTCATGCTCTGCTTTTCTACATAATGATAAATGAAAATCTGCTAAAAAATGTCTCTAAGCATAAATTACTATAATGCCCTTCTCTAAGCTGATACAGAAGAAAAATTACCATAATTATCAAATTCATCATTTCTTTAGTAACCTTGATTTACATTTCATAGACTGAAACATTTCTCTTAATTTTTATGTATCCACAGACAACATGAATTTTGCCAACAACATTTCTTTTAGACTCACCTATTTAAGACTCCAGATTATTTAATAAAAGAGTTCTTTAAAATGCCAACTGCGAAATTTAGCAGCATCATATTAATAATTGCTTACAGCTCAGTGAAATATAAATTAAATATACAGTCCACATAAGCAATGAGCAATATTTTTTATCCTGTTTGCTACTACAGCTCATAGCTGCCACTAGTATGTCTGCTGAACTGTAGATGTATGATTTAACATGAGGAATACTACCAGACCTCTAACTCCTTCGAATTCAGATCTGCTACTCTGAAGTCTGTTAATATCAGTATCTATGGACAGGTAGAGTGTGTCTATCTAACATAACTTTCCTCTAATAATTTGCAAAATGAAATGGGCCTTGGTCAGCATATATTCTGACTTCTAATCTCTGCTGCTACAGTTCCAATCGCTGCATAATTATCTATACTTGCACTTAAGCAATGTCCTCTGAGGACCTGTGTTGAATCCCAAAACCCTTATCAAATCTTACATATTTATCTGCAAGCATTTCAAAAGCTCTAACAAGATACCATCTTTCTTACAGCCTTCCTGAGCAGGCTGTCTCAAGTGTGGTGTCAGTACAGACTAAAACACATATTTAGTAAGTAACATGTCTCAACCAAGGGTATATTCCTGGTATATCTTAATTTACAAGTGATGCTGGTAGGCCTACTTTATAATTCTTACCTGCAGTGCAGATTTTATTTAGGACCTGGAGACAGACAAGAAGGACCCCGGAGTGGTCCTGGTGATGTTGCATACACCGATGTATCAAAAGTGGCAAATCCTCTGAGGACTCAATCTGCACCAGGTCACCTGTAAACAAAGTATATCACTTACACGGATGTCATCAAAATTATCATATTCCTGGTTCAAGAAACCACATTGGATTAAACGGGTGTTAATAATGCATTTTCTCACAATGACATGAATCATAATACATATCTCACAGTAATTAAGCCACATATTAAGAGTTGAAATGGGTAGCAATTATTTTACTTGAATACTGCACAGGTATTACCAGACTCAAACTGGAGTACTCACTGCCACAACAATATTTCACCAGAAAAAATACCCTAAAAGTTAAAAAATAATAAAATGGGAATTTGATGTATTTTTATCTTTAATTT
The DNA here is from genome assembly GCA_026874595.1 of Sipunculus nudus. NCBI lineage: Eukaryota > Metazoa > Annelida > Sipuncula > Golfingiida > Sipunculidae > Sipunculus > Sipunculus nudus. The sequence goes on from CM049306.1 coordinate 48,405,231, forward strand.
ACATTTACATTTATTAGTTTTATAAAGCGTCTTTTATAATATAAAATTATTCTAAAATGCTGCATATAATAAAAATGTACATAGAAATCATATGTATAGGCACATAATGTTAATTATCAATCACATATTAAAGAGTAAAAGGCAAGATATTTAAAATGATTAACAAATAAACCTTCCCTCATTAATGGTTAAATCACTAAAAGCCTGACAAAAGTAGAAAGTCTTCAAGGATTTTATAAAAGATATCAGTGAAGTCTGCATTCTAATGTTTATGGGAAGTTGGTTGGCATAGAAACTTCGATCACCGAAAGTTTTCCTGCTAGTTCTCGGTGCAACTAAATAAAAACTGCCATGAGCCCTAGATCTCAGGGAAAAGGTATTGTGTCTGACTCTAAGCATATCCATTATATAGGATGTTACTGAGTGCTTTATAAACTAACACACACATTTTAAATTTATCCTGAAGGATACAGGGAGCCAATGGAGACTGAATAACAGAGGTTTTGAAGGGGTGAACCTATCAACATTAAAAATCAATCAATATGAAAATACATTGCTTACATTTTAGGTAAAGCATGTGAATGGCTGAATAACTTTTCATATGATGAGCAATCAGTTTCGATTATTTTACAACTAATAATGTTATCATGTAGAAGCAATGTTATTAATTTCATAAGAATTTTCAAGTTACATCAGACTAAGCATGTTGTAATGGGAACTTTGTTGAAAGTCAAATGATACTTTTTTTAATATAATATATCCAGATTAAATATAACCATGAAAATCTCAAAATGCTTGTTTTCTTGATAATTATTGTTACCAGATTACATAAAGAAACTTAAAATCAAATTTATATTTTAACATTTTTTTTTTTAATTTTAAAAGGTAAATTATATATGTTTTATAATTATATATACTTTGTGGGAAGGGTGTGTGGATTTTTGCCTATTGAATCTAAATGATGGTATCTTATATTAAGTAAATCTGGTTAATTTTATAACCATAAATCAATCACAAATTTTGACTACTTATGTGGACTATATTGGGAATGGTACCTGAAACCCTGTCTAACTTTCATTCATTGCTAACAAGAGAACCCTAAGCAAGATTTATTCCTGTGGCTACATCTTCTCAGATAACAGGAACAACAAAATACAGAATGATATGCATTCTGACACTGATGTGTATGAAAGGTTCAACTTAGTTCTAAGCCACCCACCAGATGGCAGCAGTGCTCTGTTTCATTCCCCCGACTTTGCCCTCACATGAACTCACAAGACTGATCATAAATAATCCTTTGTATGTAAATAAATAATATCCTGGGAAAGGCCATGCATACCAAGAGAGTTTATGTACATTTTATACAAGTTTACTACTTGATATATACTACACACAAAGCCTGACAAGGGGCAATGCAGCACCAAATTCCTCCAATTTGATAAATTACATATCCTCATGGCTAGATTTATTACTTACCACTCAAATGAAAATCTATTGTGTCTGATAAATCACCAGCATAAACTGTTCAGTAAGTACAGATATAGCTCAGTACTTGCTAGTACTGATAGAGCTGGTTGTATACAAATTAAGTTTAACAAGTGGCTCAAGGCCAACAGTGCTCAGCAGTGAACACCTGCTACACATCACAAGGCAATACTGGAAATAGATTTGCTGAGTTAAAAAGAATATGTCAGCATGAAAATAAACTTTTTTTGTTATGAGACTAAGATTTACAACCTATAAAATGTTTCAAGTATAGTTTTCATATATAAATTTCATAATGCAAATGATTATATTTTTTTATAACAATCATGATACCAATCACCATTTATTGCACACATACTGAATTCATTATAATGAATTATGCAAGTGAATGTGATTGATCAGTTTGTTTTATTCAAATTACACTAAATGGTGATTAAGTACAGATATAAATGGCACTTGTATAGTTTGTTCCATATTTGAGATGGGTAAATGGCTTAATTACCACCATCCATAAGCAGGTTTTAATATACTATATTCTTTCAATACCAAATACATATTAAAACAGTAAAAAGCAAGATATTTAAAATGAATCACTAATTAACCTTTCCTTCTTAATGGTTAAATCACTAAAAGCCTGGTGGAAGTAGAAAGTCTTCAAGGGTTTTTTTAAAAGAAGTCAGTGAAGTCTGCATTCTAATGTTAATGGGAAGTTGGTTCCAGACTTTGACCTTCATTCAATTATCCATTAAAAATACTTGAACATATATAACTATTGCAATTAGTATATTCTCAAATAAACGTTCAATACTGGAGGTGGATCACTAGCTTACCAACATCCATGAGCACTTTTAGAAGACACAAAGCCTCAAACATGACATCAACACATTTTATGTGGTTCTTCATCATCTCCATGGTAACAGAGGTCACCAGTTCAAGTTGAACTGAGGCAGAGGTCTGTGAAACTGTTGATTAAAACACACAGACATGCACTTCCTAAGAAAAGTGTTAGTTACAGCAAGCTATGTTAGAACACAATTACAGAAAACTATGTTAAAACATAGTACAAGCAAGCTATGCTAATAATTTGTGTCAAGTAAGAGAGAGAGAGAGATACAGCAGTGATTATGTTTTGTAAAGCTAAGCCCTCCACATAAGATGAATGTATTTATTATGTTTGCCCAGTGTGAAACACCATTAATTTTAATTAATCTTAGCGAAAGATTATAATTAGTGAAGTACAGGCCAAACACTGTCACTTAATATCTCTTATACATTCAAGCAGTTCTCTAAACTTTAGATTGCCAATACAATTAATTGAATTAATCATTTTTTTTTCTGATGGAACATTTGAAAATTGACAGCCAATGATTTTTTTTTTTCACTCTGGATAAGCAAAACAGAAATCAGATTTATAAATCTATACTGAAATTCTACTGCTGATACTTTAAAAATTTAAGAAACAGGCTTTAATTGACCAAAGAGTAATTGATGAAAATTTTGATGTCAATAGCTCAAAAGAGATTTTCAACATTTGACCATAGAGAAGCAGAAAAATGTGAATTTACCATCAGCAAGTAAGATGTGCAGCACCTGGCATGCAGCTGCCTGGACGTCCACCCTGTCCTGGTAGGCTGACAGTGCAATTATAATGCTGTCTATCAGCTGACAGTCCAAAACCAAGGTTTTCTGACAGGAACTGTTCTCTGAATCAGACAAAACTCAAAACGTATATTTAAACATGAATTGAAATATCTGATATTTCATAACATAATATCAGGCATGCATGTTTATGTTTTGTATGTACTTTCTAAAGTATTTGTATATTGTTTTTAAGGTACTGATATACTTGTTATTGAACATTGTATGGAATGACAGAGATATGCATGAGAAAACAAATAAAAATATAAAATCTTGCACTTCAATACTAACACATAACTAAGCAAGCGCAAGTTCTTATTTAATATAAATTTGCATGTGCACATGTATAAAAAAACTTAACTATAAAAAAGCTGGCATCAAATAACCAAGATTACCTTGGCAAAAACCCTCTTAGGGAAATGTACATGATGCCAAGATTTAAAGACACACCAGATTTCAGGACAATCAAAAATATAGGATACTTATAGACATACTTAATTTACTTTCACTGACCTTTAAAATAAAAAGAACTTAGAAACTCATAAATACTACATATCAATAATATTTAACTGCCTTATTATACAATTTAAAATTGACTATTGTACAAATATATTCTCACTTTCCCTTTCCAGAAGTGCCACAGTCTGGAATGCTTGAGCCTGTACATCAGCATCCAGTGTGTGCTCTCTAATCACCTTCACCATCAAACTGTACACAAAATAAATACATGATTATATACTGTGGTTGCCATTTAGTTTGCCGAGGTTTCAAATTCAAGATATATGCAAATGGGGACTTCTTGTGAAAATAAAACCTTTGTGAATAAAAGGTTCCATCAACGAAAGCAAGTTGAAAGGTAAAAGATTAAAATGATGAATAGTATTAATATAAATGATATCATGCAGATCTTTCAAATTATCTGCAATTAATAAATACCAATTTCCACTAGGTCAATATTTATAATGTCCCTGTGAAATGATTGAGATTTTGCACACTTTCTATTTAATATAAATATAAGTATACTTATGGTTATTCTATGTATAGGCTTTTGTTAGGTGGGATCAATAAAATGAAACCCTCGCAAACAATGAAAAGTTGAAAATTGCAAATTTTAACCTCCCAAATATGAAGCCAACCACAGTAATCATAAAATGTGAGTTTTAGTTATATATATTTATATCTAAAGCACCATATGAGTGTATATGGTTGGGCATTTCATTACAGTATCAACAAATTATTATATTGTACAGCAAATGAAAAATATAAAATATTTGCATGTAAAGAAATATTGGACAAGGGTGAAGGGGTAGGTGGCAGTGCTAACTAGCTTTACTTTGGAGTGCCATTGGTACTTTATACTGATTATGAGGGATGGTATTTATTCAAAAATTATGATATTGATAAGTTTATTTAAAACCTGAACTTCTGGTTTCATTTATACAGGATTAGGAAAAATCAAGAGGAGTACCTGCCTCTGTGACATTAGAATGATTCTCTATTGAGTTTCAACTGATATTTCATGATTTTTCATAGAAGCATTATCTGGGCTGGAACTGAGGACCCTCCAGTCCATAGTCCAATACCTAACTAATGGGCTATGCTCAACCCTTTAAAGAAAAGAAAAATGTATTTTGTATGTTTATAAGCAGCATCAAACTTTATTCAGACATTACTTCAGACTGATGTGAATGCTGGTTCAGAAAATAATGTAGAGAAAGCAGTGACACATGTTTAGTTGTAATCCAGTGTGTAAATCTGCTCTAAAATGTACCTCCATTCATTATAATATTATATGAACATTTATGAATATGGAAATTTTAATATTTTCAAATACTCACTCACAGAATCCTTGTTTGATGAGCGATGATCTGAATGCCAGGTTACCCCTCTCCATAAACTTTATAAGCATGAGGCATCCAATCTGTAAGGGTTGCCATGATTAAAGTTCACTTTAAACAATAATATTAAACTGTTCCTCTCAAATTTCCTATTAGTTTGAAGTATTTTAACAAACATATTATGCTTAAAGGTATGCTGAAATGACCTAAAGCACATGGGCCAAATTTAGCTTAAAGATTTAAAATGCATAATACAACAATGTATGCATCAACCAGATGAAGAACAAGTCCAGCATTAAAGGTGCATTGATAAACATTTGCAATATGAGCACTATCTCATGCCATTATGTCTGGAAAATGTACAATTTTCACCAAAAAAGGCTGAGACACCAATCCACTACTGAGAAAAAGTGCATCATTGTATTCTACAAAAACTGGAGGTAAGGTGGTGCCACCTGTCTGGTCTAAAAGAACAGACATGCAAAATTTCAGACTAATACATTGAACCACTCCTGGGAAATGAGCAAATTTCACCCAAAGCAAATGGACATATGGATGCCACACAAAAATGATTGCAGATGGCGCTACAAGTCTAAAGTACGAGATTGAGATATGCAAGATCTATACACATGCACAATTTCAGCCCCATACATTGAAACAAGCACAAAGACAAACAGATGGCAAATGCATGGATGGACATCACACATAAATAATTGTTGCAGGAGTCACCAGTCTCTAGTATAAGATGGAGAGATCCAAGATCTATGGACCTTCACATTTTCAGCTCAATACATTGAACAACTCCTGATACATGATCACCAAGACACCTAGATTCATACTGCACAGAAAGGATTGCAGGTGGTGCCACCAGTCTTTGTTACGCACACGTTCACATGTGAGCAAATAATTATCCTGGGTTTAGGAAAGATCTCAAAACAAATGAAAAAATGCAAAAAAATACAGGTGGCACCACCAGTCTTCAGGAACTGATAAAACTCTCCATGATCAATGTGCATGAAAACACTCATGGCAATCAATGCATTAGTTATTCAGATACAGGAGCTTTGGTATGAAGTTTTTAATTATTCAAGGGGGGGGGAATTTTCAGTAAGAAGATTATATTTCCAACAGTTAGGATTTGTGCCTTGTTAACAAATGGACAGCCAGACAGAAGGCCGTATGGCCAGATGGCTGATTGACAAAGACAGACTTTCAGTCAGCTGGGTTTAAAACTGTTTAAAGAAGTAAGCCTAAAGCTAGTTGTTTCCATTATTATTCTAGGTAAATTTCTCTTCATTCATTTCATAATAAATTTAAAAATTAAACCTGTGTTTTAGATCATGTCAGAATTTAATTTTAACATATTAAATGAAAGTTAGGCAGCAGAGAATAACAACACAAAACAATACTTCACCTGTTGTATATGTGACACCTGAAGACAGGAACTCATGATCCGGTGGAGGTGGACCCCTACATTGCTTTGTCCTGCATACCTAAGGAACATTTCTGGAACAATGATGATTATACCATATACAAAATGAGAACTTATATGATTCCACAAATTATATGCTAATGGGCTTGTTTGTAAATTTACATATTTGTAATAATTTATACTAATAATAAAACAATTTATGCTGCACAAGTGTATGGTCTAATGGGACCCAAGATTTCCTTGTTGCTTCAACCAGGATATTTATAATTTTCAGCAACTTTTCATTCACTTAGCAAGATTACATGGTATGCATCATAATTATATATAAATTAGTGCATATACTTTTAGGGAAAGTTTTAAAGTCTTTGTAGATCTATTCATTAATTTCTCAATTCATTTTCTCACTGACTGAAATGAAACATCGTTCCCACGGGTCAAGTGTGACTTTTATCCATATTTGTTTCATTAAGAACAAAAGGGACTTATTTCAATAGGGACTTTATATTATCAGACATGTAATCATTAGTGGTGTGCAGATTAAAACGATGATTGTTCATTTTCTTCCAAAATTGATTGAATTGATTGCATTTTCGCAAATTAGATTAAAAACTGTTATGCATGCATGCACATGCAAAGAATCATATCCTGTCAGAGATATATGAACATAAAGTAACATACAGCAAAAAGCAGAACCTTGTGCAGCCTACGAGCATCAAGGTAACCTTACTAATACTGATGAACATGTCATGTTATATACTGGGGTCACTATTCAAGGGATGAGTTTTCATCAGATTTCAAGTGAGAAATAAAGTACATGTAATAACTGATTAATACTCAATAATCAATTTTTTTTCAATCATCAATTGTGATTTTAAAACCGATTCCTACAACTAATGATCATATAATTCAAGAATTTGATATTAATATTTACCTTCATCACAGAGTACACACAGATCCACCATGGCTAGGTAGACTTCCTTCTGGTCAACATCAGTCTTCTCAAGCACACCAAGGTTTATCATATACCTCTTCAGCCTCTCAGCTTTCTGGATATCACTTATGGTGTACCATGGTTTTCCAGGTGGTTTATCAAATTCAGACAATTTTTTAATATGAATTGATGTAAATGATGTCATTGAGACCTTTGAGCTTTTTGTTTTTACTCTTCTACTTTGTTTCTCATGAGCTGGATTCAATGGCGCATCTTTTGTGGTTAATTTCAAGTGTTCTTCATTATTGTTTGTCTCTGGTACTTCTTCTATGGACTTAAGATGGGTAAAACCATTCAATTCACTTCTGGGTGAATATCTATCATTTCCTAATGTTCCTAATATCCTTTCACCATCTGTATCTTTTTCAACACATGCAACTTTCTTACTTTGAACAGTTTTATCATCCAACTTCAATACACTCTTTTTCAAATCTTGGTCACTTGGACCTTGTTGAGTATTATGAATATCCCCAGGTTTACCTGTAACTTGAACAACATTTTCTTTTACAAATGTCTGTTTTGTTTCAGTATCATTTTCATGCCTTGTTGCTGTTATATTCCCACTGCCTGATTCTGTGTGTATTGTTTTCTCTGCTTCTGATTTGCCAGGTTCTTGCTTTACCTTATCTTTGACCTCTGTGTCTTCTGCTGAGACCATATCAGCCATGTTTCCAGCTGTTTTTACTGTTTATGAGACACTAATAAAGGCAAAGTTGAAAAAATCAAAAGCATTTTGGCCAAACTTCTTCCACAGTCTCAAGTATCACTGTCAAACTCATGTCATTACTATCTTCTATGACATCATACCATTCTGATGGCCACCCACTGTTTTACTCTCTCTTGAATTTGTTTATCTTCAAGAAAAGGTCTCTGCTTGACTCTCAATTTTATTTCTTGTCAGTTGTAAAGACAACAATCTCTTCTGAAAAGCTAAATGTTCAAACCAACAATTATTAAAACAAGGCCTACAGGACTAATATAAACCTGTGCAATGGGATATACAAAAGGTATAATGCTTCAATGCAGGACCATTACTTTTCAAGTACATGTGTAACTCCTGACCTGTACCTGGCTGCACTAAGTAAACTCTTGACCTGTTGCTAAATCTGGCACAGCTGGCAGTCTGCCAAAGATCCAGACTGACCTTTGGCCTGTTGCACAATCTGAAACAGTTTGTAGTGTGCCAAGCTATTTATAGATACAGATTCAGTCTTTGCCTGTAGGTAAATCTGTTTACACATACTGGAAGACTTTGACTACAATGTTTTTTTTCAAGCAGACATATCCATTATATTTTTTTATCAAAATGTTTAGAATAATAAAAGATGTAGTCCTTTCATTGTTAAAGGTCCAATAATTCTGCCAACAATCATATAAGTAAACTTTAAAAAAAGGCTTCCTAAGAATCATTTTTGTGCACTGTTACAGATGTTGATACACCAGTTTTGCAGACTATTGCAGTCCTCAGTTTGAAATAGGTTTACTAATGGCTGTTAGACCAACTTCCACTTTAACATTTTATATGGCTCTTCCAAAAATCAATAAACCCAATCTATTCTTATACAATTCTTAAAAGAACCCTACCCTATGATAATACTTTTTAATACTGAAAAATTAAACAATTCTGCTTGGAAATTTCATCATAAAACTTTAAAACCTGAAAGAGGCTAAAATTATGAGGTTTTTGTCCGTAAAAAACAGGTTGGTGTAGATGGCACCACAAAAATGCAATTTCAAATATGAGTCATGTGACCACCATTTGCAAAAATCTTGGTGATTCTAGCACCTGTTGTTTCTGAGATTGTCATGCCAGTACGTATACTTGGCCAAATGGCTAAGTTCAAATTCCTGTAACTCCGCCAAAATTCATCAAACCAAAAATCTCTGAATAAACTTGAGCAAGCTTATATCTGGAATTATTTCCAGAAATATTGAACAATTTGGCTGAATGATTTCAGAAGAGAAGATTTTCAAGGGTTTTATAGCTTTTCCCTGTAAATTGTGAGTAAATGCAGGTGGTGCCACCAATACCATAAATTCATATAAGAATCATGTGATTAACATTTGCATAAAATTTGGTAAAGATAGCCCCAGACATTTCTGATATTGTAATTTTAGTATTCTTTTTTTGGCCAAATGACTTAATTTAGCTTACTGTAACTGGCCAAAATTCACTGAACTGGAACCATTCAAACAAACTTGAGAGAGATTGTTTAAGAGATTACTCCCGTGAAATGATGAACACTTTTGCTGGAAAGATTTGGAGAAGAATTATTAATTTTTTTTCACTTTTTCCCTATAAAATCTAAGTAAATGCAGATAGCAAAAATATAAGTAAATGCATAGAGGTTTTTCAGATGACTGATTTTTTGCATAAATTTGGTGATGCTAGCTCATTCCATTTCTGAGATAGTATAGGTTAACATACAGCCAACATCACATGGTTGCATAAGCTCACAGGTTGATTAAAAAATTAGAAAATGTCCTTGTTTCCTTTATGATTTTGAGACCAAGGCTTTCATGAAGGCACATGGGCAAATTGTGTAGTTTTAAATTAATTATTCTATACACAAATAAATTTAAATATATATATTTGCTCTCGGGCTAACTTTAATATTCTACACACAAGTTTGAATATGTAATATATATTTTGCTGTATATGAAAATTGTGTACTTAACACTAGACTGACTCATGTGTGTGTAGATGTCGGTCATTATTACACATATGGCAGTTTCTCTGTTTGCCTAGAAATATGCCTGCTGTTTAATTTCAAACTTTTTTTTTATTTTGACTCTTTAAATCAACCACTCTGCATGAGATCCAGGGCTTTAATTTGTGATGGGGCTATATTTGTAAATAACTCAGTTTTCAAGGGAGCATAGTACATGCTAAATATTTATATGTACAGGAATAATGTTTTAATTTAATCTGAGCAACACTCACCAACATATTGAGTTATTCAATATGCCTTCACATGTCCATCCAGAACGACCGGTACACCATGTACAGTCATTTCTATTGACAAAGCAATATTTGCACCAAAGCTCAACCAGGTAGTCCTGTGTGTAGTTTACAAAACATGACCCACTTTAAACTGACAGGCTTGGGTTGCATTATTTCCCTGTCACGGGGTGTACTTGAACTATGGTCCCCTTATCTAAGTCATTCACCACTTATCATAGGAATATCAATAAATTTGTAAAATTATGGTCACGCATTACTTCCCCATTGGTGCATTACCTATATTCTATACAATATTCCCTGGCAAATATTATTCATTCAATTGTGTGTAATGTTTCCTGCCAAAATATGCACCACAAGTTTCTCACCTGTATAGATTCTGATAAGGGACATCACTAGTAAATCAATTACATCTAACTTGATGTTGGCATATAAGTGCATCACACACCTCACTGGATATGGGATACTAATCAAGATAAGCAGGTATGCATAGTTAGACATTTACATTGCAAGTTTGATAACATCTGGAATAATAAGCAGATATAGCATCCACTTCAAGTGATGATACATAGTGTATGGGCCAGTTGACTGCTGAGGGGTCTTCAATTCAATTATCAATTATTGCCTTTCCATTCAATTCTCGAGAAAATTGCAAACAATCATGATATTATGTGAGAGACTTGAATTGCTAATGTTTTTCTTCCCTGATGATGGTAAGGTGAACATTGTTATGATCCTAATATAGCACAAGCAAAGCAATTTTTATAAAATAGTTTTTTAAAATAATAGTAAAATTTAGTTAATAATTAAAGCATAGCTAGCATGGTATTTTTGCATGCAGTAAACACACAAAGGTCTGGATTAAGCCTTAGAACATGGCTACATCGAAAGGGCCTCAATGTCATAATAATGGAATTATAATACCTGGGCATTTATAGTATTAATTTTACACTTTGTTACACTTGACATCTAGTGTAAGATATAAGGTGACTTTCCTTCTCAAACAATGATGCTGACTAAAGCATTTACTCTTTTTGTTTATCCTTATGTGGGTCATTCTATGAAAAACGGCCCATTTCAGCAGGTTCAACATCTGAAAAATTTATTACAACTTATCTTGTTATTTATTTTATAGTCTCACATGGAAATAAAAGTTTAAAGAAAATACAGCCGCATTCCACTGAAGGTATATAATGCAATAAATGGAAGGAAAATATAGCAATCTGCCATGGTTAATAAAAATGTGGGAGATAAAAGCATTTTCTAATATGTTTTAAGTCATTTTTTCTTGAAATAATGCTGATTTTCAAACTATAACAGTGTTGAAGAAGGAAAACGGTACTGAATTATAATACATGTAATCATTGGCAAAAGTATTACTTAAAGGATGCAAACTTCTTTAATAATATTTTAAAGTTTAATATTTAAAAATGCATAATACAGTGATCCCTATAAATACGATGAAAATCTGAATAACATTAAGATGTTACATCCATCCTGTCACCTTTTTGTTTCAACACCGTTCATCAACATTCACCACTGTTAAAAGTGAAAGGAACAGTGTTCATATAAATTATTGTTAAACAAAAATAAATATACATTTATTTGAAGAAAATTGATTACTCCTTACTCAATATATTTGAGTGTTGATAGTGTGAGCTATATTCCAAAACTACAAAAAAGCATGTCTAATTCCACTATTTTGGAGAAATATAGGTAACTGTGTTGAAGAGCAATAAATATACTTTTTTTACACAATAATGGAATTTCTTGTTGTAAAATGACACAATACATACCAATAATGATGGTTTTGTGGAGTCATTCTGTGATGTTACTACAACTAAGGTGGGTTTTAAACCTGGAGTAATCAATCAACATAGTGCCATGGCGATCAAATAATCTTTATAACAGTGTTGAAAAAAAATCTGGGGACTTGCATTATACTCACAATAAAAGTGAAAAAAATAGAGGGATGTCAAGAAATGTAAATTGTTAAAACTTTTAAAGAATGATATTATATATAAAGGAATATTGAGGTTCTTATATAAGCTCATTCTAGATTTTCCCAGATTTTAATCTTGACTGTCATACACAAGTTTCTGTTAATTTATATATATACATTTATAAGGTTGTTAAAATATATAAGGTATCATATGTTTCCCATATAGGTTTCTTCTAAAACTAAGTTTACAATTCAAAGTAAACCCAGAAATGCAACCAAAGTCTGTAATATATTTCATTTCCAATATATAAATATTATTCTCTGAATAGGACGGGATGATTACCCCCCCCCCCCCCCCCCCCGCCCCCCCCCCCCCCCCGGGCACTTGGCTGAAAGTGTGGTGGGAAATATATAACACCCCCCCCCCCCTTGTATTGACGCCCTAGACCCAGCTGTGGCTCTGTTTAAACCTGTGTTTACTACAGAGCCACAACTGGGTCTAATTGAGGCCCCTGCATTCGACTATGGGGCAAACACTGAAAAAGGGTAAACTGTTAACTTTTTTTTAAATTATCGCCAAAAAAACATGCACATGGACAGTTGTAGAGGAATGGGGAATAGTTAATACACTGCTGATCTATATTGTACACATGGGTGACAATTAAATTTTTGCACTTACACAAGTCATCGCGGCGTCCAGTCTCTGCTTTCACGCTGTTATCAGTTATAATGTGACACGAGCCTTGGCCCATTCCGATGCAACGTTTTTCCGATGGTCATCGTTCAAACGCGCGGCACTTAGTGAGGTATTTTAATGCAATGCAAACAATGAGCCGAAGCCAGTGAATAAACGCTCCCCGAATAGTGTGCCGATCCCCTAAAGTTCGTTTACCTGGTTCAAATGTTGCCGTGGCTGTCCAAAGTGTAACGGTTACAGCCGCAGTCGTCACATTGAAGTTTGAAACTGTTTACAACATTGTAATCAGGGGCGGGTCCAGGATTTTGGAAATGAGAGGGTCACGCCCAGGAAGACTGAAAGAAAAGCTAAGAAATTAAAGGTCCTCGAGATCTGGGCCGGGAAGGAGAAGGTCAAAATCGCAAAATTTGGTTTGAAACCCTAAAAATCTGGATCCGCCACTGGTCATAAAACAATTTTTTTTTGTTGTAGGCCTAGTCATAACAAACATCTCGCTTTGACTGCTTTAGTTAAAACACGAACTGTTATCAGGGGCGGGTGCAGGATTTGAGAAAAGGAGGGGTCCAACCCAGGAGGACTAAAATCACAAAACCTGAAAAAAGTTCCCAAATCCGGAAAGGGGGGGGGGGGGTCCGGACCCCTCCCCTGGATCCGCTTCTGGTTAGGCATATATGAGAACTATATTGGCGCGCCTGCACGCGGTGGAAACGCTGAAAAATTATTGTACGATCGATTGACCTTCTGGAAGTTTTGTAACTTGTTAGACTTGAGGGGTAGACTGATTGGAAAACAGGCCCTGCTGGCCAAAGAATTTGTTTGAAAGCTTCCCAAAAAAAGTTAATTGGAAGGCCTAACACAGACTATATAATGGGATCGCATGCAAGCAACCGATCGATATTTATTATATAAATATGGCCTATATAATATTTTATGCTCTTTCGTCTGGATTTCAGGTTTTAATATGCAGAGTAATATAGGCCTATGTAGGCCTACAGTGCATGGCGTATTTATAATAACAGCGGCGGATCCAGGATTAAGGAAAAGGCAGGAAGGCAATGACAAAACTCTTTAAAATGTCCTCAGGTCCGGAAGGGGGGAAACGGGTCGCACACATAAGTCTTTAAAAAAGGTTTTGCGGCGGCTGAAAAGGGGGTTATGGACCCCCTTCGATCCGCTTCTGAGAAAGGCAGGGCACGTGCCCCGGTCGCCACGTAAAGAGGGCGCCACTGGGCAGTCTCTAATAATGTCAGCCAAGCCATTCTCACACCATTAGAGAATGTGGTTTTTTGTTTATCATAAGCGAGAACATTTTATTATATTTCTAAATTATTAGGTCAAATTATACTCGTAAAGTCTCATTTATGTGAAAACTCGTCTCTCAAGTGGGTGCGAATGTATTGTAGGCTTGTATAGATTGGGCCTATTGCTCGTAACAAAGACCTTATATTTACGTCAGACCCACAATATCAAGACCTGTAGGAGCTGCTCCAATGTTCAGGAGTGTTGTTCATATTCCGACTTCATCTAAATGTCAACCTACGTCCTTCAATAAGTGATTATTTATCTCTTTTCCCATAAGCCTACAGACAAGTTGGAAGATATTACATTTCAGCTGTAATGACAACTATGTACTCTCTCTCTCTCTCTCTATATATATATATATATATATATATATATATATATATATATATATAGCAACAAGGTTTTGAATTCCCGTCTGCATGTCCGTCCGACCTGTGCATACGCATTAAGCATATATAAATATATATATAATTTACTATTCAAGCAATTGCTGGAAAATTATACTTAGAATAAAAGAATATATCACGCCCAACGAGAGGATGTATAATATCAATTTTCAAATATATCAGAAATCAAACATGACCCTATGGCAGCAAAATTGGATTTCCATTTGGTGCATTTTTTAACATTTGCCATCAGACTTTATCTGAAGATTGGTCCTTAGAGGACGTGTGCTATATTGTATATATTCTAAACCCGACAGAAATCCACAATGGCAACTAGGCGGCGATCTTTTAGGTATTATCTCGCTCATAATCTCAAGATATCATTTGAGCTATATTGGTTACTCCATATATGGGAGGATGTGTTCTTTGGAAATTGAAACTCATTAGAAATCCATGCAGCAATCTTTGATTTCCTTTGGAGCACAATTTCTTAAGAACTGTTCAAGCCTTTGCCTTAACACAAGCATTTAGAATACTAAATCCAACAAACTGAAGCATGTTTAGACAGTATAAAAGGAGGAAATAAAGACTGCAAGTGCTTAATAGATATATCGACACCTTTATTTTACAACCGATAGAAAGAACATACAAATATATTTCCCCTACTAAAGATAATTTGCTGAAAATACTCGACATTTCCTTGTGTTATAGTTTGTGAAAATTTGACGCTTTCGATTCGGAATGCATGTAAAATAATACTGCAAGGTCTAGAATACTGCACGACAATGGAGCCTGTTTAGACAGTAAGCAACGATTATTCCCCAAAACAATTCCATAACATATGAGTTCCTGAATAACACAATCAGATATACTACTGGATATATCTATCAATCTCTGATATACTTTTTAAGTTTTATATAATGCGTATATAATTTTATATATTTTTATATGCTTTATCTGTGTCACCGACAACTGGCTCTGTTCGTCTCACAGATTTCTCGCTTTAATCTTATCCTTCGCCGCTAGATGACACCTCTGTGCAGCAATGCGCTCAATGTATTTCATTCATTTTTGTACACAACTCAGAATATTAACAGAGGAAGTTTGGCCTAGCCCTACATTAGCCACTTGGTGGAGAAAAAAGAACTGTCACATTTTTATTACCACAAGCATTATTTATGGTGATTTGCGGACAAAGGGTCTTAGAAAAGTGGGCAGGGGTGGTATCAGCTAGTAATGGGCTGATGATCCATTGTAATAGATGCTGCAAACGATCTATTATTTTATAGATCGGGAGGAGGGAGGGGCGCCCCCATCTAAATCCACGCCTGATACTCTCATTGGTGACACAGGTTCTGCGGTCAGTCATAGAAAAGCATTTGATCGGTTTATGTTTAAACCCATGTACTGGTGTCTACAATGTAGAACACGTATTCCATATAGGTGGCACCGTGTCAGTTTAAGAACATATTAGGACGGAGAAGCCTGATAAAACAGATTTCAGAGTTCGGAGTTGAGGAAGGTTTTAGTTTTTTCAAATAATGCTTAGCCCTGTTTATCAATTTACTTGAGGGCGAATACTTAATTGCGGGACTTAACCAGAGGTCATCTTTGAATGGACAGACAGATATGTCATGTCACTTACAGCTGAACGATCATATTTACCTGGGCTGATCATGCATAGAATGCAGGGTTCATTGTTTAATGTACTGTAGAGTAAATAAAGTGGATCTTATTCAAGGGTGTCCTGAATATGCATGAGGGTCCTGGCTGATGTTTTATTGAAGTACTGCATGAATGATGGGTTGTAAATACGGATATATCTAAAAGTGTTGTTTGTGTTTCCATATACGGCGAGTGGGGCTTGGAATTCGGAAAAAAACATCAGCGCTATCTGACGTCGTGATGGGCAGTAAACCTTTGTTGCCCACGCCTAATAGATTGAGACTGATTGCCGGTTGTGCTCCGTCTGCGACACAGTGTATTTCCTGTTAGCCGTGTTTTCGTGATGTGTTGTAGGGACGGGTTTATCGAATTACACAAGTTAATCACACCTTCAGTAGTATCAGACTTTGTTCAACACAGGCGTGGTTCATCCATTCTGAGAAGAAGACTGCTCCCATGAGCCCCGTTATCAAGAATTAAAGCATTATTAGGAGTTACACGCGTGTCCTTTTTATTGCCGTTAAACACTCTGGTCCGCAACATCAAGGGTTACTGCAAAATGCACTTTAAAGAAGAGATCCAGGTCAGGTATACCATGTGGTTACTTTCCACATGACCTGAAGTGGGTTCATACACCACAAACATCACTAACCAGGTAAACAGACCATCGATCGGGCTTCATCAGGTATACAACAAGTTCTCGAAGCAGACTGTCTGCAAGTTCCGGATTCACCCTGTTTTAAGTGGCAAGCCCAGAGTGAGATCCCTATAAAAGAAAAGCAGCTCACTGGGTCCAAGCCGATGGTACACTGCGGACATCAATTACGTATTATCATTGAACGAGCAATACTGTCTTCCACAACGGAGTGACATATATCCGCCTGAGGCATTTCCTCCCTTCCAATTCGTGTAGTTCCATTCTACAACACTCCTCCACAAGGACCATCTACAGTCTGAAGAGTTTTTTTCCCAATTCCATCTATGGCGGCATTTCGGCACAAGGTCACTCTCATTCGGTAGAGGTCTGATATAGGGTTGTGTCGATTAACTTTTAACGTATTCACTCAGCCAGAGTGCAACAGCTTGCTGGACGTTAGCACTAGGCTGTGCACGGGGCTGTACTCGACCTTCAAGTCCACTACTGGGGGCTTGAAAACATGGCCCTATCCATAGATCCACATACATCGACACTTCTTCAAAGTGTTATCCATCTATCAGTCTTTTCCTCTCTACCAGGGCCTCATATTCCAGGAAGTGAAACTGCCCAGCCACAAAAAGAAAAAGAAGGTAATGTGAGACGAAGGAACGACTTATAATGAGGAATGAGTGTTATGTATTTTTAGCAGCAACAGTAATACAAAGCCAGTTGCAGGCCTGCCAAACCTAAATGACAAAAGAAAGAGCAAGGGTTTTGGAAAAAAGAGTAGCTTGCTTTGAAAAAAAAGAGTAACAGTTACGACGATATTTCAGTTTTTTGCACTTGTGTCCAAAAATATACCAGTTTCTGGCAGTTTTATCAGGACATGCGATTTTACAATAACCAGTAGGGCCTCGTTTTTCTCATAATTTAAAACTGCAGGTCTGTTTTTTTTCAGTTTTTTTTTTCTCTCAAAGAATGTCTTACACGAGACACAATTATCCAGAATTATTCAACCTTATTAAACAGAATTATCCATTTCATTTTTTTTTTAAATTTAGCTTCAACCTAACAGCCTGGCCAATTTAAAATATTCAGGAAACAATGATTTGGAGACTGATCAGGCTATTCCTTTTGTTGTACTTGTACATGGAGGATATTCATAGTACTATGACCTCGTATAATGTCCAACTGAAAATTAATTTATCATTACCTCAAATATTAGTGATTGACAGATGAAGTGACAGATGAATCACAAGATTTTAAAAACAGTTATTGAACTACCAAATGTAATCACTAAAAAAATAACTAAAGATGCAGTCTATACATTCATGCTCAACAGAAATATCTTAAAACTTGATCTTTTTCAGAGGGGTATGTTTTGCGGTTCCAAGGAATGTTCTTAGTATGAGCTTTTATTCTGGGTTTCTACTGTGGAGATACCTATGGGTCATCAACATCTGCAGGCTTACTTATCTTACTTGCACGTTGATGAATTAATTGCACAACTGGCAGTTGTGCTTGCTGTGGCAACTATTTTCTTAGCAACTGTTCTGGCAAGTGTGTGTACTCACTCTGACTGAACCTTTTCTATGTTTTTAGCCTTGTCCATCTCTTTTACAACTTAACTAGAATTCTCGGATACTTTTTTTCAGGAGCTGTTGACCTAGCTGAACGAGATTGAATCAATTCTGCTTTTGCTGCACTGCCTAATGGTGTGTTTCAGAGGCTTGCTGTTTTTCCTTCACAACTTTATGACTTTTCGTATTTGATTCCATAGGAAGCTATTTAGACCACACATGCACCTGAAAGCAAAGGTTTAGACATCCACACAACGGGATTGTAAAAGTATGCCACCTTTAATCAAGTCTCAAATAAATATAGGATGTTCACGATGAGACAAGACTGACATTTTACTTTATATATTGACATTTATGGATAGATAAACGTTCTAACCAAATTATCAAAAGTTTTTTTCTTATATACATAATTGTACACAAGATAAAAGACATTGAAAAAAGACATTGAAAATAATATGGTTTGGATATGCATCATGACACATTGCTCCAGTTTGTGAAACAGACTGAATTAGGATGCTACAGCACAAACAATACTTGTATTCATATAGTCCCAAATGCCATATACATGCATTGTTCATATGTCTCTATTTGCAGGTAAGGGCATTTTTAAATTGCTGGCCATCTGTAAACAAAAAAATTGTGGACTGTCCACTTTTTCTCTCACTGTATCACAGGAGAGAACTGTGAACAGCAGAGACCCCCGTGAAACTTGGGGCCCATGGGTCTCGACGCTCAGCTGAATTTGTCTATACGGATATTTTTATGAGCTTTTCCAAAACATGGGTCCTTTGATCAGTTTGAAGCCAACCTGTCTGCCCAAACTGGTTTTATCATCCGTGAGCTAATTTATGAATGGATGGGCTCTGTGACCTTGCCCTTTGACCCAGTGACCCCATAATCAATAGAAACCCCCCCCCTACTGGCAGGTGCACCACGTGGAAGACGGAAGGTTTGGGATGAAAAATTTGGCTTAAAATGCATCCACAATAATTTTTAAAGAAGTGGATCCTGTGACCTATGACCCCAATATCAAAGGGTTCTTACATAGTTGATGGGTCATAGACAAGTCAAGTTTGAAACCAATATGTCCATCAAAACTGGAGTTATCATCTGGAAACAAATATGTGGACAGATGGCCCCTTTGACCTTGACCTTTGACCTTGTGACCCCAAAATTAATCAGGTTTTTCCCCTATCGGCAGGTCAGCTATATGTGTAAGGTTTGGGAGTAAAAGTTTGGCTTAAAATACATCCACAATCTTTCTTAATATGTGGGTCCAGTGACCTTGACCTTTGACCCCATGAACCCCCCCCCCCCCCCCAAAAAAAAACAGAGTTATTGCGATAGAGATGGGCAAGTTTGAAATCCATATGTCAATACAAACTGGAGTTATCATCAAGAAACAAATTTGACGGACATACAGAGAGACGGACAGGGTGGTTTAATATAGGGCATCCACTTATTCAAGGAACCCTAATAAACAACACAAGGTTTCAGGACACAGATGAAACCACAGCTGCGAATCTGATAGTATCAATATAATTTAGCAGTCTCAAAGTAAAATAGATAAAATAAAAAATCTAAAATAGAAAAAATACAGGTGGCGCCACCAGCTTACGGGAACTGAAGAAACCAATTAATATCAGTAAACTCACCGGGTTTCAGGACATTGGATGAACCCACAGCTGAGAAACAGACATAACTGCTGTCATTTGACGGTCTCAATTACAGAAATAAAATGTAAAAATTTGAAAACAAAGCCTGCAGGCCAAATGCGAACCTGTGCAATGGGATTACAACAGGTATAATGCTTCAATGCTGGACTTTTACATTTCAAGTAACATATATATGAACAATGCAAGTACTAAACATTTTGAACAAGAAACAATTACACAAACATCACTGCTGAATTTCTGGCATGGGTGCACACAACACAAAAATGACTGTAGCTGGCACCACCAGGCTTGTATACAACGCAGAGATACATACATATGCCCAATGACAGACTGATATGTCAAACCCCTCCTGCGAAATACGCAGGGACATACATGGTGCAAAAATTATTGTAGGTGGTGCCACAAGTCTTGTACACGATTAAGCTACCCGATATTTATAATTATGCCCAAATTCAGGCTGATGTATCAAAAACCATACACTGCATACACTGTGCAAAAGTCATTGTAGGTGGCAACTTCCCTTGAGTTTGATGCACTGGGCTGACCAGGTTTAGGTGAGTAAGACAGTTGGCCCCGAGTGAACTGTGAAAAATTGTTGCCTCAAGCTACTGCACTGAGTAAACTCTTGACCTGCACCTAGCTAGATTGAGTGAACGTTTGACCTGTACCTGGCTGCACTGAGTGAACTATTGACCTGTTGCATAATCTGACACAGTTGGCAGTCTGCCAAAGCTATATATAGATCCAGGCTGAACTTTGGTGCCAAATCTGATGCAGTGAGCAGTGTGCCAAAGCAATAAATAGAATGCAGCTACTGCACTGAGTGAAGTCTTGACCTATACCTGGCTGCACTTCTTCCAATCCTGGCACTGTGCCAAAACTATTTATAGAGCTGACATCACCTGGCTTATGGCCAACATCAAGGCACTGTCATTCCGCCAATGGTAAACCAAGTGCTGCCATCTGTACACAAAAGTGGTTCCTACTTTAAGTAACTTTGAAAAAAATGTTCCCAATACAAAATGCTTTTCAGCTGACTTTTTATAATAAGGAAATCAGGAATATATGTAAAATTATTACAGATGCATACTGAATGCAAAATTATAATACAGATACATCTCATTGATGGCAAATTCTTGAATTAAGTTGAGTATGGATACCAACAATTTATAACCCATGTACAGTACTCTATATATAGCCACAGAGAGTTGAATATCCATAATTGTAACATTGCCTGGTATGATGAATAATTTAAATCATAAATCTAATTTTTAAAAAGCTTTTAAAAAAACATTCTTGTCAATATTAACCAAAGATAACCTAAAAATCTAAATGTCTAATAGCATGATGTAATAGACGCTGATAAACTGGTGCCAGGCTAGATGTAACAGCATTAAAAATCTGGCTTCAGTGGCGTCAGTTCAAAAACGTTTTGCAGGTTTATAACTCATAGAGGAAGATACAGCAAACGTTAAGTACAGCTTCCCATAACTCAGCCAAAAAGCACTGTACCAAAACCATTTGAACAAACTTGAATAATCAACATCTGAGGATAATTAATTTGTAAGATTTAAGAATTTGGCCCAGTGGTTTTTGAGAAGAAGACCTTTGTAGCCACTGAGGTAAAATGGGCTGTTATGGCATATGACTAAATTAAGCTCCCCATAACTCGGCCAAAAGTCACTGAACAGAGACCATTTGAACAAACTTCAGAAAGCACTACCCTATGACCATTTCTGTGCGATATTAAACAATTAGGCCATATGGTTTCAGAGAAGAAGTTTTTTGTAGCCCTTAGTGTGATACAGGCACTGATGACCCCTTACAAAAAAGGCCGATGCAGGTGGCGCCACCAATACCTCAATTTCAGATATCACTCATGTGACCAACATTGGCATAAAGTTTGGTGATGATAGCTCCAGCCGTTTCTGAGATTGTAATTTTAATATGCTTTTTTGGACAGATGACTAAGTTCAACCTTCTGTAACTCGGCCAAAAATCTCCGAACTGGAACCATTCGAACAAACTTGAGAGAGATTGTTCCAGGGATCATTTCTGTGAAATATTGGACAATTTGGAGAAGAAGATTTTTAAAGCTTTTTTTTGGCCTTTTCCCTAAAAATTTAAGAAAATACAGAAAATCTGATAGAGTTT
This sequence comes from Sipunculus nudus, assembly GCA_026874595.1. Taxonomy (NCBI): domain Eukaryota; kingdom Metazoa; phylum Annelida; class Sipuncula; order Golfingiida; family Sipunculidae; genus Sipunculus; species Sipunculus nudus. The sequence continues at coordinate 48,427,616 of CM049306.1, forward strand.
TTCCAATGACTGATTATTTGCAAAAAAATTTGTGATGCTAGCTCCTGCCGTTTTTGAGATAGCTATGGTTAATGTACAGACGACGCACGACGCACTGGCGCACGACGGACGACGCCGCACCATCGCATAAGCTCACAGGTTCGTTAAAAATATAGATGGCGGCACCAGTAAACTGACAAAACTAGACATGATCAATATTCAATGCAAGATTAATTATCAAGATACTGGAGTATTTGTATAAAATTTTAAATTATTCTCGGGGTTATTAAGAAGTTCCATAGCTCGGAGGATAAAGGGTCACTCTGATGTAATTTCAGGTTTCCAAGGAGATTTTTTATTGAATTCTGTGAATAAACACTTAGAAGTTTCTGGGTCCAGTGGTAACAATTTGTGCCATGTTAGTGGACGAATGGACGACGGACAAATTGCCTATACCTCAGCTGTAAAAAGAAAAAGAGTGCTGTCAAAAAGAAGGGATCCATGGGTCACGGCGCTCAGCTGATCCTGATTGGACTATAAATGTATCACCATTGTGATACTATATTGAGTCGATAAACCTTATGAATGTCATGGACATGTTGGGCTATTATAAAGGAATATAATTTAATATGTGAATGATATGTAATAATATATAAATGATATATGAAATAACCTGACTGATGGATTAATATAGTGGTTTATTTTTTAATTATTTGGGCGGGGTCGAAAATAGCCATATATTTGAGCAAATATGAATGCAATGACAGTACACTTATCAGTGGTAGAATGATAGTAAGGCTATTTATTGAAGGATCTATAGTGTATGGAAGTCCGCAAGATTTCAATTTGACAGATATAATGTTATGATTAACCATGCTGATGAGGGGATTTATTGATTTGAGACTGTATGACATGGTATCTCTTTGGTGTTGACAAGGTACATTATTTTGATGCCCACCACGCCTACATTTTACACAATATTGACATAATTTCTGGCATGTACATAGGTAGCTATGGATAAATAGTTAAACAATATATAAATATATGAATAAATCTGATTAATCTTGTTCTTGTTTACTGAGGCTGACACGGGGATGAGGTACGGAGAAAGAAACAGTGTGGGGCAGCAAGTAGAGAGAGAGAGAGAGAGAGAGAGAGAGAGAGAGAGAGAGAGAGAGAGAGAGAGAGAGGACGGAGCATTTACAGTACTTAAACCCCTGGAAAGTTAAAATCTAAAATATTATGAAATGTAGATAAAGTCTGTGAGGAAGAGATAATCTAGGCCATGGTTAATTGAGAAATTGTTGCAAATAATATGTTGAGATCTGACCATGAGTTTCGTTTGATAACCTTTTTGATAAGCTGTTGACAGTCCAACAGTTTTACAAATTTGTCTAATGAGATAATTTTGTTTTTAAATAAAGCTTTTTTTCTATTTAATGTTATGTATACAAATGTCATAAAGTCCCCACTCCACAGGTGGAAGGACTTGATGGGGGGGGGGGGGTTATCATGCCTCTGTCTCTCTGTATCAGGTTTATAGTACCTATCAACAGAATGGTGTGGAGGGAGGAAGGGAGGCATGGGGGGGGGGGGGGGGTTGAGAGAGAGAGAGAGAGAGAAAGAGAGGGGGGGGGGGTCTCTGGTAATTACTACTGCCTGACCTCGCCTGACCCAGACACTCACAGAGGCAGTAGGCAAGGAGTGAAGGAGTAATGTAACAGCCTAGCATATTGTATACCACTGACTTGATGTAAAAATTTAAGACATGGTGCTTAAAAAATTAATGAATTCTACATTTTTTGATCAATTGATTTCAAATTTCAGATTTTAACAGATGAAATGCTTATGTGTACATGCTGTGAAATTAAATCCACAGCACTTACAGTAAAAAATGTGCCATGGTCCAAATGCCCAAATTTAGGGAAATATGAGGTTTTGATTTTAAATTTATGCTAATAACTTAAAACAACAGACCCATGGGTCATGGTGCTAAGTTTTAATTTTTTATCATAAAATATGATTTGGAAGAAAGGGTAGACAAATGTTGGTTTTGTGTGGTAATATAAGCTGATTAAAGAGGCTGATGGCATTTTTTTAAGGCGTATTCACTCAATGTCTTGTATTTATTCAGTTTCAGTTAAACAAAACTGTTGAGAATCCGGAAATACAAATTTCACAAATTTAAATGAAGATCATACGTACCTCGTTTTATGGCTTTAATTTATATAAACAAGGCCTACAGGCCTAATGCGAACCTGTGCAAAGTGTGGGAGTGTGAATGGAGTTTTATTTTATAAATTTAAAATTGATCCTTTTAAGTCCTGCATATCTACCTCAGTCATTATGATTTCAGCAAAATGGACATTTCGGACCTGCAAGTTTCAGACTAGGACATTTTAAAACTAAAATATGGGTAGTCGACAAGCGACTATGTGTATCCGCAGAAATCAGAGTGGGACGGGTGAAGTGAGGCATGGATTAAGTGGCAAGGGGAATAGAGTGAGGTGTGTTGTATATTAGCATGGATGACTGCAGCTTAAACGTAAATGTAGGTGGTGCCACCTGTCATAAAATCTAGAAAATTGTCCAGGATTTATAAACCTGCAAAATTTCAGGTGGATAAGTCAAACCACTGCTGAGATATGAGTGATATTATCCAAAGGCAAATGAACAGATGGACGCTGTGCATAAGTGGTGGCCCGTGGCGCATTTATATGAGTGATTTTAGCCCACGGCAGACAAACAGACAGACGCTGTGCAAAAATGATTGCAGGTGGCCCTCCAGTTTTGCCTATGATGAAGAGCTATGTGAGATCTATACACATGCAAAATTTTGGCCCAATCGGTCAGACGGTTCCCGAGATATGAGCTTGGATGTCTGCAGAGTAAACCTGAATGTAGTTGGCGCCACCTGTCATAAAATCAAGAGAGCTGTCCAGGATGTATAAACCTGTAAAATTTCAGGTGGATAAGTCAAACCACTGCTTAGATATGAGTGATTTTATCCCAAGGCAGATGAATAGATGGACGCTGTGCAAAAATGGTTGCAGGTGGCGCCACCATTTTAGTGTATGTTATAAAGCTATCAAAGGGCTACATATGTGAAAAATTTTTAGCCTGATCGGTCAAACGGTTTCCGAGATATGTTGGTTTATGTGTGGAAACAGACGCACAAACGGACGCTGTGCAGAGAGGAAAGGTCAGAGGTCAACAAAAAAATGAGGGTGCAGCAGTTCACATGTGACCTGATGATGAACCCGATTCGCTTAAAATGCAAACCAAGTTTTTTTCAAACAGTTGAAAGATATAGTTCCAATAATCTGGGAATTCTGCATCTAAACATTGTGTCCAGACGTCTAGACGCTGTGTCTAGACGTCTAGACACATTGTCTAGACACCCCCCCCCCCCCCCCGAGCCTGGTCAGTTGCCATGGTGCCATGGTGATGTCTGTTTGGACTGAGTGACCTCTTGACTTGGCTGCTGAAACTCAGCATATTGTCAAATCTGTTTTCAAATACAGAAAGCCTTTTTCAATTGGTTATAATGCTTTTTTAAAACTGTATTTACCCAATCTATTCTTATAAAACTGGCAGAACCCTACCATAGAATAATTCCCGTAAAGTTTAAACCAATCAGCTTAACAGTTTCATCATAAATCAGTGTATAAGCTGGAAGAGTTTAAAATTACATTTTCGCTTGTAAAAAACACATCAATGTAGGTGGCGCCACCAATACCTCAAAATCAGATATGACATATGTGACAAACATTGGTATAAAATTTGGTGATTATAGCTCTAGCCGTTTCTGAGATTTTAATTTTAGTGTGCTTTTTTGGACAGATGACTAAGTTCAAACTCCTGTAACTCGGCCAAAAATCTCCGAACTGGAACCATTCGAACAAACTTGAGAGAGATCTCCAGGGATCATTTCTGTGAAATATTAAACAATTTGGCTGGACAGGTTCAGAGAAGAAGATTTTTAAAGTTTTTTAATCTTTTTCTCTATAAAATCTAAATTAATGCAGATACCCAAAAATAAGCTCCAGGGCACCAAGTTTCACATGTGATTAATTCTTACATGTAATTTGGAGCTGCTAGCTCCGAGGGTTTCCGACTAACAGCCATGGACGGCGGAAAGCCAGCCCTGGACGGCGGACGGCTGACGGAAGACGCTGCGCCATCGCATAAGCTCACAGGTTCGCTAAAAAACTATTATGTTCACTTTTGAACACTATCACATCTCTGTCTACCCACCAAGCATAGCAAGACACATGACAATTACTAACATAATTGACATAATGAGAACTTGACTTTTAGATCTAATTTTTTTATCACATTGAATTTTTTTATTTTTTTAAAATCATGTATCAGAATAAAAAAAAGGAAAGTAATCTTAGTAATCTCCAAGGATCAAAACACCAAATATATTATACAAGGAGCAAACTGGAGTTGGAATGTTTAATTTTATTAAAATAAATAAAAGAATCAGATATATAAATTTTGATTATTTACCCAGTATCATGTAACAGCTGATACAGCCATGAGTCTTAATGTTATAGTCAAACATATTGACATCTTTAATGAGCACTTGTCTGAGTAATATTTTAAATTTTTGACATATTTCCATTTTTAAATTATGTAATTAATATAAACCAACAAAGTAAACACCTGGAAAAGACCTGGAAATTTAGATTTCTTTCACATTATCAACTGCTTCCTTTTCTATCATTAACTTGCTTCATATGATCCCTAATGGTAAACAACAATTTTATTTAATTATTAATTTTTCATTTTTATGATTGAAATGAAAAATACCCTTTGGTGACTGCATGGTGTCATTTGAAAAACATTTTTGGCCATCTATGGAAGATCCATAAAACATCAGTAATTGCAAGGTAATTCCCTTTTACTCATTAACAATAAAATTCCTTTTCCATTAATTTTTCTTAAAGTTGTTATTATTTACCAATTTTTTTTAAATTTTTGTTTGTTATGTTTTTGGTAATAACAACTACTAAAGGAGGGGGTTGGACAGTTAGATCTAGCTGAAGCCACCCAAGAGCTGGCTGGCTGCAGAGTATGCCTTCCTTCAAGCATACATCATTTTAGCATGAAAGGTCAATAAGTGGACATATGGAGGGGCTTCAGTATAGCCTAGGTGTGACATGGTCTCATAAATGTGACTGTCAACATGTAGTTGTGGTTAGTTACGTGTGTAGGACGAATGATCTCTACGAATATAGTTTTTGGCCATTTTCTCGAAACATCATTTCACCTGAACACCTTATCTTTAGAGCGTTATTTCTCAGTAACTACTTGTCCGAAACGTACCAGCTTTGATATATGTAATTGTTAATATGTCTTCTTAAAAGCGTTTTTTTTTTATTTTACGCCTATACTAAGTTTGAAGGATTTTATTAAGGTAAAAGTAAAAAATTAAATGATTTGTGAAGATTTCAAAATTAAATACTCTGTAAAATCGTAATTTTTAAACTTATCTCACCAAACAAAAAAACGCCTGGGGATTATTATCTAAATTCTCGATTATTTAAGAAGATTTTCTGTATCTGCTTAAGTGGTGCTACGCTCTTTACACAGCGCTTTACCTATAGGGCTACTTTCTATATCGTAAGGCGCTGTTTGTTATGACCTCGTATCCTGCTTTGCAACACCAGAGGGGAGCACTGTATTTTTGTCCAATCAGATGAATTTTTGTGCTAGAAGACAAAGCCAAGCGAGGAATACACGGAGCCAATCATATTCATTTCTTTTGAGTGACAGCTCATCCCCCAGCGTAACCGTCTAAACAGGCCACAGGCTCAGAGAGAATTGCCCCTGACGTGGTTTGCTTAGGGCCTTGGGCACATAGGATGCTCTTTAGAAGCGCAAGATTTCCGCTGCCTCGGGAGCGTAAAGTGGTGCTGAAATACACGGTTTTTTGTTAAATATTAAAATTAAATTAAAATTCTTACAAATTCAAACCTGTTCCTCAGAAACAAAGTTTATTATCACCAAACTATAGAGAATTTTCTTAGCTTTCAGAAAATGTATACTTTATTAAAGCATTAGATTGTTTAATGCAAAGGAAAAACTGAAACAAAGTCAGGTCAGGTGGGGGGACCAGTCCTGCCACCTTAATGAAAGCTACAGTTTTTGGTCAATTCCTTTCAAATTTCAGAATTTAGAAGCTGAAATCCTTACGTGTGCATGATATGAAAATTAAATCAACAGTGCTTACAGGAAAAAAAAGTGCCATGGCCAAATTTTGGCAAAATTTAAGGTATTGATTCTAGATTAATGTAAATAACTTATAAAATTAAAAAAAAAAAATTTAGATCTAATTTTCGGTATACAATTGAATCTTAATAAAATGAATTTATATCCTTGATAAAAAACTCTCTAGCTTCAGCGATTCTTATGTTAAGTGAGTAAATATAATTCTTCCTTTTAACAAGGTGCATTATGTTCGGGCCCATATCTTCAACAAATTACTTAATACTGACCTAAGTTTCGGTAAATATAAAGTAAATGTATGGAACAATATGCATATTTACTATAATCGAATTCAGATCAGTGATTTTGATGTTAAGCAATCATTAAGTGTAACAATGTGTTTTTAATGGGGAACGGAGGTTTTTCCTTAATATCTTGAAGTAACGAAGTCCTGGTGACCCAATTTTCGGTTAGGTAGGAGATTTTAGGGACATCTAACCGTATGCCGAATTTCAGATTCGTAGGTCCAATGGTTTCAAATGTGCCAGTTTAAGGGACGGACAGACGGACAGCTAGACGGACGGACGGACACCGACGGACAAAGGACCACGACTATAGTTCAGATGACTTATAGTCATATAAGCTGAACTAAAAAGAGTGAAAAAGAGTAATTAACTTAATTTTCAAAGAATCTTAAAAAGGGACTCTTTTTTAAGTGTGATTTGGCAGGTCTGCAATCAAGGTGTCAATATAAATATTTTGTGGACTTAGTTGATACTTTCATTCAGCACACTCAATTTATATCTTTAAGTGTTATACCAAAGGATTGTGGTACAACCGGAACAGAGCACCGGTGGCTATTTGTCTGTACTTTTCTGACTCTTTACATTTGTTTTATCGAACATGCTATGCCTTTGTGTCGTGTGTACGTCAACTGGGGAATATTTGCAAGGTGAGATGCCCTTAGGGGAACGGGGACTTGCTAGCTTTAGTAACTGCGTTCACTAACAAAATGCCTAAAATAAAACGTGATTCCATTCACTGAAAGACTTAAGTCAGTGCCATCTCTTATCACTAATAGTCGGCCAGAGAACCGTACTTTAGTTATACAATTTGCCGCGAGGTGGAAGTACCTGTTCTAAGCTTCGCGACACAGAAGAGTTTGATGACTCTGTTCGTGGAAGGAATTATGTTTTACATCGACCGGTCCAGTCTAGGAGACTTGCCTTTAATAGTCATACTCGATTTTACATTGTGTATATGAAATAGCTATATGAAGGCTCTGGATGAGCATTAGAATTAAGCTGTTTTTTTTGTAAACTTAATAAGGGCTGCAGATTCAATCATAGCCTTTCTTATTAAGTCAGAGTTTAAAAAACTAGATGTGTCGGAACGACACGAATGCCCCCTCCTGGGGCAAATTAGAAACATTTGTTAAATTTTGTAAAATTTTTTAAGTTCAGGAGGTGTTGTATGGTCAAAAAGGCAAAATGCAAACTCGATCTGTAACGGATCATTATCAAGCAACACCCCAAAAATCAGGCCAGTATTTGCAGGCATTGTGAAAAAAGTCCATACATGTGCATTTTTCATAAAAATTTCTGTCTTTCATGAAATTTTCTATGTTCAGGATCTGTCAGATGGTAAAAAATAGGTTAACTGGGACGAAACGCGAACTCGATCTGTAAGTGGTCATTATGCGCCCACAGACCAAACATTAGGCCAGTATCTGTAAGCACTGCATTGCAAAACTAGAATATTAGCAAAAGCTGATAATCAGTTATAAATTTAAAATTGGAGAGGTATGTACCATGTTTTATAACAATCCACCAAATGCTTCCTGAGAAATAAGCTCCTAAGTTTTTTTCTATACTAAGCTCTGTGACCTTGAAAAGTAGGTCAAGACCACCCATCTTTGAACTTGACCAAGATTTTGTAAATATGATGCAAAAGCACTGAAGTAATGAAGTTCCTGTGTTGAATACCTTTGGAGATATCCTGCACAAAAGGCCAAAATTGAAAAATCTGATAAAATTTCATTAAAAAAACAGAAATTGCAGGTGGCGCCACCAAAATTGTGCAACACGTACAGACCATCAGTCCCAATGATCATAGTAAGTTTTGTGAAAATCCACACAATGGTTTCTGAGATATAAGCTTCTGAGTGTTTTTCTACAATCAGCTCTAAAATGTAGAAAAATGGGTCAAAGTCACCCATCTTCGAACTTGACTGAGATTTTATCAATATACATCTTCACTGATGAAATAAAATTCCAACGGTGAATCCTTTTAGAGATATCCAGCTCACAAGGTAAAAGTTAACAGATGCGGAACGGACGGACAGACGGACACCGGACAGACAGATGGACAGACGGATTGATGGACAGCTTGGGTGGCAACAATAGCCCATCAGCCTATGAGCTGAGGGCTAAAAACGGCTGTACATGTACATTTGTCATGAAAATTTATATTTTTCATGAAATTTTCTATGTTTAGGAGCCGTAAAACAAACAAAAGTAGGTCAACCGGGACAAAACGCGAACTCGATCTGTAACTGGTCATTATCTGCCCACACATAAAAAATCAGGGCGGTATCTGCAGGCAATGCGGAAAAAAAGTCCGCACATATGCATTTGTTATGAAAATTTCTTTTTTTTATGAAATTTTCTATGTTAGGGCACCATCAAACAGTCAAAAGTAGGTCAACCAGGACGAAACACAAACTCCATCTGTAACTGGTCATTATCTGCCCACACACCAAAAATCAGGCCAATATCTGCAGGCATTGCGAAAAAAAGTCTGTACAACTGTTTGATTTGGGAATGATGGAAGGACGGAATGACGGACATGGGTAAAACTATATGCCCCGGCCACTTTGTGGCGGGGGCATAATAATCCTTATCTTTGAGTATATAGAGAAGAGGAAGAGGATGAGGTTTTCGTTTTGATTCTGTTTCTCCTAGTCAGAGATCAAATTGGTGCATCTCTGCCCTGGGACCTCCACTGATCTGTCGCTGCATCAATATTACATTGGCAGTACATATGACCTCGCAAATCAATATAAATATCACGTATTTGGTCATATGGGTCCCTATTACTATCATCTTTATTATCAATATCATCAGTATTTTTACATCATTTAATAAAACAGTTTAATTATGATCTTGGGCCCAGTCCCATCACCCATTATAGAAACTGTTTACCCCTTTTACTTCTACCATACACCTATGTTGGCCAATATTGATCATATCAACAAATTTGATGGGTCTGTGGACAATATATATATGTGTGATGCTCGTATGGATGTGAAATTCTCTATTCCATGTTTATATAGATTTAAGTACATCGTCTCTGTAAAGCTGGAAATCACTAATTTATAATGTTGTAAAACCATACCCTTTTTTGTTAGAGTTCAGCAATACTCCATATTACTGAGTATATAGAGAAGAGGCAGGCCATTTTAATATTATTGGGGAAGGGGGTGGATGAGGAAGGGAGGCCATCTCGCACAGTTGTATATTCATGCAGACACATATATTCATACATATGGGTTTGGAAGGTTGAAGGTTTGGAGGGAAAAGAGAGAAACACAATCATGTATACATACACATAGGGGTTTTGAATCAATTTATCATGCATACAGACATTTCTGCACACATGGCTTTCAAGCCATTTGTCAAATTTGTACACAAGGATTTTGAGGTAATCTTTCATGCATACCAATATATTTACATACATTTTCAGCTTAACAGGCCACAATAACGACTGAACTTGTTGTCTGATTCTGGTAGGTTTATACTAGAAAGAGATTAATAAATAACAGCAAATATATTCAAATCACAATTTTATTTGTCAATCATCCCATACATAAAATTTGATTTCAGCAATATTAGTCAATGAATAATTTACATGAAAGGCTCCATTTACCCAGAATGATATTATGTACAAATCATTTCTAAAATTTTTCCACAAACATCCAGTGAAATGTTGTATATATCCAATGACTGAATACTAGTATATAAACAGTTTCATACAGCACCAATAAAATCTTTCTGATAATAAGTTCATGAAGGCAAGTTGGGCAAAAGATGGAATGAAAGTGTCGATGGCTGTGTCATCATCAGCTGGTGGTTTACAGTGTTCATATATACTAGGAGACCTTACCATGCATTTTTTTCTCTCCACTTTGACCTCCATAAGCCTGCATGTGACATCTGGGTTTTAATCTGTATGGAAAATGGTAGGCAATGATAGTGGCAATGTTGATTAATTTGGAGGATTAACCAGTAAGGGTTTGAAAAAGGCATAGGGATGTGACACAAAAGTACTCAGGAGATATTCTCCAGGTTGGAATGTGTTGGTGGCAACAGGACTTGCATCAGCTGACTTACATCTGAATAACACTTATTTGCGACCACACCCAATCCACAAATAAGAGTATGATATATAAAACACACCACTATTACTAATCACAGTGTCTGTGATATCTGTCTTATTTAAACTGGCATTTTCTTGTCCTACTAACATATTATTACATAAAAATCTGATAACTGTAATACATTAAGTTACGGATTCAAAATGCATTCAACACTGACTGCTATACCAAACTTCCCTAACAATAAACGGTCATGCTCTGTCATTAAACATACATGTTTAATGGATGAAAATTCCCAACAGGAAGACACATTTTTATAAACACACTTCTGTCATGGGTGAAGGGTAAGATTCATAAACTACCAGTGTGCTCATTTTCCTCTAATAAACATTTCATACAAAATTACTGTTAATTACTTTTTTTACAGACTTTGTACTTAATGTCACCTAATCTACGTAATACTGATAATCAAATATACAAAATATCATTACAATAACAGCACATATATTGACACTGACTGAAAGTCAAGTCGGCGCTAAAGCCAGTCACAGGTCTCCGTAAAATCTGGTCCTCACTGGCTCCATCAGCAAGGACAGAGTTTGACAGATTGAGTCTGTATACAGTTAGATATTTGAGGCAAAAATGGAAGATACTGATAGAGGTGAAGATCAGAGTGAGACCGGTGGAGGAAGCCGGAGAACCCAGAGAGAACCACTGACCTTGGACGGGCTACTACAAACCACTCTCATGGCAGCATCCTGGATTGAACCCAAGTTTTTAGCGGAGAAGGCCAGGCATTTTACTGCTCAGCTGTCCAGGGCCCCGTTGATTGGATATTAGAATTGTCAAGATGCACAATGATAAACATGCAACTGGAAAACAAACTCTGAGATTCAGCCAAAGTGATGACCCAGAGATTAAACTGGTACCATCTATCTATTGGTGAGAATATGAGCATCTCTTGTTTCATTGTCCAAAATGTTCAAATCTATTTTTATTTACAAAAGGGGAATATCCTATCTGTGATGCCAATGTCTGAATTTCCCTTGTCAATTCCACTGGTTTGTACTTACAGTAAGTGATCAAAATGTGCTGCAACTCTTCATCAGAACATAATGCGCCTGTCTTTAATATGCACTAGTACTGCATGTGTACTGCCTACACAAATACAGAAGGCCAGCTATACTGTGATACACAGAGCAACCAACAAGAAGATCATAAAACATTTCTTAATTTAAGTATGAATTGCCTTACAGCTTATTATATACCATATAAAAATCTTAAATCAGTACTCTTACTTACTTAAAGCAGAATTAATCATTAATATACCATTAAAATGAAAGGCCTGCCTTTAACATTCATACTAATTTTAGCTCTCTGAATCAACTGACTGCAACTTTTTCATTCATGAATATTCATGTATTTTTTAAATTTTAACCAATAACCTTCCAATATATTGAACAATGCTCAATGATGAATTACCAGCCTTATATATGCAAACATTCAATTTTGCAGGGCATTAGATGCATTTATGACACACTGAATATCAAAGGGTTATATATAACTGTGACTTGTATAAACACTGAAGTGCACAGGTAGGATATATGATTCATTCTGCTACACATGTAGCTACAATATGTCCACATATAGAAAACACTGACATAACTGCCAGGAAATATTTGTTAACAGCCATGAATAAGTTTTTAATACAAACATTTTAATAGGTTCTGTCAAAATGATATATTATTCAAGCCAATTCCTCACTTTTACTCTACTATATATTATCTGAATTATTCTAAATGACAGTTATCAATTTTAAGCATTTACTTACACATGCAAAACAGTTAGTCAATAACAGAAGAACTTCACCTATATATATCTACTACATAATTTGTTCAGATTGAAAAAGGTGATATATGACCACTTTATAAATTCTAAACTAAACATATTTTTCCTCTTTGTATTTTTTGCAGCTGTTATATAGCTTCATTTAAACCTCTTTTTCCTCATCTCTCCCAATCTTGTCCGTGAGATCTAGCATGTACTACCAGTAAACTTGAGAATATAATTAACTTTCACAAGATTTTATCTGTGTCAGGAAGGTAATGTAAAGGTTTTCTTTTTTCCTGATTATAAATTTGTAGAAAGTATTTTTGATTTATTTAATGGTGTTATAATGAACAACAGATACTAAAAAGTATTTTTTTTTTTTGTTAGGAGAAAATGAAAACCAAAGCATGAAACAACTGAGAGGCTTTAATTTGTTGTGGGTGGGGAAATAGGCTTTAGTAACCTTGTAACAACTGCTATAGCACATTTCATGACTGTCTATGCAGTATTACTTCCAACAATATCTTCCTGGTGATCAAGGGGAACACTGTTGAAATTCATAAAGTGAAACTTGTTGTGGAAACAGGATTTTGAAACTTCAGGTTGAATCATGTCATGTTTTCATATTTTTAAATCAGATGATTTTTATCAATAATTTCTAAAAATAGCAGCAATTTTACCATATCATTTTTTTATCATCAGTAATGAATGAAACTGGCAGCTTCTATTTATATCTCCATCTCAAGCTGCATGACATGCAAAAAACCTGGCTATGTTTTATGGCACTTCCGCCCCCGACTGAAGACAAAGATACATGTTTGTTCACTTGTTAATCCTATAATCTAAACCCTGTATCTATATACATGAGCTACTTACTGTCTGGCTATGTGTTAACTATTTGGTATAGTCACACACATATTCACACAACTGCTTCAGTTTGGTAAACCATGTACTCTCTACATCCTCTCTTATTATAAAATAAATTGTCTATATCACTAACTACACAAAAATAATAATGTAATACAATAATGAAGATAAAAGTTGTAATGAGCAGGTTTTCTACCACCATATATTTAAATTATATATATATATATATATATATATATAAATATATATATATATATATATATATATATATATATATATATATATATATATATATATCATGTCAACATTTTCGCAAATTTCTGAATTTACCATTTAACCCCAATACATATAAGGACAGACAGTTCTAACAGCAGAAAGCATATTGCTCAACCTTCCACCTGCCCACCCCCCCCCCCCCCCCCACCATGGTATTATCATTCACTTTACTTTATAGTGTTGTCAAAAAAATTTATCAAAATGAAAGTAGGGTAAAATGTGCATAGCGACTTTATCCATGCGGGATCACTTTATTAACCTGCTTGACAGTAACTCTTTTTATGAAAAAGTAAAATCAAATATTTACCTATGTAAAATACAACATCTGTATAAAAATAGATTTGTTGAAAATAATTTGAAATATTTTAAATGCATAAAATTACATCACTACCACATGTATAACAAAGTTAGGTTAAAAGGGTATGTTCACTAAGTATGTTCTCTTGTCTGTGCATAGATGATTGGGTTTCATAAGGACACTAAACGTACAAAATCCTGTATAACTTAACAGATTGTAATTATTACATATTCTTGACAAACTGATGGAATGTTCATATTTCCATAGAGATTCTAAATGAACCATCACACTGTCTTCAGACCACATCCTTTTGAGACCACTAACATATAATTTATTCAGTAAAAAAAAATTCTCTAAATTTCATGAAAAATAAGTGAAAATGTTTTTACTGAAAATGTTTCAGAATAATATTATGTAAATGCATCTAAATACAGTGAGCTAACATTTTGTTTTCTATGCTTGTATAACCAGAACAACCTTTATTAGGAAAAGAATAATGAAATTGAATTTTGCATTAAATAGAAAAACTGAAATTTATGAATTTGAGGTATATTGTCTGTCAATCACTTTTTTGTTACTTTTCAGCATGGAGCTAACCTGAATGATAATCTTACATATAATAATATTAAATACTGGAGTGACCTGACATAGATACTTAATAAAGGTGCTTCAATGTACCTTGGTCCTTGGATAACCTTATGTCCAATTAAAGTAACAAAACAATGGAAAATGCATGCCTGCATGCAGAATAAACAGACATATAATAACAAACAACTGTGCATTTAACTCCATTATTATTTAAGAACAAGGCCTGTATCACGTGATAAGCTTTTGTACTTAGTGCTTGGCGTTATATTATATGTGAGCATGAGTATGTATACACACAAACATAAACACAAATACATCCACTCACTTTGACCATTTTTAAAGGTAATTCTTAAATCTTTTATCCAACACCCCAATACTGTTGGTATTTAACTTGCTTCCATACATGTTAAAAATGATTTATGGATTAAATGATGGAAAATCACATTCTTGATCCCAAGCATTTTATCAGCATACAATATTCAACAAATTAATAAGAAATTATCTTGCATTCATATAAATAAGGAAAGATGTGCATATTCTTGTGGAACTGTGTTAGGATCAAGTCAATATTATATTCAGTGGTGACCCCCGATTTCACAGTACACACTGTCTTCTGTGGGTTTATTCTGCCTTTTTGGTTGGCGACCTTTTTTAACAGGTGCAGCTGCACTGTAACCTCCTGAAATGCTTTTAGAACCAAGCCTACCTGGCAGAGCATATGTCGAGTCCTCACCGATGGAAGGTCGTGAAAACCCTCCCTTACCCACATGATCGTAAGCATTTTCTTCATCAGCACAAGGAGCTGAGCGAGCTTTTGTCAGTCTTTGTATCGCAGTATTCCTCTTGAACTCCGTAGCCAGGGCAGCCATGCCGCCAGGAACCTCAGAGTAGTAAGGATCCTCGTCCTGGTTTAGAGTCCTGTTATATGTTTCCTCGTGAACATTGTCTCTGTTCATGCCATGTTTAATCCAGGCATCCCGCTCTGGTATCTTAGGCTCAGCGTAAGTTGTGTTTGCTACTGGTCGGTCACTGTCACTTTTGTGTCTGTACTGTGGTGTCACCTCGTAAACAGCGTATTCTGGTTCTGGCGGAGGTTTTTGTGTGACAGAACCAGAGACATTTACATTCATGTATCTGCGTTTCTCGTTTTCGTTGTTATTTGATACAGAGTCCATCACATTGCGGGCTGGACCCGGTGCGGTGTTTGAAATAGATGCTGGCTTTTTCGCTGGGGTGGGGCGCAACTGTGTTGGTGAACGAGGGGTGGGTGACCTGGAGCTCCGATTTGAAGCAGCGTCAACATTTGAAACTCCTTCTGGTCCTCCGATTGAGGAGTGTTCTCTGTGCTTCATTTTTCTCACGAATTCTTGCACCCGCTGGAAAACCTCCGTGCCTACAGAAGTAAGGAAAGTAAAAACTCCCTCACCATTTGGACACTTTCGCCCAGCCTCCAGCGTAAAACTGTTCCTGCTTTTACCGTACCTGCGAATGTACTTGTATGGCCATACTAGCTGAGGCATCTTGGTCTCTGGCTTACACAGGGTGATATTGAGTGAAGATAATAGTAAGGTATATTCTCCATTGCCAAGGTCATGTCTCTTGGCTGCCTCTGTTGGCATTATTTTGACTTTGTACATTGCAGCTGAAAAGACAAAAGAAAGGATACATCAACCACAGGTTACTGCTTAGGATGTCATGATAATATGGTTTCCATGGTGTCATGAACATACCTGAAACAAGCCTTTGTGAAATAATGTTAACTGGAGAGCTGAACATTCATTTGAATACTCATTTATTCAACAAAAGCAAAATTTTACTGTTGTGAACAATGATAATAAATGTAAGTAGTCACAGACCACAAACCTCTGCCAAATGCTGTGAGCATGTCCACAAATGTTATTGTTCTATAAGATTATCCCAGGTAACCTCATAAACAATGCTGCCCTCAATACAATGAATATCTCTAACTTAAAGAAAGTCATATGTAACAAAAGGACAGTATTGTTTGAATTAAAACTAGAATACGGGTAGTCGACAAGCGACTACGTGTATCCGCCAAAATCAGAGAAGGACTGGTGAAGTGAGGCATGGATTGAGTGGCAAGGGGATATAGAGTTACATGTGTAAATATTAGAATGGATCTCTGCCACATAAACATGATTGTAGGTGGCGCCACCTGTTTTTTGAACGAGAAACTATCCAAGGTTTATACACAAGCAAAATTTCATGTGGAAAAGTCAAACCACTGCAGAGATATGAGTGATCCCACAGCAGACAAACAGATGGATGCTGTGCAAACATGGTTGCAGGTGGCGCCACCTTTTGTTGTGTATGTTATAAAGCTATCCCAGGGCTACATTTGTGCAAAATTTTTTCTGGATCGGTCATACGGTTCCCGAGATATGAGTTTGGATGTCTGCAGCGTTAGCGTGAATGTAGGTGGTGCCACCTGTCATAAAATCAAAAAAGCTATCTAGGATGTATACGCATGCCGAATTTTAGGTGAATTAGTCAAACCACTGCAGAGATATGAGTGATTTTAACCCCAGGCAGATGAACAAATGGACACTGTGCAAACATGGTTGCAGGTGGCGCCATCTTTTGTTGTGTATGTTATAAAGCTATCCCAGGGCTACATTTTTGTAAAAAATTTTCCCGGATCTATCAAACGGTTCCCGAGATATATGGGTTTATGTGTGGAGCGTTAACGTGAATGTAGGTGGCGCCACCTGTCATAAAATCAGAAAAGCTATCCAGGATATTTACACATGCCGAATTTCAGGTGAATTAGTCTAGTCACTGCAGAGATGTGAGTGATTTTAACCCAAGGCAGATGAACAAATGGACACCGTGCAAATATGGTTGCAGGTGACGCCACCTTTTGTTGTGTATGTTATAAAGCTATCCCAGGGCTACATTTGTTTAAAAAAATTTTCCGGATCGGTCAAACGGTTCCCGAGATATATGGGTTTATGTGTGGAGTGTTAACATGAACATAGGTGGCGCCACCTGTCATAAAATTGAGAAAGCTATCTAGGATGTATATGCATGCCAAATTTTAGGTGAATTAGTCAAACCACTGCAGAGATATGAGTGATTTTTACCCCAGGCAGATGAACAGATGGACACTGTGCAAACATGGTTGCAGGTGGCGCCACCTTTTGTTGTGTATGTTATAAAGCTATCCCAGGGCTACATTTGTGTAAAAAAAATTTCCGGATCGGTCAAACGGTTCATGAGATATATGGGTTTATGTGTGTAAACAGACGCATAAACGGACGCTGGGCAGAGACGAAAGGTCAGAGGTCAAGGTCACTTGGTTAGGCACCAGTTCACATGTGACCCGATAATTTGTGTAAGTTTCGGAAAAATCTGTCCAGTAGTCTCAGAGGAGTTCTCCGGAAACGAACGCGGCGGCGGCGGCGGCAGAACCCGGTCAAAAAAATAGTATCCGCAAAACTTCGTTTTGGCGGATACAAATATATTATGGTGATGAATCAGAATTACTCTAAAAGTTAATTAAATGTTATTTGGATTATACATCAACCCACCACAAAATTCCATCAAAATCTGTTAAGAACTTTTGCTAACAGAAAAACCAATGAACCAAGGGAAAAAACATAATACTTCAAATCCTGGGACAGTTATAATGAATTTTTTTTTTCAATTCTGCTGCCCCAGTGATCAGGGTGGTAAGATGGAATGCTCAAGTCAATGTGAGAAAGATGAACACTCGGAACTCCTCAGCCCAATGCGGATTCTGACCTCGGATGTATCAAGGGCGCAGCCATTGAAGTAGTCCAGCAAAGGTCAAGGCTGGGTCATGGGTTGATTGAAAAACAAACCAACATTTAAAGAGACACACTCTACATGTAATTGAAACTACTGATAATTTTGAAGGAATATATGGCGAGAGACTCATATATTACCTGCACTTTATGTATGTTTTGCACTGCGGTAGTTTCACGTAGCTTTGCTGCATTAGGATAAAGTCGACGCCAGCTGGTACGCCAAATGGTACAATTACTGGCGTGAACATTACCCTAATGCTGTTTCAATCTTCGCCTTGTTGCCATGACATACATAAAGATGTAGTCCGGCAAAATGAAATACCTTATTATAAAGCTTATTAAAAGTATATTAAAAATATTTGTAGATGTTCAACTGTTCTTGTTTAATCAATGCTTCGGGATGAAGTTTATAAGGGAATATTTGGTTATAAACAGTGGTTGTTGTTCACCGTACTTCCGATGCAGAAAATACCCGTGCCGTGGGCATATCCTAGGGCCATATATTGAGTGTTTTGCGAGATATGGCGAGATGTTCCGAATGAAATATGAAGTGATCTGAAGGGACCTCTAGTGGAGGCTGCGGTCAACAGCATTTTTTGGAACATGAACACAAGATGGTGTATTATACTTACAGTTAAGTGCTGACAGTCAGAGGCTGATATATTTGTAGTACTGAATGCCAACAGACCTTAGCTTACTTGGAAAATTTACATGTGCAAAGTCGTGTACATTACTATTGATGTACATACACTGCAACAGATTTCAAAGCAAACTGATGATGGGCTAAGTATTCTATGTATACAGAACTTTTTTTCATTGAAAACAGACTTTTAGGCAAATTTTAAGACATATATTATAATAAAGGAACTCCCTATACCTGTTGCCTCTAAAAAGTTTCAAATCTCTGATTACTGTTGTTTTTAAAACTTAGTAGTACACTTCTAGTACACATGCTTACATGCATATATATGCTGGCCAATATTCAAATTAGCTATTCAAAAGTCAGGAGTAGCTATCAAAATGGAAAAAATCTTACTCAGACAAAATATATTTTTTAATTCTTTTATTTTTTCTTCAAGACCTAATATAATTCACCAGAATCCATTCATACAGACAAACAAACACAGGGGAATACATTACCTCCCTTTGATTCCTGACAGAGTCACGGGTAGTTATCTGCTGATTTATCTGTATTAATTATCAGGATGAACATGACTGTCAACAGGAACTGATATTTGTACACACTTAGTGGAAGTGTCACCACAATAATACCACATAATTAATCATAGAATGTACACGTGTACCCCAGTAGGAATATGTCACCGTGTTTAACTATCGTCAATTAAAACATATATTTGTACATACTAAGTGGTAGTGTCACCACAATGATACTGCAGAATTAAGCACAGACTTTACACATGTATCGAACCAGCAGAATACAAAACCATGTGTTATAGTCACTAAAACATATATTGTATCACTCAAAACATTATTATTCATGGTTTCTGACATATAAATTCAATTGAAAATGCATGTTCAGATGAAATATTTCCAATTCTGAAAATATAATTTTTTCAATTATGCATTTTACACATTGTTACACCAGGGTTTTTATGGGTTTTTTTTTCAGGAAACCCAAAAGTACCTATTTTTTATCCATAAAAAAATTTGGCTATTGATATCCAAACATTCATTTTTCTGTTACTGTCAGTGGATTTATTAATCCTCAGACTGTCATAGTTGATTATTAATTGTAAAAACAATGGATATTGCATAACAGTAACAGTACACCAGATACATAAAAGTAGATTTCAAGTTAGTTTATGTAATGATTAAAATAGCCCTACCTTTATGTAAGTACCTTTCTCTTCATAATTTGATGGGTTTTTTTTTTCAAAATTTATGACTCACACTGCTCAGGTTTCTAGTCACCACTGACTGTGCAGTTGGCAGAAAAGTTTGGTTAATGTTCGAAGGAAGCCTGTTTATTGGTATGGCTGTATGAAAGACCTTAACTATATGTAAAATGGTAAATAAAACCTGGTACCCTTACTTGTCCTCATATTTTAATAAATATGTATATCCTTGATCATCAGTACCCCTAATAATAATCCTGTCCTTGTATCAGAAAATAAGGGACCCATGGGTCACCGCACTCAGCTGAATGGTTACATTGCCTTAATATCCAATAAACTGTAAATAATTCTCTTGCAAAGTTTTAAGATTAACCTTATCCGCTACCAGTCTACATATATTTGGAAAAAAAAACCCAGATCTGTAAATGTGCTATATAATATATGTACTTGAATGTGATATTCAGTTTCACTCAATCCTCACCTGGTTACCAGGCTTGTAGCACCATGAGCCTTGCAAATTATTCAGATAATATTTCATTGTTATGTAGTTATGATTTGAAACCACAGGAAACTCCTGGTCAAAGATAAAACTGTTTATTGGTACTGTTCACATGATAATAACACCCCCTCTAAACAATGGATATAACAATAATGTTGTAGAGTAATCATCATACTTTATGATGACTGTACTTAAATTCTTACCTAACCTGTTAGGCAATTCCTATTAAATTAAAAATTTAAAGTACTTATTTGCAACTGAGTATTAATGAAATACATTTCGATATGTAAATGCAGAGTAAGATTTGTAGAAACCAGCCTCATATAGTAAAACCTAGCCTTACAACCACCCCTCTTTAGCGACCAACTCAAAATAACAACCTAGTGTCACGGTTGATCCCTTTTTGCTCTTTATATTAAACCTCACTTAGATGACCACACAGGGCTTGACATTATCTTTTTAAAGTTCTTGCCCAGTCAGGCAAGTAACATCTAGCTTTGACTTGCCCTTCATGAATTTTTACTTGCCAAAAAAATATTATTGATTGTATTGATTGTATTCAAGAACACAAAAATCTTTTTTTTAAGCTTTTACTTGTGTAATTGTAAAGGTTTATGTTGGACCCACTTTCTCAGTGGGGCAAGTAATAGGCGACTTCTAGTTGCCCTTCCACTATTTTCTAGAACTTTCATTTACCCCAGGCAAGCAGTTAACTGTTAATGTCGAGCCCATTAATATCAAGGTTCCATTAGTGGTCATAAATTTGAGCAAATGAAAAATACTTTCAAACTGCTTTAAATGCTAGTTGAGCATTCATACACCAGTTCAAAGCCATTTTGAGCTGATTTGGCCAAACAATTTTGCATCTGGCTCAGGAGGTGGTTTAATTCAAATAGTTTCCATTGTGAATCTAATTATCTACTCTGCTGAAGTGCTGTGTGAACACTCAGTTCATGTTCAAAAGGTTCTGGCCTAGTTTTGAAGCAGCAACTAGGTAGCAGTACAAGTGTGAATGCTTGTATCAGCAGGCTGTTACTTGGTTTCACATATGAATTTATGTACACCTAATGCATTTGTGTGGGATGCCCATTTGAGTTATCCACATTGCCAAAAACATTTTAAAACTGTTTGGTGTGAAAAGGGTCATATTAAACAATGAATGATACAACCAGTAATTTCCTGAAAAGTCATGTGACTATTTCATTTGATAACCATCTCATCAAGAACATATTTTTTATAATTCAATTTTTTTTTCGAAACAATAACATTTTTAAATTTTATGAACAAACAAAGCTGCATTTCAAGCACTTGTTTATATGATTATATTAATATTCTTTTTTTTATGCTTTTGTATCAGTTTATATCAACTGGGTAAGATACAGAATGCACCATGTAGAATTACTACAATTAGAGAAGTAACTGGCACAATTATCTGTAATTTGTCTGCAAATTATCAAAATCAATAGACACAATGTGGGCAACAACACCATTAGTTTTACAAGCCTTCAGTGACCATGGTTATTGAAGGCAAGTTATTCCCTTTTATTATGAGGAACATTTTTTATAGTAAGTACATGGAGGTATATGTATGTTTTTACCACTGAAGTGGATCTACAAACACTTTTTACCTCCACCAAGCAAAGGGGCAGGGGGGGGTTATGTTTTTGGCAGTGTTGGTTTGTCTGTTAGCAAGATTACTCAAAAGTTCTTAACAGATTTTGATGAAATTTTCCAGATAGCTTGGCAATAATACAAGGAACAACTTTTTTTAAATTTTGGAGGTGATCCATGAGTAAATAAACCTGAAATGGGCTCTAGTGCTTTATTGGGATTTATAGCACATTTGTTTACGAGGGAATGTAGTAGGTATCATCTTTTGAGTGCGATTTGTAACATCACAGGGGCGTCACTCCACGTGTAAGTGCCGTTTCCCTGACAGGTGTCAGTAAATCAACGTACAGCATGGGAGCCCTTTTTTATAAGGAAAAATGTTGTATTTCTGACAATGCCATGTGGGGGTAGACCTGATGAGCTGCCTTGGTGGAGGTCTGTGTTCCTGAGCACATTTCTAGTTTATATTCAATTTTGTTTAATTTAAGTGAGAATGCTCACATTTTATTTGGCTTTACCTGAGTGGCTATATAATGTGGTTGGCTTGTATTTCGGGGTTTAAATTTCAGGATTTTCATTTTTCTCTGTTTTACAAGGGTTTCAATTTTTGTGATTTAACCAAACAAATTAACCTACAAGACTAACCCATTATCAAATGAATTAAATATGTTACCTAATAAGTGTGCAAAATTGTGAAAATATGGTAAATTGTGATATAATGTTATATAATTTGTGAATAACAGGTAAAATACAAGGTCAATTAAATTCTGAAATAAAGTATCAGTCCTTTGCCTTTGACTTGCCTTTGACAATGGGATCTTTTACTAACGAAGGTTTATTTTTGTGATTATTTACCTTTTACGAATACAGCTAATTTGTAGCCTTTGTGATAAAAAAAGGCAACCACAGCACACAAAGTGCAACTTTGCATCCCATCTATCATGCTATGTAGTACAGCTATAGGTGGTACCCTTAAATTGCTAACATGCCAGGTTCATCTTCCTTTTCTTTGTGACATACATTACTGCTATATCCTTGCTGTTCTGATACATAAAAGTAATACCTCCTATTATTTTTTTCAATATTTTCAAAAGGCAAAAAATGTCTAGCATGTCAGAGATAGACCTGTCATTTTAACATTTTTTATTACATCCCTTATTGTTTTTTTTCTCTTATGGTAGTAAAATGCACCAATAACTAGATCTATGTACAAACCTGGTACAAATGCATTTTTTTGTGCAGGAACAAAAAAAAATGAAATGACAAAGGAACATGCAACTTAATAAGTTTAAATATAAACACTTTTTCTGAGCTTGCAGATCTGACTGAAGTTTGACTGAAATCAACATCGAGGCAAACTGCATGATAGTAGTGCAAATTAGCTGATATGGCATAAAATATCTGGTTAAATAATTCCTCAAGACTTCATCTTTTCAATGAATAAGGCCAACAAAAATTAAAGGTATGGTTCTCAGGCACCGCCCACATCAATTTTTAATCTCCCCATAAAAAATTTTCATTTTGATTTTCATCTTTTAAGAAGATAAAATAATAAAAATTTGATAAGATTTCCTTTGTTATGTATGTCTTTTACCATTTTAGTAAAAAAAATCTGTTATTTTCATGCTTTTCCCTGATCATATGACATTTTATCGAAACATACAAAAAAGGTAAAAAATAAAATACTGCCCATCCGCATTGCTTTCTGAAAAAAAGTGCCAGAGAACCATACGTTTTTTATGCCAAAATAATCTTAGTAAATAATGATATACATACATGTGTTTGCTAGGCAGCAGTATATGCTTTCAATAAGCATGGTAGCCATTCAAATATGAGGTAATCCTGGTGTATCTGTCTATAAACTGTCTGAGGATCCCTTGTTATAAACTTTTATGAACGAACACTGTCTCCAACAAGTCACAAAAATGATCTGAGTGAAACTAGTTACAACTGCCTCATATATAAGGCTGACGTTTTATTGACCTAATTCTGTGACCTGGAAGTTGAGTTTAATTGCAAAAACCAGTAAACATGCACACTGTCAATGCACATGTGATGAAACATTCCTGTTTATACAGAAGCGTGTTTATTCATATGCAGCCAATGACGTGTTTAAGATAATATCACTTCCCACCCCTGTAGCTGAAGTCCCTGGTAAACAACAGGAGCTTAATCATGATAATAATCATGTGTGTAATTAGTCCCATGATAGGAAATATATATTACGCAAGAGTATAATGCACTGAATGAACATTCGAGAAGCTATGGGTCATCATGTACACAAGAACTGATATGCTAATTAAATCAAAAGAACAAATTTTGTAAAGGAGGAGATCAATAACATTATGTATGAATCATTTGTGTACTTGTTATCTGAACTTAAATCAATATTACTAGAACCATAAGTTTTGTTTATATGCACTTAGGAAAGTAAGCTTATGACCTAAAGAAGAAATTAAAAGAACACAAGTCCTAATTCTAAGTTAAGCAGTTGATATCATCTATAATTTCTAAAGCAAACATCATGTTTATTTGTTTAATTATCTTTTAAAAGGTCACTATAACCTACTTTTATTTTTCGAAAGATTTCAACATTTTGTCTGTGTGAGTGGTGGGACTGATATTCAAACTGTACAAGAAACACTTCAAGAAGAAAGCTGACAGCTATCTGGAGAAGCTGATACTGCTAGTGGGGTACAGCTATAGCTTACAATACTGACATCAACTGGGTAGATCCATATAAAAAATCACAATAGAAAAAAAACCCAAAGCGAGCCCTGCCTTACTCCACAGTATTATGGTAATCAAGGTGTATGGTCATGAGAAGAATGCAACTGGAGCAAAAACCCTTAAAATAACTATGTCTACAGTGAATGACAATATTAGAGGTTTCTGTCTTTGTCAGCGATGGCAAGTTCTCCTTTTTTATTCTTAATAATAAATAGAAAATGTTCACTTTGAGGTCTTTTTTTTGTTTTAAATACACATCAATTTCACAAATCACAATAAATCAGACTAAGCTGGTCTGGATTAAGGTAAGCAGAACCTCGGTCTGATAATGGAAGACACATTTTGATTGGCAGAGAGTAAGGGCAAACACTGATACCATTTGCTATTATGTCAGAGTGGCCTGAGAGTTGGGTGCCAGTCTAATGTGTTTGATTATCCATATTGGGTATCATGGCTCTGCTTACAGAACCTCCCATTCATGCTGGCCTTTAGATTTTTCTCTATTAATAACGCTAGATCAAGTGTGTCCGGAGTGCCAGTAAACATTATACAGTGCTGTTTCTCAGCATTCAGTGTATATAAAGCAGTATTAAGAGCATATTATTTAAATTCCAATATATTTCACTTGATAAAGAATGGGTGCCACTATCTAAATACACCTGGTTCATGGCATACAATATACAATGAGTGTAAAGGAATTCAAGGAATTATAGGGAATTACATATGATTTAAACAGTATGAGGACTAGTATCCACTTCACTGTAAATATATATATACACCAGCTGATATCCATTCACCTGTGGCTAAACAAAGCACACATCCTTGGCTCATGTTCATGACAAATCCTGTTTCTCATGAAATATCTCCTTGTCCTTGTCCTGTAGTACCTGTGACCTTCTAGTCCTTGCTGAAGTTAATGTAGGTTAATTTATGTCCCACATCAGATAACTTTAATTGAACTTTTCCAGGAAACCATTGTCACATAATAATTAAAGATCCTGCAAGTTTAAGATAAGGGGGAAATCTAAGTTTGAATTAATGATTTCTGAGAAAATTAATCTAAAATTTATATACTATGGAGGAGGGTGATGTTTGGTATCAATGGAGGCCATTGTTAGAGAAAATGGTGGATAGTTGTGAGTAAAAATTTTGAATGAGGCGTATGGAACTTATCTTTCATCCTGTACCCAATCCATACATGCCTCATGTAATGAGTAGTTAAGTGTTTTAATCTTGGTAAAGTCAGATCAGTCAGTTTTAGATTTTCTACAGCTTTATCTTCCATTTTGTCATGAATGTTAATTCATAGTACCAGTAGTTGTGTTTGTACTCAAATATTTTTTCTTCTTTCTTCATTTCATTGTTAATATCTAATGTAATGAGTACATGCATATAACATACAAACCTAGAATAAACTAGATAATCTGTTGATCTTTACTTAAACATAAATTATCAGTTAATTGAGTTAAATTTACATAATCTCTTTAATACTTTACTTAAACTTGCATATCTGGTGTACATAAGGGTAACTAAATAAGTTAAATTCATGACCAAAATGATATAATACATCAAGTGTATAAACATGGGTATTAAGGTAAATAACCCACACAGCTGATGACTGTACAAATCAAATATGAACCAAACTTGTTTATCTGTATCTAACTGCTGAGGTTAAATAAGGACACTCAGTACAGTATCATTTTAACATCTTTATATGCTGGTGAATGATAAAATTGTTAATCTCTCTCTAAATCAGGGAGGAGACTGCTTACTGATCATTCACCCATCTGTCTGTTTGTCAGCTCCACCCAGAAAGATCATGTTTGTACTTGCACTCCAATTTATTCAGAATCGTGATCTATGACCTACCAAATACACTTATTAACCTCTGTCAGGTGCAAGGTTTTATGCTTTTGTCTTGGTTGATTATTTTGTTGGTTGTGAGATTGTCTTTTATTTTTTTTTTTAAACTGGCTGCCTTTGCTCACCTGTTATGCAACCATGCAGTTAATGACCTGTGTACTGTCAAAAATAGTTTTCTTGAAACGATTATATTACTTGTCCAAAGAAAATGTTGTTTCTGTTGACAAGAAATCCTCGAAACATATTACCTTAACTTAAAGCAAGCATCCTTAAAGTCAATAAAATATTTATATCTAGATTTTCTTAAAACTCGATATATATCACTTTATCATAAGAAAAACTTTCTTGCCATAATGTGTCTCTTTTTCTGATAGCAAGAAACAATGATATGATCAGAAGAAAAAAATATTTATCAGGAGAAAATTTTTTTTTACCATAACAAGAAAACTGTTCTTGTCCTATTCCCTAGAAAATTTTCTAATCATAATATCTATATTTTTCCTGATAGTAAGAAAATTTTAGGGAGTGGGACAAAAAATTATTTTTGAACACAAGTCCATGACATCACATTTACACCAAGAATATCACACACTTCTACCAGTGAATTACATTAGGGGCCTGTCTCTGTTCTAAACTGAATGCACTAGTAATTTACAATACATGAATCACATGCTCTGAATATGTTGCTCAAGCTTATTTTCTCCAAAGAAATGATATTAGTTAATTCTCCTGACAAAAGATGGCAGCACTAGAGTATACTATTTTCTGATCTGCCTTTTGCATCATATTTATATCTGTGGTATTCCTCATACTTTCACACTATTACCACTAACTATTTAAACAAAGCCAAATAAATAAAGCAGAGCAGTTTTATGTGTGATTTTTAACGAAAATAGTTACTGGTTATATAAATATATGACCGAATAATGTGCTGAGTCAATATTTTATATGTCATGAAGAATATAATATATCCATTTTGCACATGTATCTTACTTTAAATATACCTTTAACATCTTGTTGTCCTCATGGTTACAGATAAATCAGATTACAACATGTCTTTGTTCTTAGGACATGATAACCTAGGCATTTTTGTAACTGAATCTGGGTCAGTTATCCCAACAGAGAAACCAGGAATCAGAAAGCGGATACTCTGATGGTGTAAACAATATCCCAACCCCTCTCTGTGGGACAGTCTATCCTTTTCATGTCTGCACTAATACATTAACTCTGTGTCTCCCTACAGTACACTATTTATACCATGATGGTAATCTGGTATTACACCATTTATGCAATGTATGTATACCAATGTTTCATTCCTAAATTACTGAACAGCTGATGAAGTGAACAGAGCCAATTAAATAACTGTTGAAGTGAGTAAATTCTTAACTGATCATTGAACATTACAAAAAAATTAAGATAATTTAATACTTAAAAAAATCAGAAAAGCAATGACCACTGGCTCTTCAGTGTCCAGTGTGACATATTTTAGTGTGTATATCTATGTCTGTTTATGTAGACTTGCAGATGTGTCCTATATTGACCCAGCTCAGAGGCACAATGTGCATGCACCTTGTAGTATTACAGTAAAACTAAGATTTTTTATGTATGGAATGTGGATCCTACATAGGAAATGCTGAATGTGGATAAAAATCTGTATTGACAATAAAAATAAGGCAAGATTCCTTATGTGTGGATATGACATGCAGAATGCATATCCAGCAAAATGAAATACTACATGTAGCAATTTTTGCAAGTTCTGTATGGTATCCTGTAGTGACACAGAAAATATGCATGTGTCCGTGCTGTCACATATTAAATTTCTCAACACACATTCCACATATACAGAATCTTAGCTTTAACCCTGTTATGACTTGGGCTAGACTGATCCAGAAAGCAAGGCTATCCAGTACTACTGACATTTATTTAAGAACATTGTTTGATGTCCAGGATGGATGGACCATATCACTCACCAATGTCAGATTCAAACCCAAAACCTCCCAATGTGTATTCACTCAGCAGTCTGACAAGCTCACCACACAGGTGCTGAAACTGGTATGTAACAGCCCTTACACAGCAACACACCATTTACAGCTAACGATGACCAGCACAATAATGAAATCATCTACCAGTCAAGCTCTATGTGTGGTTATGGACTGCACCTTTTTTCTCATATTATTAAGAAATATGAAAGTTTTGTTCCAGGTTATATTAATTTTCCCCAAGACAAAAGTAAAAATATATGTCTGTTTTGTTTATATGAATGTATAATATACATAGTACACCTGCATTATCATGACACATATCACAGAAGCATCATTTTCACTTTATTGAGCTTGCCTGCAAAATTATATAATTATTTTTTCTAGTGATGGCATATAGCAGTTGCTGATGTACTGGTATCATACCAAGTACTGGTATTATTTCACATTAATTACCATTACAGTGACTGGGAAACCAGTATTGTGGAAAATTCTTTTTGAAGTGTCACTGTAATTCAGCTTGCACTTTGTTAATGTTTGCCTCTGTAATTAATGGACAATGTCATGCACGATAAAAATGAAGTGAACCAGGCTATTCTTTTATAAAGATATATAATTAAAAGTGCATGAGTCTGATGGACTCGGCAAAGTGACAGAGGTGTGCCAGGGTTTCATGGATTCTGGTTTAATATTAAAAACAAGAATGTGCACAATTAACCTTAATACATCTCAGACCATGATCATATAAATATTTTTGTGACACATAAATATCAAACATCATCTTAGCTAAAGCTAAGCAGGGAAAAATGGTGTCTGAGCTGTACTGATGATATGGCTTGAACTGAGCCCAGTCAGCTCTCTCAACAACATTTAAGTGGATAGATAACTGAGATTTGACATTTATTTTGACCAGTTACAAGGAGCAAGTTTGAGTTAAGGAGGTGAGATTGTAAAAGCTATAATTTCGTAGATGCCATACCAAGCCCAGGACAAAAGTATACAGCAGACATGATCCAGCACTACTCCAGACCTGCCAGCTGGGAGGCAAGGCAAAAATTCAGATGATCGTGACTGCCAGCATAGTAGTGACAACCATGTTTAGTCTCAGTGACAAATGCCTGAACACTGCTATCCTAGCATGCAGACAATTTAGCCATATCTAAAACAGATGCAGCACTTTTCTACATCAGAAAAAATCATTTGAAACAGTGTATATTATGATGTGTATATTATTATTATATCACTTAACTTGACAGGTATATAACAATAAATCTTGAACTATGTGTCAGTAAGAACAATCTTAGATGTCACAACTCTTATGCAGAAAGAACTATATATGGGTAGATATTTCTGTGGATCATTTCTCGATAATACAGAAAGGTTAAAAACTTAGGTTAGAGTACTGGTAGCTAAAATGGTATGCTTTTCTGTTGCCATATGTTGCAGCACCTAATAAAGTGACAGGCATAGGTTCTGCCATCAGGGGGCAACATATATAACTAATTAATTAAATTGCCACATAATTCCTGAGTCTGTTATGTCTATCCAAAAATAAAATTTCATTTCATTTTATATATCTAGTTGAATATTTAATTATTACAAACAGCCAGGCAGGCCTGTCCTAAGATGTGCTCAGTAAACCTAAACTAGGATATAAACATTAATAAGCATGTAAACTTTACTTCCTGCTATATTGTGCTGAATGTGATATATATATATCCTGGATTTATCTCATGCACCAGCAACACACTGGCAAACAAAAAAAAAATGCTTTTTCACTCACTCAGTGAAATACTTTATGACAATACAACAATTTACAGCTACATTTAGTTTCACTTAAATTTTATCTAGTCACAGTTACAATGTATAGTTATATATGACATGATCTTATGAAAGTTGTGTATTTTGAAGTAAATATTAAAACACAACTGTTGTGATTATCTGTTAAAAAGAATGTCAGTGAAGTCTTTTTTTCATTTATTTATCAAGGCTGACTCACACACCTTCAATGTCACCTCAATTAATGAATATGCCTCAATATGCTGTTTCTATGTCTTATCAATGTCACCCCGACTCTCTCACTTCCCCATGTCACCCAAATATGTCCCAGTTTTACCCCAAAGTTACACTGATGCTCATCCAATATCACATTAGAGATGATACTGGTGATGTGTGAGCTTTGTTTTAATCAGCTGTACCATCTTCTGGTTGAACATTTAATGTGAACCATTTTCTTTTTATCAGAATGCACTTTTACAACAAGATTAACAAATGAGCAAAGTTGGCTGATGTACAAGAAAAGTGTAACACTAGACCAGCGAAACATGTTTAATATACCAGCTCGACTTGGGCCCAGTACTAAGAGACCTACAGTGTAGTACTTGTCACAGTCAGTTTGGAGTCTCAAAGTTACAAAACAACTCATGCCCACAATTAATGCTAAGATAAGACTACTAATACAAATCATAGCTCTGGCCACTTATCTAAAGTTCTGGATAAAAGTCTTTTATAAAATGAAACCTGGCTGTCACCACCAGATCTAAACCCTAATTAATCTCCCATAGGCATTGGTTCTTTGAGTGCACACCATTAAACTCTATGTATTCCTGGCAGGCAGCTAGCATGCCATATTCAAGACATGTTGATGAAAATAATGATGTCCGGATACAGGTTTGCCTTGGTGAGACAAGGCTCTAGTTTGACCATCCCCCCCCCCCCCATCAAAAACAGTCCTGATGATTCAAGGGTGAATACTTTGTGTTTCTAGCTGAACTTGAGTACGACTTCAGGACTTAAAGGCAAGTGTACACATAGCTGAATCTAAGATAACCAGAACATTCAGCCTTTATTCAAGAATGGAATCTGAACACCTATGGGGGAGAGTTTTCCCCCTCTATTCGAAACAACCCTAAATGGCAATCTTATGCAAAATAAAAGGGGATCTATGCAAATTACCTGAGTATACCCAATAAATGGTTGTTCACTCATAGATACCCCATGATGTCACTCAAGAATAAACCCTCCTACCCATGCCTTGTAAGGCTGTAAACAAGAGCCGTAGGTAACAATTATCTGGTTTTCTTGAGAGTAAGTGCCAATATTTTCAAACATACTGAACATTTAAGTTACAATTTATATCTCAACTGGGTCAACACAACTGTATTGTGCGTAATATATAGGGGTATGTGGCATGTCCTCACGCTGAATGACGAATATCGTGGTCTGAACTACTTTGGTCAAATCTGACCAAGCTTAAACAAGAAAGAATAATTAAACAAGAATTGTTTGCATTACAGGCCTGTAGCTAAATCTGAGTGAGACTTCAGGGGTTGACCCTAGCTGAATTTGAGTTCATGCACTTAGGGATTACGGGGGTGTACCTGGCTGAATGTGAGTGTAACTTCAGTACAAGGGGTGTACTTAGCTGAATTTGAGTTTGTTTAGGGATTAAGGGGGTGTGACTTCAGGACTTGAGGGGTGTACCTAGCTGAATTTGAATTCATTTAGGAATTAAGGGGGGGGGGGTGTGCCTGGCTGAACTTGAGTCTGAATAAAAAAAGGACCTGGCAAAAAGTGAAAGTATGTGCACCTAGCTGACCTTAAGACGTCAGAATTTGAAAGGGAGTGCACCAAACTGAACTTGAGTGCATCACAGTAAACAACTGGTGGAATGATATTTATAACCATGGTTTCATTCATATCAGCTGCTGTAACATTAGCATCAAAATTGTATATTTTTTCTGGAAACTTCAAGAATAAATTTAGATGCAAAGACTAAAGTTTCAACCAGAATAAGTTTGTTTTTGAAGTTGCAAAACCAGATATAAGGCTTCTTCCCTATAGGCCCAATGCCAAATCTGAGAAAAAATATGCACTACTTCAAAAGTTATTTTGTTTCCAGAGACATATATTTCCACAGATTTTTAAAGATCACATTCAAGGTAACAAGTTTTCAAACTCCTTGATTTTCAAAATCGCCAAGCACTTTGGCAAACCATTTGCTAAAAACTGTCACAAATTATTCTTTCTGATTCAACTAAACGAATATTTACCTGGTATTATAAACATGGATACTTTTAATTGATGTATCCACCACAGCCCAAATGCTCCGCCCTTTTAACTTATTATAATAACTAGCTGATAGACCCGGTATACCTGGCTTATTGCCGGGGTTGGGGAGATTTATTAACTGAGATGTGAAATGTTGGCTCATTTTTTTTAATCCAAAAGTTAACCGGAAATATAGGTTTTAAGTGGGAAATGTCTCCATAAGATATGTATAAACATTTTGGCACAACTGCAGAATAAAACACGCACCTCTCTGAGGTTCAACACTTCTGTGAACAGAAAACGTTTCTATGTACAGCTGCTTGTATCATAATTTTGCCACTTACTTTTAAATTACATGAATCCTTAACATCATACCGTCCGTCCGTATAAACTCATAATCTGGTGGAGACAGTGCGTGAGTGATCCTGCAGTCGCTCCAATATTTTTAACATTCATTTTGTGGTTCTGTCCTCGTAGCAAGAAATTTATACCCCGGTATGTTTACCTTGATGACCTGGCCAGTGATGGTGTTGACATTGCGAACCAGAATGAGACGCGGGGGCATTCAGGTTTTCGATGATATTTGACTGGATTCTATCGGTGGACGTATAAAGATTAGGTTGATGTGAGGAAAACATGAAAGATTTATTTGACGTACGTTGCAAGGAAACTGTTCCTGAAGAAAGAAACAGAAATATGGATACCTCGTAAGTAGCAGTAGCGGACCCAACGAAATTCCATGCAGAGGGTCCGTATTCATTTTCAACCGCCGCAATGTTTTTTTTTTTCATCGTATCAGAAAAATTTTTAGGCCTGAAACCCCAGACACCACTCCACCCCACCCCACCCCACGCATGTTCCTGAAATTGGGACCTTGAATTAGGTTTTGTCATTAATCCTCCTGGGTTGAACTCTCCATTTCATAAAGCGAGAAACATGTGTTTTTCTCTTTTACTAGCCACACAACTGGGTCAAATCCCTCATTGAAAGCAAGCGTTATTCATATGAACAATAGTCCTTAGTGTTAGGGGTTAAGTGACCACGATGCATGCATTCCGGTAATTGCCGAAGACAGTTCGGCTGTGCTCGGTAAAAAAATGGAAAAATCACTAAAAATTATATGTATATTAAAAATTATTTATTTTCATATCACCTATGTCACTGCGGGTATAATAACCTTTAAAATGATGTATGGCACAATATTGTACACAGCGCGGTTTTAGAGAACATTGCGCACAAACGTGAACTAAATTCCTTTTATAAGTATTAGATGAGCCCCCAAAACGCTCCTACACAGAAGGTCTTCCATGCCCATGGTAGCAAGAGCTTCTTACAACATAATAATGACGTCACAAAGGCAATGATGCATGACGTCATATTGACTGACGTCATCAACAGTTATCGCCTGACCATTGTTGACTATTTCGCAGTCAATATCAACTGTTTTGCAATATTTTGGATTATTTGTCTCATACGAATTACATGCCAGGTAAGACATTATTCACTCGTTAATGAGAGGAATGCCTCTGGCAACCTTTGGCTTAAAACTTTTTATACCGTCTCCTTTGTATAAAAAAATATCCCAGAAAACATGCTGACATGGGTACTGGAAGTATTTAGAGACTACACGTGTTCTGTTTGACAGAGCTCTGTAAAATTATGCAAAATTTTGTTTTTGTCAGATGATTGAAGCTTTACAATGTTTAGGTCACCTGATTGGTTGCTCGTTATTCCAATGCTGTTTGATTATTCATTGAATGAACATGTGATTAAGGTCACATAGGATTCATGGATAGGTCAATTGCAAATGAAATAAGCCTAGTCTTAGCAGGTCTATAAGCATTCATACCCATATTCTTATCCAATTCTTACCTCTTAACGCAAACAAATATAACTTTCAGCTATACGCACTGAGAATTGGCAAATCCCTTATATTTGTGAATAAAGATCAATAAAAAAGAGCGATGAAACAAATATGGCTTATAACCTCCAGACAGACATAATGCTGAGGCAATACTTCACATGACAGCAGGTGATGGACCGCAATAGCTAATGAACATTTTACTTATGGTGATAAATGTGACACTGCAATCCGGAAGTTCAGCTGTATAACAGCTTACAAGGGCATATAACCAGGGGGAGGCATGTATGGATGTACACATGTGCCACAGCTGTATTAGATAAGCATCACTGACAACTGAATTCAGGGGGTTAATTTTTCATTTTCACCTTTTCATTATTTCTTGAAGGTTCAATTTTCATGATCTTACCAAATGGTGATCTTATCAGATTATGCACCCAACATCTAAATGGTCTGAAGAGGACCAAGGAAGCAGAAAACATGAGGAAATTCTTACTTTTTTCCAGATTTTACTACATTAAAGATCTTATATCAATCTTCATGGGTAACCTTATATATATGTTGAGGGAAGAATGAGAATCTGAGAAGATTCAGAACCTTCCCTGGAAAAATGAAAATTCTCATTCTTCCTGAGAAAAATGAGAATCAAGAGATGATTTGAAATTATTCCTGTTCTTCCCGGGAAAAATGAGAATTCCAGTCTGTTCTTGGAAAATTAAGAATTCTCATTTTTCCAGGGAGAGACTGAAATTTAGTTTTGATATTTTTTTAAATAAATATATTCCTTTTCAGAAAGAAATTTTGATTTTATTTCCTTTCACATTAATTCTGAACTGTTCAAGTAGTTAAAAGAAAAAATATATACACAAATAAAATGAATAAAATGTGAATATAACATGAAGCTTACATTTTCAAGTTGAGATAAGTGATATATGTTTTTCAAGTTTCTTATATTTTATGATGTCTCTTTCAATGCTACTAGCATGGATTACATTCTTAGATCTCCCATTGTGGCTACAATATAAATGA
This sequence comes from Sipunculus nudus, assembly GCA_026874595.1. Taxonomy (NCBI): domain Eukaryota; kingdom Metazoa; phylum Annelida; class Sipuncula; order Golfingiida; family Sipunculidae; genus Sipunculus; species Sipunculus nudus. The sequence continues at coordinate 48,463,314 of CM049306.1, forward strand.
CTTTCCCTTGAGTAGAGAAGGGTGTTTTATTCATATGATTTTATTTTTACTTGAACCTCCCTTTTGTAGAAATCACAAACAGCAAATTATCATAAACGGTAAAACCAACCACAGATTGTGCGGCATTCTGTTGAAAACCATCCATGTCATTTTATAGGATGCCAAAGTTAGATTTTACCTGGATGCAAAAGTCAAATTCATAAACAGGACACCCTTCATAAACAGAGGCTCTTCATAAACAGAACACTCTTCATAAACAGGACACTTCATAAATAGCAGTCTTTATAAACAGGACACAGAATCTTCATAAACAAGGCACTCTTTATAAATAGCACACCTTTCATAAATCTAACACTTCATAAACAGACCACACATACTGGGCACTCTTAATTAACAGAACAATTTTAACAAACAGGAGACAGTTCATTAACAGTACACAACAGAGACTCTTCATAAAAATCACACTATTCATAAACCAGACACTCATCCTAAACAGAACACACATAATACACAGGACATATTCTTCATTAAAGAGGACACTCTTAAAAAATAGGATACTCTTCATATAGCATACTCTATAATAAAATGGGCATCTTCATATAAACAAGAAAAAAATTTAGAATATTCTTTACAGAAGATTTTAGGATATTCTTAATATGTAAAGCAATAACATAGAGCAATTGCAGTTGAAATGGTCATAAGAACCTGTCAAGATCTTTCAGGGTAAATTAAACATTTTTGTATCCTTTTGTAGTGTTCATACAGACAGTGGCTATATTTCATCTACAGTCTATGTTGGAATGCTTAACTGACTCTCTTGTCTAAAAAAATTGATGATTATTGACAATCATATCATAGATGACTGGAGATGTTATTATGAACTCACAATCCTTTGTCTCATGTTTTATTAGGTATACTGGTTTTTGTGGTTATATGTCTAGAGTGCAAAAGGCATCATGTAATTTGATCTAATCATGAGCCCATATTTAGAGAGCAAACTTCATTTTTTGTCTTTGCTTTTGACTAATTTACAGTGATATCAGCAATTATCACCAAGTTTGCCTTAAAAATCATCTTGGAGCCTCCTGTGACAAATTTATGTCTTGTAATTGCACTTGTTATGGAGACTTTTGGTTATTATGTTGCTTAAATGGATTTGAAAATACCACATGTTATGAAAGAACAAGGGACTCATGGGTCACAGCGCTCAGCTTAAATGTGAATTTTTGCATATGCAAAATATGCAAAATATTCTATTGTAATGTTTCTCATTTATATAAGCATATGAGAAGCTAAGAGGAAAGGGGCCCTCCTACTTGGTTATAGTAAAGTTCTAAATATATGATTGCAAACTTATACCCTGACAAGACTGTCATGAAGAAAAACAGTAAAAGTTTTGAGATACTGTGATGCATATGAAAAATTTACAGATGGACAGGCAAGTGGACAGAATGGACTAATATCGTTATTTCACTTTCAAGGGAATAATACATTTAAGTTTATATATAAGCCTATTTTTTTAGCATATCCACTTTTTCCATTAATAGTTTTTATTTGATTCATTTTTTTATTTACAATTTTTAAAATTTGTAATAAAAAACTGAAAATATAAGTTAAAATATTAAAATTATAAATTGCAATCATAATTTATCCAGAGTGTAGCTCATATTGGGTCATATAATGCATACACATATATTTTATTATTTTTAAATCACAAACGTAAAAACTCAATTTAAAAGAAATAATGCCACAACATGGCATCTACAAGATTATTCCTTGTACACTATTAAAAAGTTTTGCACATTGCAGTTTTCAGTACATGCTTAATTTTATTCACTGAAATAAAATAAAGGATTCAGTAAATTTGATAAAATAAAAACATCTTTTCAAATAAAGTATACACACTGATGGTTGAATGAGGGCAAACAACATCATTATGCTAAATACAATCTCAGCTATAATTTATTACTGGAATTAATAGTCAATTTCACACCTGGTGAAGTTTTTACTCTTCTGAAGTAAGGAATTGCTTATCTGATGAACATCCACACTTTCATAGCAATACACCACTTTGTGGACATAATTAAATGTGCACTTTAATCATTGTAACTCTGGTGGTACAATACAAAATCTGAAATGTAGCATAGCCAAGAATAAAATAAAATACAGAAAATTATAAAATTCATCTAGTTAATACACCATTTGGGGGGGGGGGGGGGAGAGGGGAGGGAGTACAGAGCAGAGGGAAAGCCCGCAGTAGTGGCCAAGCTGAGCCAAGGCAAGCTGCCTGGGGTGGGTTACATAATGCAATTGAAGGCTGTACTACTAGGTGGGCTAGCTGTAAACAACACTTACAATGGTGTATGAAAACTTGAATAAAAGCTACTTTTTTCAATCAATTCCTTTGAAATTTCAGTTTTTAAAAGATTAAATCCTTATGTATACGTGCTGTGAAAATTAAATCAACAGAGCTTACAGGGACAAAAGGTGCTATTGCCAAAATTGGACAAAATTTAAGGTACTGATTTTTTTTATTTATGCTGATAACTTGAAAAATTTGCAAAATTCAGATCTAATTTTTGGTAAACCATCGAATCTTGATTAAACAAAGTTACATTCCTGAAAAAAAGTCTCCAGCTTCAGCAATTCTCATGTTAGGTGAGTAAATATATTTCCTGATTTTTTAAAAATTGCATTATATTTGGGCCCACAACTTCAAAATAATACCAAATACTGACCTAATTTTTGGTATGTTCATAGAAAATGTATGGAAAAATATGAATACTACATATGATCAAAAACAGATCAGTGGTTTTGATATTAGGCAGCCTTGAAGTGTAACAATGGCTTTTTTATGGAAAACAGGTTTCTCCTTAATATCTCAAAGGAACAATTTAGTCTTAATGACCCAATTTTTGGTATAGTATGAGATTTTGGGGACATCTAATGGTATGCAAAATTTTGGATTCGTAGGTCCAACGGTTTTAAAACGTGCCCTGTTAACGGCCGGCCGGCCGGACGACGGACAAAGGACCACGACTATAGCTCAGATGACTTATAGTCAGCTGAGCTAAAAAAAAAGGAAATAATGTTTTCTCCTCATATAACATGTATGTGGCCAAGTATGATCTAAATATCTGTCAAAAGCAGATATTATAATGACAACTGAACTTAAGCTTGACTGCCCCAACAGCCTAAAAAATTGAGCTTAAAATTGCCATTAAATGAAATACCAAGAGAGAGCATTACAAATGTATTTCAAATGATATATTTCATATGATTAATAGGGTTGTATACTACCATGCTACTTGCGAGATTAATCAATTCATGATATGGAATGGTAATACACAAATCAGTTTGCGACCCTTCTGCCTCACATAATACACAGCCAAATACCCCTACTGCATGTTGATTAATTGTATTCAATATTTTTTTTTAATACGGTGCAGTGCCACAGCAATGTATCATAAGCAATAATCCATGTACTCTGGGGCCTCTGGCATTTATCTTTTACAAAAGAGAACACAGCAAATCACTGGGCAGCAAATATAAGATAAAGTTCAGTCAAATAACAGGTCTTGATATTAAGGGTTAACTGCTTGCTCGGGGCAAGTAAAAGTTCCAGAAAATGGTGGAAGGCCAACCAAAAGTGGGCTCCTACCTGCCTGACTGGGCAAGTGGATGCAACATAAACATTACACAAACCCTGAATATTGACTACCGGCAGTCTTAAGTCAGTCACTTTCTGTTTTAGGAGAGGTAAAATCACATTGTAGCCTAATACCTCTATGTTAAACGATCCACTTGTTTACCTGTGCAAATGCTAAACTGAAATATTATTTACAAACAAACAACTGAACATGTATAAATATTGTTTCAAAATAGTCATGTGGATCATATTTTTATGGTTATGGCCAAGATTTCTGTGGGACAAGTAAAAATTCATGTAGGGCAAGTAAAAGCTAGTTGTTGCTTGAACTTTTAAAATTTAACGTCGAGCCCTGAATAAGAGACTGTTTTATTTTATTTATTCTTTGCTATTTCTGTATGTCTGCTTGCTTATGTAAGGTATCTCATTTGGTCCATAAAATGGCCATATTGCAGCAGGCAAATATTTTTGCTAGAATTTCTTGCACAGATTGCATACTCTCGTGCATTCAGATGATCGTTACTATCCATTATTAATCCTTATGACTAATCACTATTGAAACCCTATAACACTGACCAGGCTCAAATGCCCTCCCATGCAAAAAGTCCTGTGTGAAATGTCCTAGTAAAGAATGCCCTAGTCTCAGACTTCTTAGTAAAAAAAAAAAACAAGGGACCTATGGGTCACTGTGCTCAGCTGACGTTAACCTTGAAGGTAAAAATCTAAAATAATATCTAATGGAGATAAAGTGTAAGAGGAAGAGGTAATAAAGGCCATGGTTGGTTTATATGATTGGTTTGTATTGATGAGCAAGAAATTGTTGCAAAAAATATTTTGTGACCTGACCATGTGTTTCCTAATGTTGAAACTAAAGCATGTGAGCAGTTTGTGAACAAATGATCTGTACTATTACCATGATCATTAGTTGGTTTTTCGATTAACTGTTGACATTTCAGTAGTTTACACATTTGTTCAATTGCATCTATTTTTTGTATAATATATATTATTAAATATATATGTATTTTTTTTATGAAATGTATACAGTTGAAATATAGCTAATTAACAACATAAAACAGGGCAAACAAAGCCTGATCTCAAATTCTGCTGAGGCAGGAAAATAATGAACAAATGTTTGTATTAAATCCTGATTTTTTTATCACATCAATTATTTTCTAATTTAAGTTTATATTTCTATACATTTCCAATTTAACATATATATCTGAATATAAAAGTTGATTCATAATTCTCAATTGCATCATCATAAATCTCAATCTTGTCAGATAACACCACATCATGCATACAAATGTTTATTTATTTTTACCACAAAAATATATCTTTTAAATCTGCAAAATAATAAATATCTAAAAATAATACTTGATTTAGATTTCACAATTTTTAATTGTGTCTTTATTTATCCATAATGTGCTTCATATTTTATAATAATTTAAGCATACTGATGGGTTCATTTATATTTGTTAAAATCATTTAAAAGAAAATTGATTTCTTTAAAAATGCTTCATTACACAACATTGCATCTTCTCGATTACACCTTGAATGATTTTTTCAAGGAAAGTTTTTGCATATCGAAGTGGAAACAGCATTACAATTAAGGAGATACAATTACTGCATAACACTTGGTGGGTTGGGTTTGCTGGGGGGGGGGGGGGGAGGGGATTGGGGTGGTGATATGAGAATAACTGTACACCTGTCACAGCAGGGGATCTCCCCATGTGACTGTAACAAATCAGAAACCCTGGCATAGCTGACTTCCAGTGACCTGGAGTGGGACCCTGCATCTGTAATCAAAGCAAGTGACTACAGAAAAAAAATCAATAACTAGCTTAATTTTCAAGCTTTTATTTTCAAATTTCAGATTTAGACAAACTAAATATTTATGTTTACATGCTGTGAAAATTAAATCAATGGTGCTTACAGGAAAAAAACGTGCCATGGTCAAAGTTTGGCAAAATTTAAGGAACTGATTTTTTTTAATGCTAATAACTTAAAAAATTTACAAAATTCAGATCTAATTTTGGGTAAACAATTGAATCTTAATTAAACATAGTTATATACTTGAGAAAATAGACTCTAGTTTCAAAATTTTTCATGTTAAATGAGTTATTATTTTTCCTGATTTTTTACAAATTCCATTATGTTTGGGCCTATAACTTAAAGAATTTATACTTTACAGACTTAATTTCTGGCATGTACATAGGAACTATACAGAGGAATATTTATGGTAAATATGACGAAAAACAGATGAGTGGTTTTGATATTAGGCAGTCCTGAAGTGTGAAAATAGGATTTTAATAAAAAATTGAGGTTTTTCCTTAATTTCTAAAAGGAACGAAGTCGCAAAGACCCAGTTTTCGGCTTGGTAGGAGATCTTGGGGACATCTAACATTATGCCCAATTTTGGATTCCTAGGTCTTCCGGTTTCAAAACGTGTCACATCTACGGACGGACGGACGACGGACAATGGACCACGACTATAGCTCAGATGACTTATAGTCAGCTGAGCTAAAAATTGTGTTTCCAACTGCATGCATAATCAAATGGTGTAAATTAGATATATGTACCAGTATTTAATTTTAAATGAAAAATAGTAAAAATCAACGCCAAATAGTGAAACTTTTGTAAAATTTTACAGCATGTGATACTTCTTAATAAGCTTCAGGTATGAAAGTACATACAGTGGTATATATATCCCAGTATTCCATATAACCAGTGATTTTGTACAACACTGGTTAGATTGCAGAAAAAAATTGTTGCATATAAAATACCACTACAATGTAAAATTGACAGAGCATATCAACTGCACTAAATAGGTTCAGGTACACAGGTGTCAACCCATAATCACCACCAGAGGATGATTTTAGAAAAAAAAAGAATAAAAAAGTATAAACTATGGAAAAAGTATGAAACAAGGGACCCATGGGTCATGTCGCTCAGCTGAATTTGGGAAAATATTAGCAAATGCAAAATATTCTTATTTCTATTGGTTTATGTATATTAGCATTTCAAAAGCAAAGAGAAAGTGGAGCTGCTAAAATTAAACTCTGTAGATTATAGAATAATGGACATAAGCTAAAACATATGCACTGTGTAATAAACTTGTGGCCTGAAACCATTTTATGATGCACCAAGGGAAAAATGGGCCAACGGTAAGTGTTATATGAAAGTTAAATTTCATAAACGAAGAATGTGAGAAGAAATTAAGTTTTCAATAGTTAAATATATGGCCATTTGATTTAAAATTATTCTAATATTTCTGATTTTAAAACTAAGTTTAATAGTATTATTCACACCTAGGCCCGGCCAACTTTAAGAGATACAAATGCTACAATGTATTTATATCTTCTTGAATCTAGTTAATTAGCACTTACGTTAGATCATAATATTTTATCACATTTGAATGTTAGAATTCAATTCCTGAACATTTTTATCTTAAAAGAAATTAAAATTGTCCAAGTCTCAACAAAAAGAATTAATTTAACATTAAAATTATAAGATTTATCTTTTTTATGAGTCCTGTGTTTTGAAGGGGTCAGTGGGGGAGGAGTCTCTGTTGCTACTACTGGTTGCTGAAAATTGGGAAATTATAAGATTCATCTTGTTTATAGTACAGGTCTGTCAACAGAATCGGGTGTGGTTGGGGGGGGGGGGAGAGGGAGAGAGAGAGAGAGAGAGAGAGAGACTCCCTGTGGTATTAACTGCAGACAGCCTGAATTAGCTCAACAAAGAGAGAGGGCTTGCAGCAGTGATGGGATTACATAACAACACCCTTGGCAAAGAGAGCTATACTGAATGACCTACAGTGACCCCTAACAAGAGCCTCCACAAAAAATCAATAACTAGCCTAATTTTTTAGCTTTTATTTTAAAATTTTAGATTTTAACAGATTAAATCCTTGTGTGTACATGCTGTGAAAATAAAATCCACTGTACATACTGGAAAAAAACGTGCCGTGGCCAAATTTAAGGTACGGATTTTATATTTATGCTTATAACTTGAAAAAATTGCAAAATTCAGATCTAATTTTTGGTGTACAATTGAATCTTGATTAAATGACGTTATATCCCTGAAAGTCTCTAGCTTCAAGAATTATAAATTACGCAATACTGACCTAATTTTTGGAATGTACATAGGAAATGTATGGAAGAATATGCATATTTACAATGATCAAATTCAGATCAGTAGTTTTGATATTAGGCATTCCTGAAGTGTAAAAATGATTTGAATAAAAATTGAGGTTTTCCTTAATTTCTCAAAGAAAAAAAGTCACAGAGACCCAGATTTTTGCTTGGAAGGAGATCTTAGGGACATCTAACATTATGCCAATTTTTGGATTAGCAGGCAAAGTTGTAGTAAACAAAAGTGGGGTCATGATGCTAGAAAATACAAATACATCAAGGCCTCTAAAAAACTCCAGTAGCTAGACTATTTTTTAAGCTTATACTATCAAAATTTCATAATTCATCAGATTAAATCCATATGTAAACTGGCTGTGAAAATTAAATCAACTGTACTTACAAGAAAAAAACTTGCCATGGTCAAAATTGGGCAAAATTTAAGGTACCAATTTTTTATTTTTGCTAATATTTTAAAAAATTAAAAAAGATTTTGATCTAATTTTAGGTACAGAATTTAATTTTGATTAATTAAAGTTAAATTACTGTAAAAAAAAGTCCTAAGCTTTAACATGTTTTGTGTTAAGTGATCAAATATCTTTCCTGTTTTTTACAAAATGCATTATGTTTGAGCCTATAACTTTTTTTAATTATATAATACAGACCTATTTTCTGGCAGGAACATAGGAACTATATAGAGGATTATTTATGGTAATTAGGAGGAAAAATAGATGAGTAGTTTTGATATTAGGCAGCCCTGAAATGTGAAAATAGGTTTTTAATAAACAATTGAGGTTTTTCCTTAATTTCTCAAAGGAACGAAGTCGCAAAGACCCAGTTTTCGACTTGGTAGGAGATCTTGGGGACATCTAACATAATGCCCAATTTTGGATTCCTAGCTCTTACGATTTCAAAACGTGCCACATCTACGGACGGACAGACAGACATATGGACGATGGACAATGGACCACGACTATAGCTCAGATGACTTATAGTCAGCTGAGCTAAAAAAGTATAAAACAAAGTCTAGTTTGATAAAAAGTATGATACTTTTAAAAAAGTGAAAGAGTGGAAGCACAGCCATCAGGAAAGCAACATATTAGAGCAAAAAAGAAAATGGAGGGAAATACATCAGTCACACCTGACACACCATCAATGTGTTACATCATCCTGGTATGATGCAATACCACATAATCATATGAGGTTTTAATCCATGTGTACAGCATTTGGATACAATTTTGTCATCCCCTCATTTTATTTTAATCATTCATCTGCATTAAATTTTTGCAGTACAGTAATGGATATTAAGCGTTAATTATATTACCGAGAAAAATGTCTTTGGCACTCACCATGATATGAACTGCAAAGGGAAGGAGATCAGCTAGTGCTAAGGCCAAAAGTTTTAAATATTTGGTTTACAAACATTTTGTGGAATAACTGAGGGCAGGAGGATGGGCAAAAAATGTTGTAAATTTCAAACATTTCAGCTGTAAGTTTAACTGCCATGCATTTAAGTACTGGCAATTCAAATGAATATTTCATGTCATTGGCAAGCTGAATGTGTTTTAATGCTCAGCTTAAACCTCAATCCAGCAAGGTAAAACAGGAATAAATATATTCTGTTTCAGGTTTGTAGACTTGTTTGTACCCTGCATATATATACTGCACTGAGGTAAAACTATACATTTCCTGAGGGGACAGTCTCACAGACCAGGGAATCAGCTTAAGTATAAGCTTTCATCTATGGCCAAATAATCCCTTTGAACCCAGCAATCTGTACATTTTCATTACATTGACATGTTCTTCCTGCAAATTAATTTAATCACAGGAATGAAAATAATCTTTGAAATTTCAATTTTTAATTTTCAATTTAACAAAATTGAACTAGGAGAGTCTGTAAACCCAAAATTAAGAAAATTTCTGGCCTAAACTATGCGAGGATAGGTTAACACAATAATTCTGTACTCGTGAGTTCTTCCTTGTTTTGCTCCTGCGTTGCACAATCCCAGAACTTCAGAAATCATGCAGTCAGTGTTTACTCAAATCTATCTGGTCACAACTTTAGGATGTCACCATATTCACAATATCAGGTCACAAGGATGATTTCTGTCCTTCAGGAGAGGTTTCCTTCCGGCATCCACCGGAAACCGGTGAAGAATTAGGACTAGAATATTTCCCATTACGTGATCACATGACCAGCTTTTTTGTTAACATCAGCTGCAAAAGGCTATAGTTTACAGAACTTGAGAGATAGTTGGCAGGTTTATGGGTCTTACTGACAGAGCTTTATATTATTTTAAGGAAGACCCATAGTTTTACTACATTTTACACTAACATGAAGGGCCTTTTTTGAGCCATATTAGTAAAAAAATCAATATTATAATCTTTATCTGCTTTTGGTAACTATTACTCTGAATCCTAATTACAAAGAATTAGGGCACTGTGTCCTACTTAATGAAAAGGAAATAGATGCAGATGAGGTTTGTGACAGAATTACGTTGGCTATAGTTTAGCTGATAATGTGACACAATATTTGTTAATAGTTATAGCATTTATTTAGTATGTTAACAGTTATTTCACAAAAGAGGTCACAGAGACCTACTTTACAGATTAGAGATTAACCTGAGAATGACATTTCTTTTTATGTTTGTTACTCCTGATAATAACAGACAAGATGGTATACTTCAATATGTTCACTGCAAAAAAACAGCCTGGTTGTTATTCTAATAACCACAAACACAAGAAATAAACCACCGGCCAGTATGTAAATAACTAGTGACTTACTGATCAATTACTTATCACCTTTTCATATGACTACTCTATCACACGTGTATTATATAGTAACAACCAAGCAACAAAAAAAAAGAAACTAAAAAGTGCACATAGAAAGAATACCTCCATAAAAACCCTGTTGTCAAAATTTATAATGTGTCATACCACATTAATTCCCTGATATTCATTGATTAAAATTCATTGACAACATATGGTGATATTGACTATTAACATAATCTGAAACAAATACCTGCTGCCCATCATTACATAAAGGTCAGATAAAAATCATTCAGATTTTGTGCTGTGAAAATCCAATAAAGATGAATTGTGTCTATTATTTTGTAAAGGCTCTGACTGATTAGGATTTAAAGGGGTCGGGGGTCAGGTCCTAACATACATGTATAAATTACATGATAAATATTTTGTAACACACATTACAAACAAATATCTTATAAACTATTGAAACAAATCCAATTTAAAGTTCCATAAAACTGCCACTCTGAAAGTAATTAATTTCAATTCAATATACACTCATTTAACTCTGCTTTCACTAAGGAATATGGGTAGTTATCCTAACATAAAAGCATTACTGTTTAAGTTTGCTTACTTAAAGATTTAGAAGTGAAAAAGATCATTTGACTCACAGAAATTGGGTCAACATAGGTGGAGACAAAAGCAGCTTCTCTGATATTCCAATCACAAGATCAGTTTGACCATAAACTTTGTGCTCATAGTTTTAGAGCTACAAATATATTTGGTAAATGGCATATCATGCAAGAAAACACTGAAAACTTTCATAATTTATAAGAGAAAAGTTAAACGAATTCAAACCAATTAATACTCTCAACATAAATGTTAACCAGGCCCTGCAGATTACAGATACACACCAATCACATGACCAATATTGAGTAAATGTTTTAGCTGGCAGTTGTAGCTGGTCCTTAGACATATAACAGACATATGTCTGCAAAAACATATATGTATGCACAGTATATCAGAGTGCTCAAATTCATTGCCCAGTATAGCCCACAGAATACCAATCATTATTACCAAATTTCTGGTTTTCATGGCAATTTTCTAAGGACTTTCCCGGATTTAAACTTAGAAGTCTCTTGGTCTATTGGTTTTAATTTGTGCCTTGCTAACAGATGGATGCTGAGTATGCTGGACAACCAGGATAGACCTTGGACAAAGGGTCATTACTGTAGCTTAGATGACTTGCAATCTATTGAGCTATGAACTGAACAGCAGCATATTTAATGGATAAATTTGTAATCTGCTCCTTCACCCTGTATCTTTTCAAATTAGGCATGGGACCTTAATAAATAGTCCAAAAAGGATATTTTCTGAACAGCACCTAAGTTACATCTGAAGGGTGGTGCATGTCAAATGCAGCTGGAGTGAATTGCCATAGCCAACTGTGAACAGCTTTAAACTGCTTTTAAAAGTCTTTCAGAACAATATAAATTTAACAATGAGTGCTGTTATGATAATTCCACTCTTGCATGAATATACTGGAAATTAATCTTTCTTCAATGTATAAAGCTATCCAAGACAATAAGATTTCACACCAGATTTCAAAACAATCCATAAAGCAATCCCTGAGAAAACTGACCAATTAAAATGTTCATTATAGGTACAACACAGGGTTGGCATTCTTCCAGGAAGATAGGTATTTCTTCCCTCCAAAGGGAAGTTAGGGAAATTTTATGGAAAGAAAAAGAAAGTTAGGGAAAAACTATTGATATTTTCCACAATCATTTATTAAACATTACACACATTTAATAGAGAATCACTGAATAATGTATGACAACTATTCTTTATTTACACATTGTTATTTATTATTTATACATTTAATTAAACCAAAATTTATCGAAATAAATAAACGGAATAGGCAACATGAGAACAGTAACCCTGACACTATGCCTCACTCATTAAGAGTAGGACAGATCAGTTCCATTAGTGTTTTGGGTTCATGCACAAAAAAACTACTCCAAAAATATCTACTTCATGTTTTTTGTTTAGTGGTTGTGTATCAAAATCTCTGCTCACCGATTTGGGTTACGTCCCATAATGTCTGCTGGATATGATCTACCAGTAATAGAGTGATAATCAGTTGTTTCCTACATTCACCAAATTTCTAGGTATATATGATTAACATATAATTATTATTTAGACAGTTAGTACCAATGATTATTTATGAAGCTACCTTAAATAAACCAAAATAATTGATAATCATTCATAGCTGAATTGATTCCCACATGTTCACCATGCTAAAAAATCCCCCTGATTTGTACTGATATGAAGGCCAAAATATCATTTGAAAAACAAAAATGACATGTATGTTGTGTCTGTATATCTTTCCTGGGAAGAAAGTATTTCTTCCCTTCCCTTCCTTTCCCTCTGGGAAGGTTGTGCCAACCCTGGTAAAAAAAAGTCCAATTCAACAGTTCTCAAAATTTGATGACCATTCTGGGCACAAAAAAGTTAAAACAATACATGAAGTCATTCTTAAGAAATCTAATAAAGTTCCACAAAAACAAATTGAAAGTGATGTGCAAATTACAATGCATAAAACTATACATTAACATATAAACAAACAAACACAGGGACACATGGGAAAATCCAACCTTGAATTGTTCAACTTCAATCCAAAGGGTAAAAATATCCACTTAATCAAGAAAAAAAGCCACCTTCAACTAACTAATAGAATACATTCCAGAACAGTCTATAGTGTCATTATGTATAAGCCAAGGATGAAAAAGAGAAAGTGAATGCAAGCTATTCAATATTAACAAGAAACATTAATACATATTACTGAAGGATGTAGAACTTCTTTCCTCCTTTCACTTGTCATTTCACAGCTGAGCTGTAGTAAAATCTTTGTTGAAAATTCACATATTACTTCACATTTTTATGTACCATGGAAGCATTATAGGCACATTAAATCCATCAAGCATCATCCAGATTAGTTTAAAATCTGTCCAGTTGACTCTGAAATGTGTCCTTTTCAAAGCTGAAGAAAGTTTGGACCAGATAACCCAGATGTAATGTTATACTGATGTAGTACAATGTATGTAGTTCCCTTTTACGTAACCAAAAGAGCACTGATAATGAAACTTGAAACAATGAAAACATTTAATTTATATATCTCTTATTTAATTTATATACATGTATATCTTACTGGCTTAAGGGCCACTGGATAAATTTTATTTTATAATTTCAGTAATGAGTCATGGTCACAGGCAGCCTAAGTCCAGAGTTGGTATTGAAACTTGCCCCATGCTAAATGCATGCAAAACTGAGAAATATTTAACTTATTTGTTAATTTATGCCCTATCAACTGATGGTCCTTTAATGGGTCATTGCAACAGCTCAGTTGAATTGAAAATTAGCTAAAAATTTTCCATTGACAGCACTGCATTCATTATTGTATTACCTTTATACACACAGTTAACATTTTGTGTCTGTGCCAGAATTTGAAGGAAGTATTCAAATGATTCCATTAACTACCAGCCACTGCGGTTAGTATGTAACAGTAGGAGGTCACATCAAGCTTCACAGCACTAGGCTGTTGTGGCTTGACAGTGATGTATTTAACCAGATTTGGCACAAACCCCCTGAATCGTGACCAGCCAGTGTGATACACTGGATAAGGCTGGCCTGGATGGAGTTGTAAGAAGGCTGTACTGTGCATTTGTTCCTGGTTCAGATACATCACTCACACTTATTCTACAACCCAGTCTGTGTTTACAAAGGTTTTCTAGGTTAATAAAATTCTTTCCTTTGAACTCATTTGATTGTTAGCACTGAACTAGAGCATGTACAAAATGTTGCCATGGTAACCTAAATTACATTCATCACTGAAAATATACAACAGAAGAACACAATTGCAGACACTAGCCAGGCGGGTTTTTGTCCATAATACAAAGGTGCCCATATATGAGAACTTACTGACCTATCTACTTATCACAGACATGCCTCAGGTACCTTCAAGGGAGAGGTGCCAATAATAGAGGTGCCAGGATATGAGACATTGCAGAGATTATCTATCTACTCACAACAGACAACAGGCCCGGTGTCTACTACACCTGCCGGTCCTGGGTGTATAATCATCCCCATTGCTGGGTCATAACACCGAGGAACACCCCCCCCCCAAAGACGCACTCTTATGTGAGTAATACACGGCTGTGGGGCACAGCCTTCCCATTAAGCCTGCAGAGCGCACACCCTTGGTGGGGGCCGACCATGAAATACCTCACCGCCTCGGCTGAGATTCGAACCCACCATCTCCCGGCTTTGAGTCCTGCGCTCTACCCCTGAGCCACAGAAGCCCGTCAGCCACAGAAGCCAGTGGAAAACACACTGGATAGACATACACTGAACCATCTCCATGATCTCCATGTCTTCTCCAGTGGGTAAAATGATGTAATCTAACAACATGAATCTACAGCTAGCCTGATACTAGACAGTAGTGGTTCCTGATTCTTTCTCAATAAATTTCAAGGCTTTGAGTGGAAGTCTGGCATGGCAAAGTGAAGTTCAAACCCATACCTCCTAGTTCACCTGCTCAGGAGTCAGACGTGCTGACCACTCATCTTTATGAATGCTAATGGTTCAAAGTAATATCTTAACCTTAAGATAAGAGGTATGTGTAGGTCATATTACTTAGGTACTCATGATGTCACATGTGATGTAAAGGTATAATTTAAGCCTGTTCAAGCTAAAGTGTAAATTTATACCTCATGGGCCTTTTTTGAGAAGATAATGTAAGGGGGACCTTCCATAGGTGTAACATCCGAAGTGTTCAATATTATATTTTGTTTATTTTAATGACATGCATGACTGAAAAGTTATTGATGAAAATAAGCAAAAACTATAAACTGACTGACAGAAATATCTCAAAATTTAACTATTTTGTGTTTTATACCCCTAAAATGTGAGAGGAACAACAGGTTCTATGCCTCCCATCCCTAAACAGTGAGGGGGACATGTCCTCCTGTCCCCCCCCCCCCAAAAAAAAAAAACAAGGCTCCTGTAAGTGCTTATAGTTATATGTACAGATTTTTCAATGTCTGACAGTTTTATTACAAAGAAGGCTTCATATACAAGACCAGGTGTTACATCTGAGTCAGTTTCTTGTTATGGCATGTTGTGCATGTGTATTTAAAAAAAACCAAGGAAATGTGTCGTCTCTTCATCTGTACCGTTGGACTTGAATAGGTAAAGAGAAACAAGAGCTGCTAATACACAATGCTATGTGGCACAGTCTATTATATGCATCAACATAACACAAGATCTTGATGATTATAATGTTTCTGAGAATTATTACTGAGATGCCCAAGATCATGTTTACTATTTTGACATGTAAATGGTATCCTAGGCATGTTAAATTATAAATGGCAATAATAGATCTAATGCAGTGTAGGAGGCAGTAATATGCAATAAAACTGTACATCCTTTCCCTATTAGCAAGAAATGATATTTTACAAGTCACACTTCTTACAAAAATGTTGCAAAATGTTTACAAACATCCCTGTGGATCTCCAATTACTGCATGATCCCTTGACTCCCGCAGTGCCACCCCTATTTAAAATGAACTGGTTGGAATATTCTCTGAAATCAAGACTGCTGTAACCTTAGTTGTCTTGAATTATGGATGATCCCATTTTAAGGTTGGGATGACCCTGGAGACTTAAATATTAATTAAATTCTGGCCCATGTTAAATTTAAGTAGAAATATATTTGTGCTCAGAAATTTAAAACACCTTGGCATGTGGACATACGACTGTAGATGTCCCATTTCCATCCACCCCAAAAAAGGGAATGATAAATATATGTTTTTGCAATTACTTATACTGTATTCGTCAATTTTATTTTGGATTTGCATAAACAAGAAATGATATTACAAAATGTCTGGACTGGAGATCTATTAATATCAAGTCCTGGCAAGGGTTTAAAAATCAATTATCAGTATAATTACAATTTTTTCGCTCAAGAGAAATATAAAGATCAATGTTCATTTTTTCATAACGAGCTTATCTATTAGTAAGGTATAAAATATTGATATTTAAATGACAGTAATAGATTTATTAATGTAGCCTCAGTTAAAATTCACAATACTGCTTCATTAAAAAGAAAGTGTACTGTAGAAAAAAGCCCTACCTTTTAGACAGCTGAGTAATTGATAAGATGGTGCCCCAGAACCCCCTCCTTTCATAACCAGATATATATTGAAACAACATAATGTAGTGACATACAGAGAATCATTCTAAATACATTGAGTGTGTACCTAGCTTTACATTTCATGGTTACTGTATTATCAAACTGTGACAAGGAAATGATTCTTTCAGGTGTGCCTTGATCTGGCACCAATTCAAGAGTCGTGACTACACTGTCTGTGTTTAGAACACATTCCATGTTAAGTCAATACACCACAAAAAAGTTCTGCTCTCCTAGTTTCCTTGACCTCTGCTATCTATGACAGGATGTTTACCAGACAACTTATAATATGTTTAAATGACCTGTTGGTCTAATTACTGGAATTCCTACTGGGTCGAATCCAGAGTATACACATTGTATAACATGTTTATATACAGGTGCAGTAAACCAGGGCCACGTTGACCCACCATAATAAGAGTTCCAATAAAATTCCATAGGTTATTAGACTGTATTTAACTTTTGGTATCATGAAAAAATTTCCTCTGGGCAACTTAAAATATATTTTGAAGTCCAATTAATAATGCCTTATAATGAAATCTATGGCTACAGGCTTTTAATTTTTGTCATCTGAAACATTATTAAAACCTGACCATTTTCGGCCAAAGTAGCCCTTATTTTGAGTATTGTTAAATTAATATCTTTCTTTTGGCCATGTAAGGTGCTGCCACCTCAGATTTCATCAAAAGAAATATATACATGAAACCTTGCCACCAAAAAACAGTACTGGTATCAATCTGTCTTTAAAATATATAAGAAAAACATAAATCAAGTTGCACAAAAATAAAACTTATGGGCAGTTATAGTTTATACAGGGCTCAACATTAACTAATTAAAGTACTTGCCCAACAGGGCAAGTAATATCTAGCTTTCACTTGCCCAACATGAATTCTAACTTGTCCTTCAAAAATCAGTGTTCACAACCAGGGTAAAAGCTACACAAACTTGAGTGTCTGCTAAATTATGTACATGTGGAAAGCAAGTGGAGGTGGTCCAATCACAATGAGGATTTCATTGCATTGTTCCATGTGTTTTTTTTATGATTATTTTAGCTCTTGATTGATTCATTTTTGTAAACATACTTATGAGGTATAAATTTAATGAAGTGTGGGGGAATAAATAACCAAAGTTTCATTCCTGTTAGCTGTTTTTTGCCAATATTTAAGATCTATTGTGCCAGTCAGGGGTTTGCAAATGTCATGACAGCTTTGTACCGGCGGCAGAAGCCTGTCCCTGGAGGTCTACCCCTGACCAGTGCCGACCAGCGTGGCTATATCCCTGATCACAACCACAAATACAAAAAGTGTGTTCCATGTGATTATTTGCAACAATAAACATGTTCAAATCTTTGTTTGATAATAATATTTCTCTGTAGCATTAGCACCGATAAACACAGGGTTGGCTGTTTTATCTGTAGCCGGTTTAATCCTCTGGATTAATCCAGATTCATCAGGATCGGATGAAACAGGTTTGATCCAGTTTTATACAAGGTTTTGGTGTATTCTTTGATGTCACATCTTTGGAATCTGGAAACCCCTTTGCCCTTTTCCTTGTGTAATTTATATTAGTATAATTAAAACTCTAAAAGTGTAGACTTTGACGTATTTGTCAGGTTGGCTTTTGTCTGGGTGGGCTTTTGTCAGGGTGGGTCTTTGTCCTACACTGGCTTACATTTGGTTAGGCTTACATCTATTCCTTGCATAAATGACTTAAGATATACAGTGATATCAGCTGTCCATAATTTTATGAGGGTTCTCTCTGAGAGGTAAACAATAAACTGCTTGAAAAGCTTTGTTACCATAAAAAAAATAAAAACTGGCCAGTCATGACAGCCTGAGAGGAGAACCCTACATTGGATCAAAGTTATTCAGGCACTCTCCTCCACTGGACTCTAGTTGCCCAATAGTTGTTGATTATAAAGCTACCTTAACTACCTTCTAGCCTGCCCTATGACTGTGAGTAAATATTTGTTGGCTGAGTATGATGCAATAAAGATGATAAATCCTAATGAGAAACTGACCACCAGCCAGAAGAGTAACCCAGCAGACAAAGGGACTTCTCCTCTTTCTGGTGTTTGTGGAGCACATGCTAGTGTCTGCTGAAAACTGTGATACATGAACCTGGAATTACTTGCCAATCGGATATCAAGCTTATATATTAATTATTATATATTACATTAAAATACCTTCTGAACTTATTTATCCAGATTAGCAATTATGTTAATATATTGAATTTTACAAGGCAAATCTTAGTTTGATCCAGTTTAATTCAGTATAATCCAGATAAAACTGGATTCAACCTGATAAAATACTTTTATCCATTATCCTGGATTAAACTGGACCAAACTAAGATTCACCTCAAGTGTAAAATTTAATTATATTTATCTGGATAAACCCCAGCCCTGGATAAACATACTAGGTAATTTTGAACAAAAACCTGAAACTTAACTAACTTAAGATTAGTTAAGTTTCAGGCCTTTGTGTAAAGGTGCATGTTGGATGTACTTGCCTAGCTTGGCCAGAAGTTAGTGGTATTAGTGACAACAGTTTGCTTAATAAAATGTTACTATTGGTTTTATTAATGAAAAATCCTCTCTATCAGGCTCACTTAATTCCGAAAATGTAAAAACAGACTAAATCATTTATCCTTAACTTAACATGATGGGTTCTTCATCTTTGGATGGGTGAACATTATGTAGAAGATGAAAGGTTTTGGTAAAATGGTTTGGTTTAAAATGCATCCACAAGCTTTTTCAAGTAATGGGATTTGTGGCCTTGACCTTTGTCCTGGTGACCTCAAAATTCATAGGGTTCTTTATCTGTGGTGGGTGAGCAACATGTGAAAGATGAAAGATTTTGGTGGAATGGCTTGGCTAAAAATGGGTGCACAAGCCATTTCCAGATGGACAAACAGATTGAATGACTGACAGAATGACAGACGGACATACAAACAGAGGTGTTACTATATCCCCTCCTGCAACTTCTTTGCCAGGGGATAATAAAAGGGTTGAAATCAACTGCAATGAGGTATTGACAATAACATATCTGATAGGCTCTGGGCTTCTGGAACTTACAGACTGACAATCATTTTTAATCTATTAGCCTTCACAAACTTCTCGCCTCAGAAAAACAGTTGGCCTAATTACCGGTACCACTTCACATTCCAAACAAATTTGTGTTTGAAGTATTCATTAGTCAATACGGGATATCGCAAATGCAGCTTCTTGTGTAGATGGAGGAGAAAAGGGACTGGCAGGCGCAGCTGGAAGCTGTTTGTGCAGCAAGCGTGATTCAGCTGGACACTCATTCACACGGATGAAACTGACAGTCCCAATTTTGTTCTCTTAGACGGGCTATGGAATTGCTTTAATTAATATTATCATTGAATAAATATGATGTTACAATTGTTTTGTACCATAATGTATCATAATTCAAGGAACCTTGAAGAATGTGACGTTTATCAATGACAAAAGTCTCTGTGTATGTTTCCCTTATATCATCCGTTACAAGGCAGTTGATTCAAGATCAAATTCTAAAGCAAACCATGCCGAATGCAGAATTTTCTTATGTCTTTTCATGTTCTGTATTATGGTTTAACACGCAAAATAAATATGATAAATAATAAGTATCAGGATGATCGGCAATTAAAAACACAATGTCCAGTGCCCACACTGCTGTATTAAATGAATGGGTTGGTCAGGCTGGACGCTAGGGGGCACTAGTTGTTTGCCTGCAGTTTTTCAAGCAGACAGTCATTTACTGCCTCCACAAATGATAGTATCAGTATTAGAGATATCCTGTATTAAATAGTTCATATCACATTAATTTCATTACGAAGAGGCCCAAAGAAGTCCTGGTTATGCTTGAAAATCAAATGACCACTTACTTTCTTCAGCCGCTTCATATAACACATTATCGTCAAACACACATTCATTATCTGCAGACGACCAGCTCTGTAAACTGCTACCATTAGATCCTCTTGCATTCATCTTTTTTTCTAAAGTGTACACTGACGTGATCTGGTCCACCCATTCCCGTACTTCCTCTTCATTTTCTGCTCCAAGCTGATATTTCATTTTATGAGTGATAATGTCAAAGATCCACAAATTGTTAAACTGCCTTTTTGGGGCACTTATTTCTTTTATTTCTTCCAGGAATATAGTTCGTCTTTCAGTTGGTTCTCGTTTAAACTCCTCTTCACTGTCAAACCAGTCTAAACGTGCTGCCTCTCTCTTGGCAGGTGTCGAATCACACAGTGCATAATATCGCTTGGGCCAATTGTGGCTCTGCAAAAGAAATATAATTGTCATATCATAGACACAGTTTATTTATGACATTTATCATATTTCTCCATTTTTTACACATTTTTTCTTGTATTTTCAGACTTTCGTCTGTCATCTGTTACCATTAAACACACTTAAAACCACAGAAGATATAATCAATAAATTTTGAAGACATATTATATGACCAATAAGCTTTAGTGGCCCCACCTAAGTTGACCTACTTTCTCAGTCTTTTTGTGAGCCCAAATGATCTGTCCCTCACAGTTTAAAGGAAGATATTTATATAATGATTTAATATTACTTTGAGTAAGGGTAACTAAATCAAAATAAATGAAATGATTAATTTTCAAAAAGGCTGTATCATATCTTCTTCCCTAAATTAGAAAATGTTTTACTGCATTTTTTCATGCAAACATACTGAAGTGGGCAAAAGCACACAGACTTAATCACACAAATATAAATGACAAGTAAGCAAATACAAAGTACATTTATATCTGTTGTATTAAATTCAGATTATCAAACAAGGGGAGGGGGGGCCACATTATTGACACACAGATTGGCAGGGTAATCAGAATGCGGCAATAAATGATTTGTTTGCCTTATCTGAAGTTATTTCATGTTTCTTATAATATATATATGTAGAAATATACATATGTAAGTACCTTCGCCAACAAGTGCATGTATATTGTAAAATTCTGAGAGCAAACTCAGACGTTCTGTTACTGGAATATATTAGGCCTGACTGCCAGACACAATCCCAACTGCACTTCACCAAAGGCAGACCCAACTAATGACTTTTAGACAATTCCTATTAGAGTATAATATACAAAACCTTAGAGTTAGAACTGATCAGGTTAGGTTACAATATTCTCACAAGCAATTTTTGTAAAATTCCTGGCTTTGTGTGACAATGAGAATGACGAGGTCAATTAGGCACATCGTGCATATTGGTATAAACAGTCTGTGACTAATGCTTTGTATGAAAGTTACTTATGTGTAATATAAATTAATAATATCATTTTTAGTATTATATTGATTGACAGAACTGGTTTGTTCACTATGAAAGGTAAAAATGTACTTTTGTGCACTAAAAGTACAAGTTTGTAAAACAAAGAAGAAGAAGAATGTGGTTTTGAATTGATGCACCTTATCATTGTACACACTTTACCATTTTGCTTCAAGTTTAATTAGGTTGTTTATAGTAATCATAGATCAATATCAGATACAAACCTCATGTGCCCTAAGTTGATCAAGAGGGAATGTGTCATCAATGACATCAGAAATTTTATCACAGATGATTATAACTGTGACATTTTATAAATTCTACTTATTTCCACTGATATATCAGGTTGATCCTAGTGGCTACAAAAGCCACTGTTGATTGGGATTAGGGATCCCCTGGACTCTCCTGGTCCTGGTGTAAACCTATACAGATTCTCTCTCTCTTTATATATATATAAAATATATATATATAATATATATATATATTTGGGTGTGTGTATGCACATGTTTCTTTTTAAGGCAGTACCAGACATAATTAGCTAATTTAAAGTTCTGGGTCATGTCTTCCTTGCATGCATGTCACCTCCCAGAGGTTTTAATTGGCCCTTGGACAAGGTTGACTTCACACCCTGGTTATCAGCATTCACACCTAGAACTAACTCACTCGGAGCTCCCTAAGACTGTTGCAGGCCCTGGCACTGGGGGAATATTTGGATTGGCAGTGAATGTGATGAACAATGGCGAATGTTAGAGAAATTTATTATAGAAATTTGATATAAACTAATCATTATCCTTTAACAGAATAATAATAATAATATAAATGAAAATAAATTTATAATTATGATTCTAAAAATAATAAGTAGCAGTATTATTAGTAACGGTAATAGTATTATTCAATAATTTAATTAATTGTTAGCATAAAAAACAAACATTTTAAATGGAGCAATGAATGCATAAATTAATGGTATTTTTTAGATTTATAATTATTTATGAATCACAATTACAGTTAATAAATAGATTTATATAAAAATACAAAATGAACGTTGTCGTAGTAAAAAATTTACTAAAGTTGCTTTTAAAGTAGTCTGATACACATAAAGTTTCTGATCGCAGATCTGGGTGGTCTGACTTCGTATGGTCCGAGTTTGCAATGATCCGAGATTCTCTGGACCCAGCAGTTCACTGATGAACGAGTTATACTGCTGCTATTGACTCATAGCCCCTTTACGGCTTTAGGCTTCAGAATTCCGGGTTCTAACGTGTGCGCAAATTCCAAAATAAAGATATTAAAAAGTTGCAGCTTTGAGTGACAACTAACCTGTAAAAGCCCACGGGATGAGCAGTAAAGATATCCACGTTTAACAACATTATCCCCCATGTTCTTAAAGTTTGAGCGAAGCAGGAAGAAAGTTTCCTCTCGGAAGTTCAACACATGATCCAGTTATTTGTTGACACCCGGAAACCAAACTGGTGATGATTCAAGTTTGACGGGTGGGATATTTTCTCATCATGGTGGTTACCGCACAGTATTAATGAAACTAACGGAGTGTTGGTTACGATATGTCCATTTGTAAATAGTTAAATGCCACTAACAGCCAAATTATAATTATTTATATTTACCACTTGCCTTGTGTAAAGAATAGTTGTATTGTAAACCTTCTCCAAAATAAGCAATGCTTTTAATTTTTTTATTTGCACAGCAGTATATGTGAAATAACAATGTTATACGATATTCTTTGCGGTAACGATTTGTTTTCGCTTGATGGACGTACGTCGTTCATAACATAATCAAATATATTTAAGGTAAATCAGCTGACGTCATGAACCGCTTATAAGCTTTAAAACAGATCGTCAGTAGCTGATCTCGATACGCACAAGGAAATGAATTCCGAACAGGATTATAAGAAGAGGACGATGAAGGTGAGCGATATTATAGTAATTTCAAGTATCCCTGTTCAGTGTCATCCCAGATGGACGGGTCCCATTTGGACGGGTTTGATTACTACTGTCCCAGTTGGACTGTTCCAGGTTAAACGCTTTAATAGTAAATATGGAATCCAGAGATCAGAAAGAGTGCTGAATGTAATAGTAATATAATCTGACCATTTTTGCCTTTGTAAGAATATCAGGGAACAGAAAAGCTTGCTGTGGCAAGTAAGTATAGCTGCTTGAATTAGGTGATATGGATGCACAGCTGATCAGCAACATCACTGACACTAGTGACAGGAACAGTCAAAAATATATTTTAATAAAATATAATAATAAACATATAGACCAAGTTGTGGCTCTGTTGTAAACAGAGACCACAGCCTATCCCAGTGCCCCTGTGCAATTGTTTCAAGCAGCAGTGTACATGCATGTGTTACATCATTACTGGTGCATGGTGTGAGTGTCCTGTAACTGGAACACTGGATTGTTTCAGCTGGTGAGGCCCATGTATTACATTTCAGCTGGGTGTGCAAGTAAATTGGCAGTGATGATGTAACACATGCATTGCACATGGCTAGCCTGAAACAATCACCAGCCCATCACCCGGGGCTTTAGGCTAAATGTACCCAAAGTGGGTTACATCATTGTCACCTGCATGCGCTCCTCTGTCCACTAAATAAATGATGGCAGGGACCTGTGGCTCTGTGTTTACAACAGAGCCACAACTGGGTCTAAACAAACATATAAAAACAATTAAATATTTATGTAACTTTGCCAGAATGACACTGTATAATGATAACCTTCACCTGCTATTAAAGAAAAAGAACTTGCACTATTATTGATTGGTTTATTTTTCTTTATATTATTTTTATGTTACATTATTGATATGGCTCCTGATGTCCATTCTGGGTTTTTTATTAGAATGCATATTTACATGTTCAATCACATAAATCTTTAAATGCTTGTTTACAGGCATGTGTTTATTAGCCCATAAGAATTGACTCCTCATTTGCTTTTTTATAGTGACTGACGCAATGTGGAGTCCATACATTGCCCCTGCAGTAAATTGTGATTATAACACTCCATACACAACTGTGAGATTTAACATATATCCATTGATTAATGTTCAGTACATCTATTTGTATTGTATATTTGATCACTGAAAAACATTTCTGTTCTATTCTCAGCACTATTTTGCACCAAGGAGGTGAAAATATGAACATAATAGTACACAGGCCTAAATCATTATACAGGACTGCCACCGAATGCAAGGTGTCTGCCGGGCTGTTTAATAAATGCTGTTAATGCTTCTATTTCCTCTTGACATATAAATCAGTTGCTGATGTTACAGGTGCTTCATGCTTTCCAGAATGGTTATTTTTTTTTTTGACATACAACATAATATGAACATTGGTATGTTTAAACCATTGGAATCATTTTTATTCTATTTCCTTTCTTAGAGAAACAGATCATTTCGTGCTATAACCCCAGTTAGCTCTTTGGTGGGCCAGCTATGCAACAGAAACCTGAAACCTGTTGTGTTGCTGTCGGCGACTTGTGTTTCATTTGTTGTGGGATCCACAACTGTGCTACTTGCAGTTGTGGGAATGACATATACACCTAGGCCATGTAATGGTAAAATGGTAGAAGCCTTGAAGGTACAAAATATGTCTATAAAAAGTATAAAAGAGCTTATTATGCACATCAAAACATCTGTTTGTGTCTTTGGTAGTAAATGTCTCTTTTACTGGCTACATTGATATATTTTTACCTTAATATTTTAATATAGCTTTATTCCTTCATAATCTTTGTAAGCCTACCTTTATTTAAACATAATAACAAACTTGATGAACTTGTTGTGAGCGGACATTGATTGACTGGTACCCTGCACGGACTCCTATTAATGCCAACTTTTTCCTTATCCAACAGCGATAACAGCAATAAGATCAAAGAGGGGTTCCATTCTAGACCCCACTGCAAGGGACTGTGTGATATTTCACATAATTATGGTGACTTCTTCTCTATGTAAACATTAGGGCTCTTGGTAAAATTATGGATGTGTTGGGCAATTGAGTATGACATTAGTGCTACTACCTTTCAGAAGTTTCATTAAATATTGGAGACAATAAAAAGGTAATATCTTATGTTGACACATCCTAAAAAGTCACTTAAACAATTCCAAAGGGTCTCCAATTTGGGACTTTACACAGCCTTTTCATACGGGTCAATCTGGAGACATTGAAGTAGAGCAGCAGAGCAAATCAAAATAAAGCGTCATATTAAAGAAATATGTTTATATATATATATATATATATATATATATATATATATATATATATATGTATATATATGTATATATATAGCCTCATGTTAATTATCTGAATAATCTGTTAGTCCATTCAACACTGATTCTCAGAGCCCAGAGTCAGTTTGTGGGCATTATATCAAACCACCGGACCTCTCTCTTACAATGTATGTGTACGCATTAAATCAATAATCACTCACCATATACCACATCCACATGTCTGGCAATAACTATTCATGTGGAATGTCATTCAGTCACATCAGTCAGCTAATCAGATTAACAAGAAACCTGTTAAAAGGGTATGGTTCCTTTTGAAGTGAGGTAACTGTGTCAGATATAACTGTGTCCACACCAACCAAGGGCAGTCCTTGAGGTTCCAGTCCCAGTCCACCTAAGGATAACGTTCCTTGAAACTATTTTTATTTTGTTGCTAATTGTACCCCACTTCCTCTGAAGGAATAATGACATTGATTTTGGTTTGTCTGCCTGTCTGTCAGGTTTTCTTTTCCTTGTGATACTTTTCCAAAATTTTATTGAATTTCATTCAAATTTGGGTCAGTGATTGCCCTCATGCTTACATTGGCTTGGATTGGTTTTGGAGTGTCCATCGCTCAAGATAATAAAACAATATAATATACCATTTTTATGCCCCCGCCACAAAGTGGCCGGGGCACATAGTTTTACCCATGTCTGTCCTTCTGTCATTCCGAAATCAAACAGTTGTACAGACTTTTTTTCGCAATGCCTGCAGATATTGGCCTGATTTTTGGTGTGTTGTCAGATAATGACTAGTTACAGATCAAGTTCGGGTTTCCTCCTGGATGACCTACTTTTGACTATTTTACGGCTCCTTAACTTAGAAAATTTCATGAAAAATATAAATTTTCATGACAAATACACATGTACAGACTCTTTTTTGCAATGCCTGCAGATATTGGCCTGATTTTTGGTGTGTGGGCAGATAATGACTAGTTACAGAAAGAGTTCGCGTTTTGTCCCAGTTGACCTAGTTTGACCGTTTGACGGTGCCTGAATGTAGAAAGTAGGGCCCTGCGCGGGCTGAAAAATTAAACCCGCACCCGCCCCGCATCATGCCCTGTCAGCCCCCAGCCCGCCCCGCAATCAAAAAAATAAATTCAGGCCCCGCCCCGCCGTTACTTTGATTCTTTCAGCCCGCACCCGCCCCACAAAATGTTCTTTCAGCCCGCACCCGCCCCGCCCCGCGTTTTTTAAGTTTCTGGCCCGCAGTCCAGCCTGCAAAATACTTAAAAATAGTTTTCAAATCCAAAGGTTTACATATCAAAATATTTTACAGCACATGTATAAGACACGCTTATTATTAATATAAATAAAATGTTTGCTGATTGGAATGAAAAATTTATTTGAATTCATTTTTTTGATATAATTCAAACCATAATTCATGAAATATTTTTTAATGACATGTTTGATAGGTTAGATGGATTTAATTTATTGATAATAATTTAACACACCTTAAATATGTTTTCATATTTTACAGGGGTAATAAACAAACCTTTAGTTTATTGTGTTTACTAGAAAGTTTCATGAAAAATAGAAGCTTATATCTCAGGAACCATTGTGTGGATTTTCACAAAACTTACTATGATCATTTGGAATGATGGTCTGTGCGTACTGCACAATTTTGGTGGCACCACCTACAGTTTCTGATTTTTTGAATTTTTATCGGATTTTTCAATTTTAGCCTTTTGTGCAGGATATCTTCAAAGGTATTCAACACAGGAACTTCATTTCTTCAGTGCTGTTGCATGATATTTACAAAATCTTGGTCAAGTTCAAAGATGGGTGATCTTGATCTACTTTTCAAGGTCACAGAGCTTAGTTTAGAAAAAAACTTAGGAGCTTATTTCTCAGGAAGCATTTGATCGATTGTTATGAAACATGGTACAAAACTCTCCAATTTAAATTTATTTATTTTACTGATTATCAGCTTTTGCTAATATTCTAGTTTCGAAATCCAATGCTTACAGATACTGGCCTAATGTTTGGTCTGTGGGCGCATAATGAACACTTACAAATCAAGTTCGCATTTCATCCCTGTTGCCTTATTTTTGACCATATGACAGATCCTGAACATAGAATATTTCATGAAAGACAGAAATTTTTATGAAAAATGCACATGTATGGATTTTTTTATTTCACAATGCCTGCAGATACTGGCCTTATTTTTGGTGTGTTGCTTGATAATGACCCGTTACAGATCAAGTTTGCATTTTACCCTTGTTGACCTACTTTTGACCATATGACTGCTCCTGAACTTAAAAAAAATTTCAAAATTTAACAAATGTTTCTAATTTGCCCCAGGCGGGGGCATTCGTGTTGTTCCGACACATCTAGATTATATGAAGAACCAGCACATAAGTTTCACTAATCACCAACAGATGTCGCTAGCAGTGGACATAAAATACTTGAATTTTATGCAGTTACTGCCAGGTGCTGCCATTTTTGAGCATGGCAAAACTATTTCTACTTAGTCACCACAGACTTTAAAATCATCCTAGACTTGAATCCGAAAGCAGGGGACATAAATTCCTTGAAATTGCTTGTTTTGATTGTGTTGTTTGATGATATACCTTACATTGACTTCTGCACATTTAGTTTCACGAGTCACCTACAGGTGTCCCTAACGGTGGACATAAAATACTTGAATTTTTTGCAGTTACTGCCAGGTGCTGCCATCTTTCGAGCATGGTTAAAACTATTTCTACTTACTCACCTTAGACTTTAAAATCATCCTAGACTTGAAGGCGAAAGCAGGGGAGAAAAATTCCTTGATTTGCTTGTATTTGATTGTGTTGTTTCATGATATACTTTACTCTGATTTCTGGTATATACTCATTCTTTTTTATGACGGTCTTGTCATTCCTTGTTTCATTTAGAGACATCATGAGGAAGAATCAGATGAGTCTGATGAAGAATATGTACCGTATGTCCCAGTCAAGGAGAGGAAAAAGATACAGGTAAGTGACTGCTTAAGAGTATATGTCCTTAGTCTCCTTCAAAGCAAAGAAAGGGTGCAATTATGTGATGGTTTGGTGAGCATGTAGCATATGCCCACTTCAGAGAAAAGAAACAAATGCCATATATTCAGTGACAGTCTGAAGAGAACATTGCTTATTTCCACCTCAAAGAGAGAAAAAAGAAGAGTTTCAGTTACAGCTTGAAGAAAACATATCTTATGTCCACCTGAAAGAGAGTAAAAATATACAATTAAGTGACAACTTAGAGTGTATGTCACATATGTCCCTCTCAGTCAGAGAAGAAACAGATATGACATTTCATGATTGAGTATTTTTAGCTCAGCTGACTTTCAGTCATGCTGGGCCATAGCGATGGGTCTTTGTCCATCGTCCTACCGTCTGTCCGTCCGGTCTTCCGGCCGGCTGGCCGTCCGTCCATCCGTTAGCAGGGCACAAATCGTAACCATATGGGCCAGGGCCATGAACCCAATGCAGTCTTAGAGATTCTAAAAAGATCTCCTAGCAAACCTGAAATTAGGTCACTGCGACCTATATTCTCGAAGTTATGGGGTGTTTGCACCCCCCAGAAATAATTCTTTTAGCCAAAATTTCACAAGGTCAAAGGTCAGGGTCACAGGATCCACTTCTTTGAAAAGGTTGTGGACACATTTCAAGCTAGACCTTTTATTCCAAACCTTTCAGCACTGATATCGCTTCTCTGCCAACAGGGGAAAAGACCTGTCGATTTTGAGGTCAAAGGTCAAGTTCACAGCACCCTCTTCTTGTGTGGAGTCATTTTCAGGCAAACTTTTCAATCTATACTTTCCATCTGTCATACATGGCTTCCTACCAATAGAGGAAGAAGCCTATTGATGTTGAGTTCAAAAGGTCAAAGTTCAAGGTCACAATATTGTTCTAAATGCTTGTGAACATATTTCAAGTGAAACTGTTCAACCCAAACCTTCAGTCTTTCACATATGCCACATCTATGCATCACTGAATGTGATTCAAACTTCATATTTATGGGTCTTTTTGCATGAAGAAATAACTAATTGATTTTGAGGTCAGCTGGTCAGGAGGTTAAAGGGTGCAGATCTAAGTTATTCACTTATTGGTTGCCAAGTAATTACACCCGGCCAGATGTAAGTGGTTAGTAGTTACCCATCATTTAGAAAGAATCCAGTTGATATGTGGGCAAAAGGCCAAGGTCATAGGTCAGGGATGTTCACAATAACTTATTTTGTAGACCATCTCTATTTTCCTTGTACATATAACCATTGCACTCCAACTGGTACATCTCACTGTGTGGCTGTAATTGTAAGTGATGCTGGTGACATATGACTCTCTTTTGTATCAGCCTGTTAAGTGATAAGGCTGAGTGATAAATACCTCGTTACTGCATAACAAAAACACTGTTGCAGGAATGCTTCAGCCAGGCATTAAGACTGTGGGAGTATAGTATTAAGGTTTAGCTACTGATTTATAAGATGATAGGAATATTTTGCCGTTTATTTTATGGAATCATAGCAATAAACTTAGTTTCCTAGATATCTGAATATTTTTAAATAAATCACCAGATATAAAAGCAAATGTTTGTTCTCATAATATGTGGATGTGTACCTGGATTTAGGATGGCTTTTTTTTATTACAAGACTTTTAGTCATGCTTTCTGCATTTCTTTTCTTTCATGTTTTGCAGTTTACCTACCCTGCTGATCCCATTGAAAAGCAGAGTGATAATAAAAAATATTGGACTTACACTTTTTACATTTGTATATCTATAAATCTAATATGAGGGCCTGAAAATGCCTTTTGAATTGTTTTGGACATTCATTACTGTAACATCCTTTGGAGAATTTGCTACAAGTTTGGTCTCTTATTGGAGGATGTGTGATATCAAATGTCAGACTTGTCAGAAATCCATTATGTCTGCCAGTTAGCCACCTTAGAAATCCTTTTGTCAGTGATTTTTAGCTCAGCTGACTTTTAGTCATGCTGTGCTATAGTGATGGGTCTGTCCGTCTGACCAGCCATCCGGGAGTTAGCAGGGATCAAATTGTAACTGTAAGGGCTAGATACATGAACCCTATGCAGTCTTAGAGGTTCTAAAAAGATCTCCTTGCAGATCTGAAATTAGGTCACTGTGATCTATATTCTCTGAGTTACGGGGTGTGTTTGCACATCCAAGAATTAATTCTTTTAGCCAAAATAATCATCCCAAACCTTACATGTCAATAGAGGAACAAACCTTTTAATATTTAGGTCTTAGGGTCAAAGGTCAATGTCACAGGACCAGCTTCTTGAAAAAAGTTGCGATGCATTTCAAGTCGGACTTTTCATCCCAAACCTTCCATCTTCCAAGTATGGATCATCAACCAACAGGGGAAGAACATTATTTATTGTTTGGTCTCAAGGTTAGATGTGAAAGTCACAGGACCCACTTCTTAGAAAACCATTTGGCTGAACTTCTGCAATAGAGAGTTCCTGGTCTGATCACAAAATCCTGTTTACTGTTGTTCCTAAAAATGTTTTCCAGTTTCACTCAGTTAATTGATACAAGGCCTTCACTTAAAAAGTAATCTAACAGTTCACAGATAATGTTATAGTTATGCAATTATTGTTATGCTTGCCCTTTGATACCATAGCAGGACAGGTGTTGGGGAAGGCTTTAAATACAGGTCATGCTTGTCAGCTGAGCGTCATGACCCATGGGTCACTTGTTTGTTCAGTGTGGTTCAGTGTGTTTGGGCTGAAATGTTTGCATGTCCATAGATCTTGGATCTCTCCATCTCATACTCGAGACTGGTGGTGCCACCTACAAGGATTTTCGCTTGGTGTCCAATTAGGTGTTTGCCATATGTTCATCTTAAAGATTTGTTCAAATTATTTGGCTCCTTGATACCTCCTTCTTGTATTCAAAACTGGTGGCCCCATCTGCAATAGTTTTGTGTACGATTTCGATCTGTACGTTTGCTTCAGATGAAAAATGCTCATATCTCAGGAGTGGTTCACTGTATTTGTCTGAAATTTGGCATGTAGATCCATCTTGGAGAGTTTTCTCGTAGACCAGACAGGTGGCACCACCTACCTCCCCATTTTCATAGAATGAATTAATTCCCTTTTCTCAGGAGTGATTACCTGTAATGGCCTGAAATTGTGCATGTCCATAAATCTTGGATACCTCCATCTCATACTCAATGCTGGTGGTGCCATCTGCAATTGTTTTTGTGTGGCATCCATCTGTACATTGCCTTAGGTGAAAATTGCTCATATCTCAGGAGTGGTTCAATGTATTTGTCTGAAATTTGCCATGTACATCCATCTTGGAAAGTCTTCTCATAATCCATACAGGAGGTGCCACCTACCTTCCCGTTTTCATAGAATAAATTAATGCCCTTTTCTCAGGAGTGATTTGCAATGTTGGCCTAAAATTTTGCATGTCCATAGATCTTGGATACCTCCATCTCATAGGCAATGCTGGGGGTGCCACCTGCGATCCATTTTGTGTTGCGTCCATCCGTAAGTTTGCTTTGGGTAAAAATTGCTCATATCTGAGGAGTAGAGGTATCAGCCTTAAATTTTGGCATGTTTATTTGTCTTGGATACCTTTGTTGTAGACCAGACAGGTGATGCCACCTGCTGTTCTATTTTTAGCGAAACTGTGAGCCTGTACTCACCTGTAAGATTTCTCCAAGGCTGAGATGGTCAAAGAAAATTTTTACCTTAATTTTCACCTTAAAAATCACTCTCTTATATGCGAGACCGACTTATATACAGTTTTTTACAGTATCTGAAATATCCTGACTAATACATCCTTGTTTTAAAATGTCCTAGTATGAAATGTGTAGGACCGAAACGTCCATTTGGCTGAAATCATAATGACTAGGGTAGATATGCAGGACATGAGAGGATCAATATTAAATTTTAAGAATAAACCTTCATACTCCCAAACTTTGCACAGGTTCGCACTAGGCCTGTAGGCCTTGTTATAGAATACATTGATGCACTTTTTTGCAAGAGTGGATTGGTGTGGTGGCCTGAAATCTTGCATGGCCTAACAGTATCCATCTGTAGATCTGTTTTTGTTGAAAATTGCACATATATGAGCAGTTTAATTTGCATCACTGATACCACAAATTTGGAGTCATTTTATGTCAGGAACATTCCATATATATATAATATATATATATATATATATTCAATGTGTACTATGGCTAGTTCAGGAATTTTAATATTTATAATTATTTTATGATATTGATGATAATTATACATTTTTTCTTTGGAATTTTATGTTTATCATTTTAATTAAAATATCACAACAAGTATCAACATTACACATACAACTGGTAGAATTGTAGCTGTGTGATTTTGAAACAAAGTTGTACTTTAACCTGTAGTGATTTCAATTACACATCTACACCTGGTTTTGCCATTCAGCCAGTTCAATTTCTTAGTATTCAAATGATTAGTATTTTCTTTTGATATCCTACAGGCCCAGAAACTAGAAAAGCTGGGCAGAGCCAAGATGCTTATACGAGAAGAACAACAAAAAGAAAGTACAAATGATGAGGACAGTGCTGACAGTGATGCGAAGATTGGTCCCAACTCAACTGTCAGTTTGCTAGACCAACACAACAAACTTAAGCAAGAAGCAGAGGGTAGGCTCAGATATTGTGTATCACATATTCTATTAACAGCATTGATTGGTATTGCCTTCATATTGGCCTGAGGGTAGCTTAACCCTTGTCAAGTTAATCACAAGATTTAGTGTTGATGGCTTTGCAGGGCAGAAAATTAACTGTTCTATCCACCTGAAATAGAGTCTGGTACCAAAAAATATTTTCTGGACCCCTCAGAATTCCACCTGACCTGGCAAGGGTTGTTTGTTCCAAGTTGTTAATCTACTTCTTTCAGGTTGAAAACAAAACAGTTTGCCCAGAGGAGTTTAGGTGTGCTACAGTCTATGACACTGTATGCAAACAACTTTTCTTCATTAAAGGTTACCAGTGTTATTTCCATATATGGAAATATTCTATTTATGGAGCAAGTGATCTAAAGGGAGGCGTATTCTCGGTTAGACATCACACAGTAACATAACTGTCAACAGACCTCTAGCAGGAGACAGTCACTTGTTTTTTTTGTCAGAGTAACATGAATTTAAAAAAAAATGCTGGAAAATGGGTCTAGTGCCTGGATGACATTTACTGGACCCCTGAGAAAACTACCTGCCATTTCCTAGGGTCAGGCCTTAAATGTACACCCTGCTTTAAGGACTAAAGTGGGGTGATACAGCCATGTGCTTGGTTGATATAACCCCTATTTATCAGCACTGATACAGACCAGCTATCTTGTGTCACATCACATAGGCAGAAGTACTTGTATTGTGTATCTTTTATATAGCATGCATTGCTAGTAAAAAAATTAATTAATATTACATTTTCTGTATATGATTATTTTGGTTTTAGAACCATAAACAAGATAGATTTAGAATGGGTATTGAATTTTTATGTATGGACCAGATGCTTCTAGCACTGAAAGGCCCCGTAAGACTATTAAATATTAGCTGGTCATATGAGTCATTTGTATATATAATAAAATTTGTAATTATAATAAAAATATATATATATATAAAATCTTGTCTGTATTGTTTGAAATAGTAATTAATTATAATCTTATACTTCTTATACTTGTTAAAGCAGGGTAAAAAACAATTAACTTATAACCAGTTTACAGTTTGCAAATTTACTTATGCTTTTACTGTACAAACATTCATAATATTTGTGCAGTATGTTAACTAATGCATGTATTAACCTTTTACAGCCAGGAAAGAAACGGCAAGAGAGAAACAGCTTAAAGAGGAAGAAAAAATCCTTGAGAGTGTTGCTGAGAGGAGAGGTTTGTAGCTGTTTGGCCTCTGTAGTTAGTCTCTGTCACATACCCCAGGTGTCACCACTGTATGTCACAAGTGTCTCTGTCATGCTGCATTTAATTTGTGATTTAAGATAATTTAAGTGATTAATACTAATTTGGATTATAAATCAGTCCATACCCTGCAATTTCCATACATCCCTAGGAAAAAGGTTGCCTCAAGAACTGTGAACACTTCAAGGAAAATAGATACAATAGATTAAGGGCCAGTTAAATATGTATGTGTGTGTTTTCTCTGGATCTTGTACATATACTGACCAAAAGAGTTTCATGGTACAAATTTACAGGGTAAACCTGACATTAATTAGATATTTTAGATCACATAAAAGACCTAAAAGGAGGTATGTAAGAAGGTAGATTTTGTCAAACATTGTGATAATTAGCCAAAACCCCAATCCATTTTATTTGCAACTTTTGTAAACTTTGTAAAATTAACAAGAAAAAGCTTGTTCTCTTTTGAAACTTTGACTAAACAAAAAGTGAGGTGATTAACTGGCATCAAATAAATATACTCCTTTGAATGATTTTCATGTAATGAATTTAAAATAAGATATGATGAAACAGTCCCGTGCACTTCCTTATTTCACTGATGGCTTGGACCAGTCATGTTTAAATTAGGTCCATTTTGCTGAGACAGAGGTGACATCACATTTGTTTTACCAGGGCAAGACATTGATGGTCACTGCCTCACCTGAGGCAACTAGAAATACAGAGAAGGCAAATCTCCCTAGTTACTCAATTTCCCACTGGATAATTGATATATCAGACGATGATATATCAGACATAAAATGGATATGCTGATATTATGCTGAAAACTGATAACAATAATAATTGTAATTATAATAATTATAACTAAATTAATAACACTTTTTAAAAACGATATTTATTTGTTACAATATGTTCCACATTAAGAATGAAGGAATTTCTTAACAGCTGACTTGGTACTTACTATTTCCCCTCAGGATGATATCATTAACACATTTACTGCTGATGTTTTACATAGTTTATTCCTATTTCAGCTCTGATGGGTGTTGCTGAGTTGGCCAAGGGCATCCAATACCAAGACCCAATAAAAACAGGGTATGTGTAATCAGCCGAACTCGGGGTTATATTGGCATTTATAATACAATATTTTGTGACAACAAAATTTGTGAAGTCTATTTCTCCTGGGATTTGTGCATAGATAAAATTGTTAGTGTAATACACTGGTTGCTAAAGCATAGGCCTATATAATGATTGATATGAGCTGAATATCAGATATTCATCAATTATTTCATGAACTTGCTATATCTTTCCACACCTGGCAGAATAAGACTCAGAGTATGACTGTGCTGGTCAGGGCTTCTGGTCTGAATACACCAGCGGTTTAGGTATGCAAGTAGTGAATAGGATAATGCAGTCTGTTCATATACTGTAGATTCAGAAATATTAGTTGGGATTTTATTTTCATGGTTTTTGTTGGTCAGGGTCAACATAGTCCATGATTCTGACGATCTAGAAATCACTCCTGACTTATAGCTGGTTGTCTACTTCATCTATAGTTATTATTGCTGGATGATGAGTTTTTAATATAGGTGTATAAATTTTATTACTATTTTATGAATGCCATTGGTAAAAATAAATTTGTGCTGAATTACTTTTCCTGTAAAATACTAGTAATACTGCGTGATTAAGATGAAAATTCTGTTGTCCATTCCATTGATTCCCCATATATTGCACTAACATGGTCCCCTTAAATGATTAATGTTTACGATAAAACAATATCAAACTTTACTTAACTGAAAAAAAATTCGGGCGAAATATTTAAGAACAGTACCACATTTCTCTAACACCAAAGCAGTACTTCTGACAGCTGCAAGAAACACCTTCCAATGTTCATAACCACGGCACGACTGATCATTGGCTTAAAAGACAACGGCAACAGATGTTATTGGCTATAGACGCATGCATAAAAGTTAGACATTAAGTCACGCAGTAATATTGCCAGTAGTTGTATATAAATGTGAGTCGTAAGTGAGCATTGCAGAATACTAGCATACTGATTATGCTGGAGTAATTTTCAGGTGAGTGAAATTCGTGTCTTGTTGGCTCTTTAAGTAGATTCCTGATTTTAAAAAAAATCTCCAAATGGTTGGCAGATTGAATGGCTTACTAACCTCTTGTCTCACGGCCCCTGATTTACAAGTGCTACATGTGACTACCACCATGTACTTGATTTAAAAAGTTAAAAACTTTCTTGTGGACGGTCCCATAACAAGTGAGGGTTTCCGTTTTCTGTTGAAGTAGTGTGATCAGATACGATAACTGAGAGCCGATTAATAGACCTGCATGTGGCTGTCATGGCTGATTAAGTCCCTTGTTAGACTCAGCCCAGGCGAGGCTTGTTTGTTAAGCACTGACTGATTGACCATGGTACAGGCGCACTGTGTGATAAGCATCTCAATCGAGGCACTGGTGTATTTCCTGTGTATTTGTTTTGGTCTTGTTGCGTAGATATAAATACCAATAAACCACTAATGGTAACATTTGCATTGTCTTTCCACAAATTCAAATACCCCACAATATGTGTTTACACAAAACCCTTAAATTTTAAGTCCACAATATTATCAGAATCTACAGTATATATGGATATGAATTGCTTCAAGCCAAATTCCCTTAACATTGGTGTTTTTGTGTTAAGGACTTCACATTGTAAGTTATTTTGTAAGCATACACATGTGAATGGTAAATAGAAAGTATTTCCTTGAAATGTTACAAATTATGATTTTGAAATTTGACAGTTGAGACAAGTAATTCTGGAGTCTGTCACCACATCACTGATACACCAGGGTAGATGACAGTAATCATTGTCAGTAATCATGGAAAGACTTGATGAATCAAGCCATTAGAATATGGTTAAAGAATGTCACATTAACACTGTTTAATTTCAGCTGGAGACCACCAAAGTATATCCTGGCCATGCCGCCTGAGAAACATGAGAAGATTAGACAGAAACTTCACATTCTGACAGAGGGGTATGATCTGCCACCTCCTGTCAGGACATTCAGGGTAATAATGAAGTCACTACATGTATTTAAGAGTATTTTCATGATAATTATTAGGTTAATATATCTGTTTTATATTATTTTCTTTGTACACTCCCAATAATAATTATGAGGTCACTTTAGCTGTTTGAGATTATTTCATTTTGTACACTCCCAGTAATGATTATGAGTTCACTTAAATTATTTGAGATTATTTTCTTTGTACATTTCCAGTAATAATTTTAACAATACTGTGCTTGAGATTTATTTCCTTTTTAATTGTGGGGTTATAAGTAGTTTAATGATTAAGAAATGAAGGTCAGTCATCAGATGGCTGGCAGCTCATCAGAGCCTACAAACCAGTATTGTAAAATTTCAGTAGATCCACAGATATTTATTCAGTTCTCTTATAACTAACTACAGTTTCAGAATCATTCTATATACATATAAACTAGAACCCTGAAAGCCTGACAAGAACAATTGTATTCTAATCTCTCTTTGGGCCTACCCCTTCAAGTTTCAGTTTTGAGTTAAATTTCTTTTGGTATTGAATTTTATTAAGTCTGTGATTAAGAATTTTACTGCATTTACTAAAATTATGCCAAGGCATTTTTCAGACAAAAAAATGTATCACAAATTAAACTGAAGTCTCCATGGAATTAAATTATATTGATGCATTTTACTTTCAGGAAATGAAATTTCCAAAGCCAATGTTGTCTGCATTAAAGAAGAAAGGGATCACAACACCAACCCCCATTCAAATACAGGGAATTCCAGCAGTGTAAGTCTTCTGATAATACCCATTTCTGGTCAGATACAGGGAATTCCAGCAGTGTAAGCCTTCTGATAATACCCATTTCTGGTCAGATACAGGGAAATCCAGCAGTGTTAGTCTTCTGATAATACCCATTTCTGGTCAGATACAGGGAATTTTAGCTGTGTAAGTCTTCTGATAATACCCATTTCTGGTCAGATACAGGGAATTCAAGCAGTGTAAATCTTTTGATAATACCCATTTTTGGTCAGATACAGGGAATTCCAGCAGTGTAAGTCTTCTGGTAATACCCATTTCTGGTCAGATACAGGTAAATTCAGCAGTGTATGTCTTCCGATAATACCCATTTCTGGTCAGATACAGGGAATTTTAGCTGTGTAAGTCTTCTGATAATACCTATTTCTGGTTAGATACAGGGAATTCCAGCAGTGGAAATCTCATAATACCCAATTCTGGTCAGATACAGGGAATTCCAGCAGTGTTAGTCTTCTCAAATCACCTATTCCTGGTCAGGTACGGGGAATTCCAGCAGTTAAAGTTTTTTCAGCAATACTAATGCTAATCTGTTGTAAAATATCTCAAGAATAGTTGCATCTATCAAGTCTGACTTTTAATCATGGCAATCACATGTTTAGAATGCATATTAAAGCTCTTAGCTGCACCATGCATGTTTAACCTTTTTCCAGAAGCAGAAATTTTATTTCATGTCTCAGGATTTTTAGCTCAGCTGACTATAAGAATCCAAAATTTAGCATACAGTAAGATGTTCCAAAAATCTCCTGCCAAACCAAAAATTGGGTCACTAGGACTCTGTTTCTTTGAGATATTGAAAAAAAACCCTGCATTTTCCATAAAAAAAGCCATTGTTACTTTTCAAGGCTGCCTAATATAAAAACCAATGATCCATTTTTGATCATATTTAGTATTCATAATCTTCCATACATTTTCTATGAACACATCAAAAACGAGTTCAGTATTGCATATTATTTTGAAGATATGGGCCAAAATATAATGCAGTTATCAGGAACTATATTTATTCAATTGACATGAGAATTGCTGTAGCTGGAGCCTTTTTCCAGAGATATAACTTTATTTAATCAAGATTCAATTGTTTACTCAAAATTAGATCTGAATTTTGCAAATTTTTCACGTTATTAGCATAAATAAAAATTCAGTACCTTAACTTTTGTCCAACCTTGGCAAAGGCATGTTTTTTCCTGTAAGCACTGTTGATTTAATTTTCATAGCATATATACATAGGGATTTAATCTTTTAAAATCTGAAATTTCAAAGGAATAGATTGAAAAGAGTAGCTTTTATTAGCCCTCAGCCCTTAGGCTGATGGGCTATTGTCTTCACCCGGCTGTCCGTCCGTCCGTCCGTCCGTCCGGCGTCCGTTAACTTTTACCTTGTGAGCGGGATATCTGGAAAAGGATTCACCGTCAGAATTTTATTTCCTCGGTAAAGATGTATATCGACAAAATCTCGGTCAAGTTCGAAGATGGGTGACCTTGACCTATTTTTCTATATTTTAGAGCTGATTATAGAAAAACACTTAGATGCTTATTACTCAGGAACCATTGGGTGGATTTTCACAAAACTTACTATGATTATTGGGACTGATAGTCTGTACCTGCTACACAAGTTTGGTGGTGCCACTTACAATTTCTGATTTTTAATGAATTTTTATTGGAATTTTCAACTTTGGGCTTGTGAGCGGGATATCTCAAAAAGGATTTACAGTAGGAATTTTATTTTTTCGGTGAAGATGTATATTGACAAAATCTCGGTCAAGTTAGAAGATGGGTGACCTTGACCTGTTTTTCTACGTTTTAGAGCTGATTATAGAAAAAACATTTAGAAGCTTATTTCTCAGGAACCATTGGGTGGATTTTCACAATACTTACTATGATCATAGTGACTGATGTTCTGTAACTGCTGCACAATTTGGGGGTGCCACCTACAGTTTCTGATTTTTAATGAATTTTTCTTGGATTTTTCAACTTTGGCCTTGTGAGCGGGATATCTCTAAAAGGATTCACAATAGGAATTTTATTTCTTTGGTGAAGATGTATATCGACAAAATCTCGGTCAAGTTTGAAGATGGGTGACCTTTACCTACTTTTCAAGGTCACAGAGCTTATAATAGAATAAAACTTAGAAGCTTATTTTTCAGGAAGCATTTGGTGGATTGTTATGAATCATGGTACATACCTCTCCATTTTAAATTTATAACTGAGACATGTACAGATATATATCCATGTCAGAACAGATATTTAGTACTTGTTACTGTTACCAC
Source organism: Sipunculus nudus (assembly GCA_026874595.1). Classification (NCBI taxonomy): domain Eukaryota; kingdom Metazoa; phylum Annelida; class Sipuncula; order Golfingiida; family Sipunculidae; genus Sipunculus; species Sipunculus nudus. The sequence continues at coordinate 48,504,622 of CM049306.1, forward strand.
CTTTAAACACTGTTCTTTTGGCTGAGGGCTTTTGTCAGCTTCTGCTGATATTCTAGTTCAAGTTTACATACACCATGTCAGGTGTTGTTTACATCAAGCCCACCTAGTAGTACAGCCTTTACTTGTGTTGTGCAACCCACTCAAGGCAGCTTGCCTTGGCTCAGCTTGGCCACTACCAGCAGGCTTCCCCTCTTCCCCCCCCCCCAAGGATGGTGCATAAACTAGATAATTGTTATAATTTGTTATAATCATTCTTATTCTAGGCTTTGTTACATTTTACATTTTGTATTGTACCACCAGGGTTACAGTGATTAAAGTGCACATTTAATTGTGTCCACAAAGTAGTGATTCAAGGAATAATCTCAAAGATGCCATGTTGTGGCATTATTTCTTTTAAATTCAGTTTAAACATTTGTGAATTAAAAATGATAAAATATATGTGTATGCATAATATGACCCAATGTGACCTACAATCTGGATAAATAATGATTGCAACTTAGAATTCTGATCTTTTAACTTTTATTTTCAGTTTTATTAATTACAATTTTATAAAACTTGTAAATAAAAAAAATAAATTTGACAAAAACTATTAATGGAAAAAGTGGATAAGCTAAAAAAAATAGGCTTTAATATAAACTTAAATGCATTATAACCTTGAAAGTGAAATAAGGTATTTGTCAATTCTGTCCACTTGCCTGTCCATCTGTAAATTTTTCATATAAAATCACAGTATCTCAAAACTTTTAATGGTTTTCTTCATGACAGTCTGGTCAGGGTATTACTATTGCAATCATATATATTTAGAACTTTACTAAACCAAGTAGGAGGGCCCTTTTCCTCTTAGCTTTTCATATGCTTATATATATTAAAAACATTAAAATAGAATATTTAGCATATTTTGCATTAGCAAAAATTTCAAACTTCAGCTGAGTACTGTGACCCATGGGTCCCTTGTTCTTCTTTGTAACCATTGTCATGTTAATTATTTACAACAATTTTAATCAATTTTAGGCTATTTGGACGTGACATAATTGGGATTGCCTTCACTGGGTCAGGGAAGACACTTGTGTTTACACTGCCTCTCATCATGTTCTGTTTGGAGCAAGAGAAACGCCTACCTTTTGTAAAGAACGAGGGACCATATGGACTGATCATATGTCCATCTGTAAGTAAAATTGTCACAAGATAAATCAATATATGCTTTCACAATATATCAGTAAGTAGATACTGTGGTTTGCTTCATTTTGGCCAGGTTCAGTGTCATGATACTTACATTTTTTTCAGCATTTTACAATGGTTCAATTTTTGTGATCTTACCATTCACATTATTTTATCACCAGCAAAACAAGTATAGCAAATTACTTGAGTTTGCAAACCCTGAACAATTTTACGAGAACCCAGCAAATTGAAATATTTTCATTGTCGAGAGATAATATAACAGATTGGATAAATTATATTATAAACTGTTTGCCTTTTGACTGTTATGCTTAGTGTATAGATAATCAAATTAAATAAGCTACTTTAAAATTATGAAAAACAATGCAATAAAGACATTTAAAGTATAAGATTTTTCAAGACAAATGCAGCAACACCAAACCTTTCTGTATAACAGACACAGCTATCATGGAAATAACAGTATTTAACAGCAGGAACTGGTGATGCATTTTCCTGTATTTCGGAGAGAAACTGGCCAGACAGACTACATATATTCTAACACACCTGTGTATAATGCACATCCTGTCTTTCTGTGAGAATTAGCCAGACTGACTACATACATTATGAAACTCATCTGTGTAATTAACATCCCGTATTTCAGAGAGAGCTAGCCAGACAGACTACAGAAACTCTGAAACCCTTCTGGATTATAAAAACATTCTTTATTTCAGAGAGAATTAACAACACAGACTACATCACTGAAAATCTTCTGTATAATGAACATTCTGTATTTCAGAGAGAATTAGCCAGACAGACTACAGACATTCTGAAACACTTCTGCACTTGCCTGGCAGCAGATGGATTTCCTGAGCTGCGGACAGTGTTATGTATAGGAGGAACATCAGTTAAGGACCAGTTAGATATCATCAAAAGGTTGGCACTGATTATAATTTATAAAAATTAAATATTTGATTCCTCTTCTTAGTTTAATGTCCTTTGTGTAAAGCTTTATTAATATTTTCTTGTGTTTTATTTTTATTTTCACATTTTATACTAATTTATGTAAACTACAGACATTAAGAACATGTGATGGTAGTGGAAATGTTTATTTTCAGCATTTACTTTTCAATGCACTTGAAAATGCACTTTTCAATGTTAAAATGAAATGGACTAAAACATGTTGAAAGAATGTAAAATAATTATTATGAATTCAGAATGTTTTAGAGTGTGTCACCTTTAGCACTGTCAGGTTCTAGTACATAGCAACAGCAATTACTGTGATGTAAATAAAATAAAAATAATTAAAAAGTCATAGTATCCTGAATATAAATAACCAGAATGCATCTGATTTTCATTCTTAATTTTTATGTGTATTACTATATGTGTATAGATCAAGGAGAGATTAGAATATTAACTACATTGAATTAGATGACCCAGATAGCCCAGTTTGTATACTACAGGGGTCTGTTTATTACACTGGTTCTCCTTTATTAGTTTGCTTGAATAGAACCAATTAATAATATGCTTTGTCCTTATTGTCTATCTGTCTGTCTGTCTAGCTGTCCATTTGTCTGTCTGTCCATCTGTCAGTTTTTTGTTTCCTAAATATTATCTGATTTCATTCCAATTTGGGTCAGTGATTGCTCTCATGCATACCTTGGTTGGAATTGGTTTTGGAGTGTCTGTCTGAAAATTTATTCTCACCAGCTCCAAAACAAAATTATCAAATTTTGGTCCTATTTCACAACCAATATTATGACATGTGAAGACATCATCAGTTCACCATGAAAACTAAAACAGAGCCAGTATGACATGTGGAGACATCTTCAGGCCAAAATAAAAACTAAAACTTATTATTAGGACAGTCATGAAGGATAACAAAAGGAAAAAGCGGAGGACATGAATTCCATGAATTTGCTTGTTTCATACACAGAGGGGTACACATCATGGTTGCGACTCCTGGGCGTTTGATGGACATGTTAGATAAGAAGTTGGTGACCCTGGATGTCTGCCGTTACCTGGTGCTGGATGAGGCTGACAGGATGATTGACATGGGATTTGAGGAAGATGTCAGAACAATATTTTCATATTTTAAGGTAAGTGAGGCATTGCTGCACAGTATTTTAATTAATAGTGTGATATATATATATATATATACATCACTTGGCATGTTATTATTTTACATACTTTTACCATGTTTCTGTTTAGTTTCAACTGTAACTCCATTTACAGCATAAAGCTTACATTTTTTAATGGATATCAAATATTGTTTTTAGGAGCCAGATTTCATGTGAATCTTACAAATCCATTTGCATCATGATTTGAATTTGCAAGGACGAATCAAGTTTCACACAAAAAAGGATGTGGGCACTATCCTAATTTGGAAGGAGCATCAAAATCTTTGCCATGGATTCTCAGTTTCTTCCTTGTGTTAAAATGTGTGTACATTTTATATATATATATATATATATATATATATATATATTTATTTATATATATATATATATATATATATATATATATATATATATATATATATATATATATATATATATATATGCACATAGATGACTCCTCAATTATTATCACCCATATTATCAATGCAGACTACAGTTCCATAGGAAAAGCTATTTTATTGTGCAAAGTTCCATCAAGTCCTTAAAGCTAAGAGCTGCTACAAAGAAAGGTTAAGACAGCTTTTAATGCAGGATTTTGGTGTAATTGACATTTGTTTAACAAACAATCAGTAATAATTATCAGAATATCAAGGGATTCCAAAGAAGATGTCACAAAAAAATAAGTATGTTTCACCAAAAAAAATTGAGTTACAGGATAAAGTCCTTAAAGGCAACTTATGTTACTCCCATTTATGAAAAAGTGATAAAAAGGGTGCAATAAAATTTTTTTCACCAGCAGTTTGGTTCTTGTGATTTTGTCAAAGTATATTGCGAGGATCTTGAGGCATCCTCACATAATCTTAGGAAGTTCTACTCCCGGTTTAGCTGGAACTAATCCAGGTAATAGGACAAGGATTATTTCCAACCCATACTGGTAATGCGTCTTGAAACTTGAAAATAAGAAATAAAGTCTTCCTGTACTCCTTAATTCTCTTGCCTCATAGGTTTTGTACACAGTGCAACATGGAACATGCAAAGTTTGTGCAGGTAGATAAACTATTGTTATGCAAGAATATGTATTCTTACATTTATTTGCGGGTTTTTTATTCTATATTGATTTCCTCGCACAAATTATAATTCTATAGCAGACCTACCTACATCATAAGATAAAAGGACAAGTGTTTTTGGGAGATGGTAATGATAAGACTCAGTTACTTAGTTATGCTATGTAGTGAATGAATATTTGCTGTTTTCTCAGGGCCAGAGACAAACATTACTGTTTTCTGCCACTATGCCTAAGAAGATTCAAAACTTTGCTCGAAGTGCATTGGTGAAACCAGTGACAGTGAATGTTGGACGAGCAGGAGCTGCCAGCCTGGATGTTATCCAGGAGGTAGAACATGTCAAACAGGAGGCCAAGATTGTCTACCTGCTGGAATGCCTGCAGAAAACTCCACCACGTGTAAGTATAATTAGTGCATTGTCTGGAGGGGCTTGATATGTCAATGTAACCTTGATTGAAACATCCCCTGTCCTTGTTCATCAAAAAACATTTCTGACGTAAAAATTTACTGAGTAACAGAATCTTTTATATATACCTACTATCTCTCAATCTTTGTTCTTTTGCTTATCAAAACGGAAACTTAAAGCATTGGAGACAATTGTGAGCATATAGTCAGAAGCAGGTCCTGAGGGGGGATCTGGACCCCCACCCCCTTTCTAGCCAAGGGAAATTTTTTTAGCGAACCTGTGAGCTTAGGTGATGGTGTGGCATCATCTGTTGTCCATATGTTAACCCATATTATCTAAAAATGGCAGAAGCTAGCACCACCAAATTTTATGCAAAAAAACAGTCATCTAAAAACTCTAATGGATTTTGCTAATTTGTTTTTGCTATCTGCTTTAACCTAGATTTTATAGGGGAAAAGCTAAAAAAACCTTAAAAAATCTTCTTTTCCAAAACTGTGCAGCCAAATTGTTCAATATTTCACAGAAATAATCTTTGAATCAATCTCTCTCAAGTTTGTTTGATTGGTTCCAGTTTGGTGATTTTTGAACGATTTACCGAAATCTTAACATGGTCATTTCTTCAATAAAGCATACCGAAATTACAATTTCAGAAACAGCTGAAGCTATCATCACAAAATTTTATGTAAATATTGGTCACATGAGTCTTATTCAAGCACCCTGTAGGGGAGCTAATTCTGGGTGGGTGTCTGCATCCGTGTCCACGTCTGAATCTCCTACATGCTGGCATCTATCATCATTATATCTTAATCCGTATTATTGAAGTAAACAAAATTTCCAGGTGCTCTCAAGGTCAAGTCACAAAAGACTTTGGGAATCATTTGTTCATTTGCAGGATAGTGCAAAGGGTTTTCATTGAATTTTGTTCTAATTCAGTGGGAGGCATCTACTACCTTGACCACCTTGACCCTTATTTGCGCAATTTATTAGCACTTTGGCATTTTCACCAATGGCTAAATTGCAGCAGAAAGTGGTTTTAGGTTTATCATAGGCATACTGTCAAATATTCTTGTGTATTAGTTTTGCATCATTCTGATTTCAGATAGTTTTCTGAAATCAGATCGTTCTGACCTAATTTAGCCATAAAACTGGGTTAGACAGAATACCTTTATCAGTGCTATTTGCTCTATTATTTAACACAATTGGACCCAACCATGCATTATTCATCAGTTTGAGTAAAAATACCCATTTAGCCCACGTCGTTGACTTATGCGGTCAAGGGCAAGTCACACGAGACTTTAAGCATCATTAATTTGTTTCTCCCTTTACAGCTTCTGTGCTCACTTCACCATCCAGGCCTATAATTCTTATATATTAGTATTGCAGTATGTCATGTTGGTATGATTTCCTGAAATTATGTGACTATATATATTGGGCACTTCATGTATTTGATGCAAATACAACTTTATCTAGCTGAAATTGAGGTGTTAGTGGTGCCAACCGCATCAATTTTTTGTTACATGGGGGTCATTGGTCATCAGTTCTTTAACCCATAATTTCTCAGGAATAGCAGGAGCTAGCATCCCCAAATTTTATGCAAAAATTAGTCACATATCAAATGTTGTAGATTGAGCTTTCTGTGGCCCCACCTGCATCAACTTACATTTTACAGGGAAAAGCTTGATAACCTTTAAAAATCTTCTTCTCTGAAATCATTCAGCAAAATTGTTCAGTAATTCACAGAAATGATCCCAGAGACTAGCTCTCATAATTTTGTTCAAATGATTTTGGTTTGGTGTATTTTGGTTGAGTTACAGGAATTTGAACTTAGTCATTTTTGCAAGAAAAAAAAATCTCAGAAACACCAAGAGCTAGGATCACCAAGTTGTTGTGCAAATGTTAGTCACATGACTCATATTTGAAATTGTAATTTTTGTGGAGCCAATTATATTGTCCTGTTATTTTTTTTACTGGCAAAAACCTCATAATTTTTGCCTCTTTCAGCTTAAAAATGTTTAATGATGAAACTGCCAAGCTGAATCATTTAATTTTTCACAAGAATTATCCTAGGGTAGGGTTCTTTCAATTTTATAAGAATAGATTGGGTTCATTGAATTTTGGTAGAGTTATAGATAGCTGAAGTTGGTCTTGTGGCCATTAGTAAGCCTATTTCAAACTGAGGGCTGCAATAGTCTTCTTCTGCAAAACTGTTGTTTCAATTTCTGTAACATTGCACAAAAATGATTCTTAGATGGCCTTTGTTCAAGTTTACTGAAATTACTTTTGGCAGAAGTATTAGACCTTAAACAGAAAAGGGACCGTGAGAATTTTTGTTAAACAAATCTGAACATTTTGATAAAAAATCTTATGAATATGTTTACTTGAAAAAAAGCATTTTAGCCAAAGTCTTTCAGTATGTGCAAACAGATTTATCAACAGGCCAAGATTGTGTCTGTATCTATACTGCCAACTATTTCATATTTTGCAACAAGCCAAAGGTCAGTCTGGATCTATTTATAGCTTTGGCAGACTGCCAACTGTATCAGATAAGGCAACAGGTCAAGAGTTCCTTCAGTGCAGCCAGGTACCAGCCAAAAGTTCACTCATTACAGTAGACTAAGGTATCATTTTGTTCTGGTTCACTTGGAGCAACTGCCTTCTTAACCTGAGCTTGGTTAACCCAGTGCACCTGACTCAAGAGAAGTTTGATGTATTGGCCTGTCATTTTGAGTCGCCACCTATAATGATTTTTGCAGAGTGTATGTCCCTGCTTATTTCTCAAGAGGGATTTGATATATCAGCCTGAAATTGGGCAAATGTATAAATCTCGGATAGCTCCGACTTATACAAGACTGATGGCACTACGTACAATATTTTTTAACAGTATATGTCCCTGCTTATTTCTCTGGTGTGATTTTACATAGCAGCTGAAATTATGCATGCTGATACATCTTGGATAGTTTTGTTATATACAAGCCTCATGGTGCAGCCTACAGTTGTTAACTCAGCTGACTATAAGTCATCCTTTTTAGTATGGTCAGTATGTCCATCGTCCATCCATCCGTCGTTCAGTCCATCTGTCCATTAGGCTGGCATGTTTTGAAACCTTTATCCTTACAAATAAAAAATTCAGCATACTGTTAGATGTTCTCAAGATCTCCTACCAAACCAAAAACTGGGTCACTGGGACTTTGTTCTTTCAAAAAAAATTCTTCTTAGACTTTTATCTCCATTTGAATATTATTACATGTAAGGTCAAATCAAGCTGAGCACAGTGACCTGTTGGTCCCTAGTTCATGCATGTTTACACATAGCCTAAGAGTATCTGCCTGATATTTGCATGTCCATACATCTTTGATGACTTTCTTGTACACAAGATTGGTGGCACCACCTACAATCATTTTGTGTTGTGTGCATCCATGCCAGTATTTCAGCAGTGACGTTTTTGTAATTGAAACTTGGACTTGGGTTCAAAATGTTAAGTACCTGCATTGTTCATATACATGTCACACATACTTGAAAAATGATGGTCCAGCACGGGAGCATTATACCTGATGTATATCCCGTTACACAGGTTCGCATTAGACCTATAGGCATTGTTTAAGGGTTTCAGACCAATTTTTGCTGCCTGGACCCCCTCCTCTCTGGACCTGGGGACCTTTTTATTAAAGTTTTATCATAAGTCCTCATGGGTTTGACCCCTCCTTTTCCTAAATCCTGGATCCGCCCCTGACAGTGGAACCTCTCTGAAAGACCACCTTAATTTGAAAGAAAGCAATCACATTGGTCATAACAAACCTGTCTAACAAGGCTACCTGTGCATTTAGACCACTTGTCCTAAGGGTATTCATACAAAACAGGTTTAAGTTTATTTGTTTTGTCTAAATTTTCCTGCATGCACATATAGAAAAATTACCTAGGTCTATGTTAAAACTGTCTGTGTTTGTCATCAGTGATAGTGGTTGTTTTCTAGCGAGCCTGTAAAAGAATTATAATTATGTAGTAGGTGGTATTTGCATATAGTAATAAAAGTCATGTAAAATTCAAATGGTAAAAAAGGTCAATATTCATTTAGGTCAGACAACATCCAAAAACTTATTTAACACAAATGTGCCCGTATTAGAGGGGATTTTCAGCCTATGGGCTTATATTTCACAGGACTGCTCCAGGTGTCTGATATAATAAAGGCCCTTTAGCAGAGAGTTTTTTTTTAAAATATATGAATGATTAATTTTCAGGTGTTGATTTTTGCTGAGAAGAAGCAAGATGTGGACGCTATCCACGAGTATTTACTACTAAAGGGCGTAGAAGCCGTGGCGATTCACGGGGGAAAGGGTATGTATGTAGTCATCATATTGTAACCTTTTCGTATAATGTCAGGAAATTTATTTTTCTCTACACAATTGATGTTAATTATTTGATCCAGTATCATTCAAGTTATAAAACCAAACCTTCATAGACTCAGCTAACTGCCAAATGTGGAGCGTCTTTCTGCATGCCTGTTGGTATCCAAGCACCCTAGTTGAGGGGGTCATCATGATCAACCTGTCCTATGAAAAGATGAAAGTGAATGTTCCACTATTATGCCCAAAAATAATAAAACATTAAAAGGAGATAGAGATGAGTAGCTAAATAGTCTGATGTTGGTCTGACTTTACATTGGATTAAGATGGATTTTAGCTAATCGAGTTTGTATTGAGTTAATATGTTTTATTCACTTGTGTTTGTAGATCGTTTTATCATGTATTGTTTACTGGTACATTGTGCATACGCTTTGCTGTTGTATAGATCAACTGACTCTTATTCTTAAGGCTGCCTTAAGGGCTTAGTTTTGGGGATTCACTTGGCTATCTCTAGTTTTGGGCCATCCTTCTTATAGCAGGCAGGGTCCCTCTTCTGATATCCAATATCATGCTCCTTGTGACTTTTTTTGAGGGATCCAAGTAGCTGACAAATGCGGAATAAGCTCATGTTACGGCTATTTACTACTTGTGTACTGGTATATCACTGGCTGCTTTATCTGCTGGAGATACTCTCAAACTAGTCTTCCAGTTTTGACCAACAAAGCCATTCAAGAAAAAATCAAAGCAGTTGCTGACAGATCAGAATTTAACAACTTAAGTTTGTTTATCATGAATATTTATCATGAATATCATTGAGAGCTCGTGAACCATTTTTAGTGCTGCTGACTGAAAGTCATATAAAAAATCTCCTTGGAAACCTGAAATTAGGTCTCTGCTACCCATATCCTCTGAGCTATGGGGATCTTAACTATATCCTAAATAATAAAAAAATTGATACAAAAGCTCTAGTATCTGAATAACAAATAACTAATGCATTGATCACCATAATTTTTTGCATGCCTATTGATCATGGAGTGTTTTATCAGTTCCTGCAGACAGGTGCCACCTGTTATTTATTTTCTAATTTTTACACATTTTTTCTCAGTTTGAAACCTAAGTCGTCCCTTGAACCTTGAATTTTTTAACTTGACATCAAGGGAGGTCCATGAGATATTTCCATAGAAACATCAAGTCTCAGATATCCATATCCTTTGAACTATGGGGCTTATAAAGGTAACCCTCAGAATAATTAAAAATTTGATACAAAATCTTTAGCATCTGTATAACTAACGCATTAATTGAACGATTCTTTGCATGCTTATTGATCATGGAGAGTTTCATTAATTCCTGCAAACTGGTGGCCTCTCTGTGTATTTTTTAATTAGCTATTAGTGAGACCTGCAAAGATGCAGTCATCCATTAACAGGGCAAACGTTGTAACTGGTGGACCTAGAATCTTCTTAGTTTACATCCAAGGAGGTCCATAAAAAGCTCCTTGGAAACCTGAAATGAGGTCTCTGTTACCCATATCCTCTGAGCTATGGGGATCTTAACTATATCCTAAATAATAAAAAAATTGATACAAAAGCTCTAGTATCTGAATAACGAATAACTAATGCATTGATTGTCATGATTTTTACATGCATATTGATCATGAAGTGTTTCATCAGTTCCTGCAGACTGGTGGCACCTCATATTTTTTCCTGTATTTACACATTTTTTCTGGTACAGTAGCAGCTTGGTGTAGAATAAGGTTACTGTAACCTATATCTAAGGTAAATTGGCAAAACACATGATTTTGAGCACTCTGGGAGTCCTGTTACCCATTGTTTTAAAGTTCCTTTAATTCAGCTGTGCGTCATGGGCCACTTGTTAACACTCTCTTTTTGGGAAGATCGCATCACAACTCCATGTTGTCTGTCAGACCCAATTCAAAAGAGCCATATTCTCAAAGGCTGGTACTATAAAATGATCTACTTCTACCAGATTTTTTATAGCGACTTGAGAATCTGTTTTACCAAGAATACATTGTATTAGAAATTGAGAACTTTGAACTGCTCACACTTAACCTAACTAAGGAATCAGGGACACAGATATGTTTGCCGGCATATTAACCTTTTATATAATTATATTTTAGACCAAGAAGAGCGAACACGGTCAGTGGAGCAGTACAGAAAGGGAGAGAAAGATGTGTTGGTGGCCACAGATGTTGCTTCCAAAGGTCTAGACTTCCCAGATGTTCAGCATGTCATCAATTATGATATGCCAGAAGATATAGAGAACTATGGTAATATTTGTCCATTACAAAAATGCTACAATCAATTTTTCTCATATATAATTGTTTAATCTGATATTTTATTTTAAATTTCTAATAGTGCTCAGTTTCTTGGTATCTAATCAGAAATTAAATTGTAATAAAAAGATAACCCCCCACACACACACACATGCACATAGCTCTATATTATTTAAGGTAGATCACTACTGTGTCTTGGTATATATTGGTATATGGTGTGAATCTTAATTTCGAGATTTCACCATGGAAGCCAATTTCTGAATTGCAGTTCACTGTTCACTCCCCAGATGGTAGCAGGGGTCTGCAGTTGCTGTCATGTTAAATTTATGATGCTGACACACATTAATTATTCATGACCTTGATTTCCACAAAGTAAATGTGTGGGCTAGTTTTGCCTTCATGGGCTACTTGGAATGACAAGGCTGTGTTTGATGTTAGTTCACAGAATTGGCCGCACAGGGCGCTGTGGCAAGACTGGAATAGCGACGACCTTCATCAATAAGACATGTGACGAGTCCGTGCTCCTTGATCTCAAGCACCTTCTGGTGGAAGCGAAGCAGAAAGTGCCGCTATTCCTGGCCACCATGCAGTCTGAAAATGAAAAATACCTGGATATTGGAGGTAAATACCAAACACTGCAGTTCCTGCATGTTCCAAGAAGTTTTACTCATTTAACTTTAAGTGTATTTCTACTTGTATTTTTATCTTATAATTATGTCAACAGTTGGTATAGACATTTGGCCAGATTTATGATGAATACTGTAATGGAGGTAAATTGTGGTCATATGTAAATGGTTGATGGAACTACTGGTATAAAAGTTCACAGAGATTTCAAGGAACACATTCTGGGGTTAAATGGAGATGTGCTCACAAAAAATGATGGGCACAAATACTGTTGGAACCATTTGCAACTAGTGGCGTGGTTGATGGGGCACAGGTATGTCCAGTGGATTCTCTCAAATAAACACACTGACAGTTTGCCTGTAATTGGCAGGTGCAAGTGTAAGAAATGTTTAATGGGGCAGTTTTAAATGACTGTAATCAGGTCTGGTATGATTTAAATCACTTTATTTAAATCATGATTTAACTGTAAAAAGGTCATCAAAATTGATCTTTTTTAAAGTTAATTGGCCAATTGCAATACACATTACTGCAATATGGATCACAAAAGCTTAGAAAACAAACTGCAAAGCATCTGTGACAAAATTTGTTTGTTGCAAGCTTTGTTTTACTATGGACCATGGTACATACTTCAAAATTAACACTGCATTTCAAGTTCAGTCTGTAATAGAGGTGCTAGTAACAAGTTGTTCTGAGAAGAGGTACTTGCAGACTGAAGGTGCCCACAATAGAGCACTCTACACAGAGATAGTCGTAATAAAATTTGTTTGTTATTGAGAGATGTTCTAGAGAGGTTCTCAACACAATACTGCTTGTAATGGTGGTCCTCTTCTTTTATAAAAGGATTTCCTCTTACTGTTCATAGAGTCTTTAAGCAATTTGTCTCTGGCAGTTGTCAAGGTAAATAAGTAAGATAATAAAGGTACACTGGGAATAACATGAACTATTTTCTTTTGCTACAGGAGAGGTGGGGTGCACATACTGTGGAGGTCTGGGACACAGGATTACCGACTGCCCAAAGCTGGAGGCTATCCAGAACAAGCAAGCTCTCAACATTGGCCGCAAAGACTACTTGGCTTCAAATGCTGCAGATTGGTAGAATACTCTTATGTGCAGGAGTATAGGAGTGCAGTTTTGTCTTAAACCTGCAAGATCCTTCATGGGGTGTGTTCAGACCTTTATGCTATACTGTGCATGAAGGCCGGCAAAATGACTTTTTAAGATAAACTGAAATGACACATGTTGTGCAACCTTTATTCCATAAAGTATACACAAGTCAAGTATAGATTGGGACATAGCGAGAATCCAGCATATGTTGCGGCACCGAACCAGACAAGTACCTGCCAACCGGTATTTGGATGCTGGTCATCTTCATTGATAATTATTTTGTACATACATGTAAATATGGAAATAAAGTCTTCTCTGTTGATATGAATTTCTGTGAAGTTTCTTTGAATAGTCTAAACACAAGCTGGCCTTTGTCAGATTGGGGAAGCTGCAGTGGGGGTACAAAAAATGCAGAGTTTCTTTTTTGCAGACAAAAAGAGGTCACAAACAGATTTTCAGACCGTATATTATTCTTGGATTCAAACAACTATAATGAAATGGGAAGACTGACCAGACCAGTCCAATTATCTTTCTCACCAGCTTCCAGCCTGTGCATTATGGATAACAGAACTCTCAAGCATTGGCAAATATTTTAATTTTATCATGATTGTTCAGTGAAATTTCTTGGCAAATATAGAAAACAATGAGCCATATCTTGTTATAACAACCTCTGGGCATCTGCAAAATAAACATATAAAATAAAAGTATATGTGGATAGTACATACAGATGCTCACCTAGCAACTGAGCAGGACACTTGTACATAAGAGAGCTCATACACATCAGCTACAGTAGTACAATATACAAACTCAACCACATGGTTCAATTATTACAATATACAAACTGAACCACATTGTTAAAGTAGTACAATATACAAACTCAACCACATGGCTTAATCAGTAGGATATACAAATTCAACCACCTGGTTCAATTAGTACAATATACACAACTCAACTACATGGTTCAATTAGTATGATATACACAACCACATGGTTCAATTAGTATGATTTACAAGCTCAACCATATGGTTAAATTAACACATGGACTGCAGGTCAGTGTAAAGGCAACAACAACTACAGTACCTTGATCAATGACTATGTATGTGGTCTGTAAAGTTTAAAATGTGGATATAATTAAAGAAATAGATGCAAAGTTTTCGTTTTAACTAAGCATGTATTTCTATAACTTGACTCCACAAACCCAAAATTTGGTTCTTGGCTATTCATTTTTATCCACTGGAATGTACAACTCCGTAGAACAAGTTATATCACATACCGCCCTCTCACGGAATACCAGCCTCACTGCATGCTACAAAACAATACTGAACACAAAATCAGACGACAACAACATGTAAATGCAATACTGAATCACAAGTGACTGCTGGTTTCTGTTGGGACTCTGGTGCATCTTATATTATAGCCATGACATAAATCACAAACTGTAGTACTTAACACATTGCAGCCATCTCCAGTGGTGGTGAGTGGACACGTTGGTAATAGACAGGTTCTCTGCACATTTAAATAAAGGAAAGGTAGCAACTCTTGAGCTTAACTTGCACACAGACTGGTGCCTTGCTCACACAGAGTCCAAACCATGACAGAAGTACCCTGATTGTGTAGGATCTTTCTGAGCTTATGCACCTGTTAATGATCCTTGCTGACTTAACTCTAAACATCAGAACAGAGCAGGGAATCAGTCTATTATTGAAGAAGACATTGCCCAACATTTAGCAGATTTGGCTTTTTTTCTTATCATTTCCTTTTAAAATTGACAACTCTGTCACTGCCTGCTGGACCTGATCATTTTAAATGAGAAGAGAACTAGTCTACAACACCTGTGAGCAGAGATCTCTCAATGTATCACAACTATAACTATGTAGTATGTGATAATGCTTCAATGGCACAGTCTGCATGACTAACAGCAAATTAAACACGTATTACATTATGGTGCATATCCTGAATGGCCTGAGACTTGGCAAACTATCAAGTTTACAGCTCAATGCACAGCCAATAATATGAGTGAAACAATGACATCCACAACTAAGAAACTCACAACTGCCCCGCTTTAAGCATTTGTTTGTATTTCCTTTTAGCAGACCTGAGGAAGAAAGGATAACGGAGCATAAATGATATTTTTAAATTTTAACAAATGGAATGCAAGCATTTAACATAGGCACATGCATTTAGTTTAACTGATAATGGTCATCAAAGTTTGGCATCAAGCTTGCAAATGAAGGGTGGACTAGGCTCAAAGTCTGATGGTAAGTCTGAAAAGACAATTATACAAAGGTTATTTCTTCAAGAAGTCTCTTGTCTCACCGGATGAGAGTAAATGCAATTGTCATTATCAAAATGTCCATTACTTAATAATCATGATATCAATATATAATTCAAATGAAGAAACTGTCACTACAAGAGGCAATTTGCAGAGATTTAATTTTATCTTTCACATTCAAATAACACTGACTTTTTTACTGGAACATTTTAAATATTTTCACAGTAAGTGCATTACACATTCAGACATGCTTTATCACCATGGATTTCTGAAAATGGACCTCTAGAAAAATTCCTCAAATATGGAAATACTCCTAAAATAATAGTCATGGATCTGGCCATTAAATATACTACTTAATAATAATACTTCTTCAAATTCATCTGAGATTGAAATAAGATAATCAACATTAGCAGCAAAGTGCATTTGAGACTACTGGTTTGGAGATTGCAGACTGATATATAAAGGCAGGAGTTGCAGCAATAATTTTTAGGGGGTAATGTGTAAGACACAACTGCTTTCCACAGTTATACATACTGGTCCAGTACAAGTTGACCCGGATTTCATAACCAGAATCATAAGCAGCTTTGTTTATCCAAAATTCCAGTGCACAGAAACAGTATTCAGGGATATGCTTAAACATTAAAGCACGGCACATTGGTCTTGAGAGAATCGAAGCGTCACTGAGGTACAACTGGAGACAAGTGCGTTGAACATACTGACTCCCGAGAATTAAGGGAGTGTCCGTTGTTCAATTATAAAGGCTACCTAGTCCAATGTTCAATAAATTATAAAGTCATCTAGTAAACCAGCTTCTTGAGCTCCCTACTGTTGTCCCTGTATCTGATCTGCCTTTGGTGTAGTTTGATAGGCACAGCCGCTGGTTGAAAACTTCAATCAGTTCCCAGACCAACATACTCTCTGAACATGAGGCATTTATAAACAGAAGTACATATTCACTAGAGCCAGGCCAGCATCATGGCCCAGTGTCTTTACTTTGGAACAAATATAAATTATTTGTGGCTGCTACCGCTATGACATTTTCATTTGGATGCCATGCAGTATGGAGGATCTTCTTGTTGAAGTCCAACGAGTCCACGTTGATTTCATCTTTTTTACGCTTGCCTCCTGTACATACTTTCCTAGGTTTCAGCACAGTCTTAGGTTTCATGTTTTCCCTACTAGCTTCCAGGGTAACATCACGCTTATTTTCCCTGTCAAACATCCTGAAGAAATTGTTGTACGTTCCTGTCATGATAAATCTGAAATGACAAGAATGAAAAGATTTTACCTCACTTTACCTAGTAACAGGTTTTCTGTACAATCCTATTTCTATCAGCTGCAAATATGCAGATCTAGCATTTTAAATAGTTAATGTAACAAGGGCCCAAAGAACCAATGTTCACCTGTGAACCTTTTTCAGTAAAAGTGCAGTTCAGGTGGCCTAACTTAACTGTAATTTTCTCACTGATGGTCTGTACTCAATTTTCTTGCTCCAACATGGAGTGAACTTGATTCCAACATTCACAAATGTAATATGATTAAAAATAAAAAAGACATCATCAAGGGAAAATTAACTTTATAAATAAGTTAGAATAAAGCTAGTTTACGAGAGGTCATCTATACTGCACTTTTACTCTTTTTTTCCATACAAAAATGATGGAAAGAGTGAAAAATCACTTTTTACCAAATACTAATAAAAATTTTTAATTTATTTCAATTGTAAAACCTGAAGATTTAAAAGGAAAAGAAAATACACAGCATAAATCTCCACAAATGTTATTAGCAATCAATAATGTTGCCGGCATTAACAAATTTGGTCTGTGGGGCATGTCTCAGATTAAGGACATCTGAACACTTATGTGAGAAGCAACCAAGTAATTATTGGGAAGTATAGCAAAAACCAACATAGCCACTGCTGAAAACAGACAAGATAGAGGAATGCCAAGCCAGGGGTACAGCTCAAATGAGCTAAAATGTAGACCCATCTCTACATGAAATCCATCAGTTCTAACTTGGGGGTATTTTGCACGTTGAGGCTTTAATTAACAACTTCTGTCCAACATCTGTTTGCAGATGTGTAAATTTAGACTGGCCCAATCGATGAAATAGTTATGACTTAATTGTTGCTTCTGACAGAAGTCAAACGTTCCCGCGTTGTATCGCACTGCCATCTTGCGGCAACTCATATAACTAATTTTCCACTATCTGACCCTCTTATTTCATGGACTGGTAATCTTGGCCTGTTTCCGGACGGTCAGCGCCACACATCACCACCTCGCTGAACCAACGTCTTTTCCAGTGACGTCAGCAGTGGTCTTTCCCAGAATCTTTTTCAAAACCAACACGGTTCATCCAGTCATCGCCTATTACGGGCTTCCAATTGGCTACTAATATTCCCATTTAAATTGTTTTAATATTTTAGGCCATCACTTATGTTGAGTTCGGCAAGACTTAAAACACTACAACTCTCAGCCCAAGTTTAATGTTTATCGGACCTTTGAAAGTAGGCGTAACAAATTCTGGCTCAGCCAATCAGCACAGATAAACAGGTGCACACGACGAGCGCAGTCAAAATGTACCAGCTGACTGAAACGATCACGAATCTCGAGTCGCAATTTGACAGTTACTACACTGGTTCAAACAAACACTGCCAGCTGCTCTAGTCATCTCGGCAGAGGAAATTTTACTTGACCTGTCGGTACAAAATTGTCATGATAGTGTCTACAATATGCACTTACATTTCGCCCATGGACAGTAATATTCGTTCAGCAGAGATATATCATAGGACACAAAGGTCAATGTGTGGACTACCTGAATACATGATTTCAGTGCGAACGTTACCAAGCGGGTCGCGTCGAGCTGTGGGACCGCTGTTGATGTGACGGACCTGATATGCAAATTTAATACGGGGGAATCGTCAGGTCCTCAAAGAGCCTTGTGAAGCCTTAAAATGCAAATATCAGGGATTCACCATACGGACTTTACAGGGCTTAAGTGATAAGAGCTGGCACTGAGTTAGGTCTATCGGTACATGGAATCATGTTTTATTTTAAGCATTTTATTAGTAAACGCAAATACTAAGGCCCAGGCAGGGCTAGTGTAAATTATTCAAATGAAGATGTTCACAAGCTCTCTTTTGTAATACCTTACAGTTAGCCCAGTAATAGACACAGGCATGATACAATTGGGTATTTATCATACAGCCTTCAGAAGACTGCTATAGGGGTCATGTATGGCTAAATTGTTTCTCAGATGCATTTCTTTAATAAACATACACACTCACCTATCATTTCCACTCCAAGAGCACTCAAACTTGTCAAATATACAGTCATTTTCATAGAGTGAACATAGTTTACTCCTAAGGTACTCGTGCACAGGGTAGGTTTCCACTGGTTTGGAATCCATGTGCAAGTCCCACACTTTAACCGTGAGGTAATCTCTGGTGATCAAGTAGCGCCCGTTATGACTGAATTTGACATCAGATATACTAGAGATGATTTCTGAAAAGAAACTTCTGTTGGTGGGATCTTCTGGCTCTTCAAACACTGCAAAAGATCACAGACAAAGAATAACACAGAAATCGTCCTTTATTGCAGAAGCAAGGATAGACTTTTTAACCCTTTACTGCTAAGAGGGGCACTCAGGTCCACTTAAGATGGACCCTCAGGAACTCCCTCAATGGTAAAAATTTTCTGAAGTCAAACATATTGCATATATTTTAAGTTTTAAAGATTTCCATTAACCTAATGCAAAACCTCTAAATCAAATTGTTGAAACTTTGATCAAGACAGAATGAAAACTGAGTGAGGTATTCCATGTTATACAGAATGTCTGAAATATCATACTCATATTGATCAAACTAAACTGGAAAAAGCATTACTAAGTCTTAAAACATTTGAAAGTAACTATATAATTTTAATCACAATATTAAGAATTAAATTAGAGAATTTTTAAATACTGCAGTACAAAAATTTCTGAAGTTTAGAAAATTCTCTAGTTTAAGCAACTGTAAACAAGGTGTACTATGCCAGATAACAATGTAGAACACATTTGTCAGCAAGGTTCCAATTCTACATTTTTCAGAGTGGATAACTAACAACAGATGTCACACAGTACAAAAGATGACATTACAGACCAACTCCCCCATTCAACAGGAATACAATCTGCATCATAACTTAACAGCATATGAGTCTCGAGGAAACAAAAGGCCAGCATATTTTTCACAATGACTTATTTTACTAACACAAACAAGGTACGTAAATAAGAACACTACAAGAGTGCATAACTTTCTTGTTTCAAGTCTTGTGACCTCTGACATCCTTAAATATGATAAATATTAAGTTTCATCTAAATCCATCCAATTCCTAGTTAGTAACTGCAGCAACACCAAAGGTTCATGGGTTGATCTTATACGTACGGCAAAAAAATTGAATTTACATGCACAGTTTGAGGCTTTGAAATAGACTGGCTTGTTATGTGAACAGTGTCAATTATGGATGGGCATACTTTGTTCAAGCCTAGTTACTGGTCACTGATATGTCAAACTTAACCAGTCCATATTATCTGGTAACAGCTGCACCAAGCCAGAGGAATCTTAATAAATTCAATCCTAGCTGGTAGGTACTGGGCTTTGATAATGGTCACCATACTGCGGGTCACTATCTTCAAATTTTATCAATCAGATAATCCAGGTGAACCCACACACAGATAGTAAAAGACACTGAACAGTCATTCTATTACATGTAATTTCACATCAGTCATACCCTTTGTGCTACAATATTTAATATTAGAACAATACATGAACCGTGCCATGGGTTCACTAGGCACATAATGAACTCTTTTTAAGTAGTTTATATGGACCCTATACAAACCATACAAAGTTTAAAGTGGACCAACCACACCTGCATGAGAGGCAGTAAACATTAGTAATATATGCTCTATTCCAACGTAATCTTGACAACTAAATTAATGTGTTCTCAACACCTGTAGTCTACACTGAATTTCCTGCAGGAAAGCAATCAAGTGTAAATAAGATAAATAGCAACATAGCATACTATGACATTACTGCTGACACTTTTTCACATTCTTCACAGATTACTTACACTTGGCATGCTGATCACACAGTGCCTGGGAACGCATATCACACAATCTAATGGTTCCCTTACTGCTACTATAAACGAAGTAGTTACACTCGTGCGGGTGAAACTCCGCTGCAGTTATTACTTCCGTCAGTTCCTCCATATTGGCCGGTTTGATGTCTACAATGTCTGTAACATGGTTAAGGATCAAATCTGACTCTACAATCTGTTATGCTAAACCAAGGTTATGTTAAACTGTTAATTGCTAAAATGACAGATTATATCCAGAGACAATATATTTTGTCTGTAACTTGGTGAAGGGTGAATTCTGTCACAACAATGTCATTTTTATCATTGTTATGTATAACTGCTTATTTGCTAAAATGTCATATTATTTCACAAGACAAAATATATTTACTTAAAATACAAATGGCCAAAATCTAGTATGCCTTATGCTTGAAAACTGCTCTTGTGGGCATTTTAATGATAATTTAACTTCTTTTACGAAATGGTCTAGTGATCATCAAAAATATATAATATGCATTTATAAAAAATTTAATTTATATGTACTAAAATACTAGCAATACACAGACATGGGGTAATAGTAATAAGTAACAGTAATAGACTATTACAGCTTTTTCCATGTAATAGTAATAGTAATAAGACTCAAAAATCTGAGCTGTAATAGTAATAGTAACAAAATCAAAAGGCAAAGTAATAGAGTAATACATATTACTTTCTATAACTTCCTGTGAGCCCCTTGATCATGAAGCATATCAGCAAATAATACAGACTCCAGTTCTTGTCCAGTGATTTGCCCAGGAAGTGCCTATTGTTGAGGCAAGCATGGGCCAGCTGCCACCTTGCTGGTGCTAATTACATAAGAGTACTGGACAGAGTAGGTCACAGCCAAATAAGTTACCTGGCACAATCTGACTTTTGATTACTAAACCATTAATAAACAGGGGCATGTTTGATGTTAACAGGCAGGAAAATAGTGTATTATTATTGTGACATGTTCATCTCATCGCACATCAATCAATCCATATGCATATTCTGAAATGTACCTAGATTTGTTTTCAACAGCTAGTTTGCATTTTAATAATACAGAATGAAATAACACACCTTCAGGGAAAATATAATTTGGAACCAGATAAGTGCAGACCAAAAATGTTCATGATAAGCTTATGGTGTTTTCAGTACCTATAAAGTATGGAAACCTGCAATGCTATAAACTCATACCAGTACTACAATCACTTGGATGAAGTCATACTACAGGCACATGTATTATCTAGTCAATTTATATACATATTCTTTTAAAACTATTCTTTTAATATTTGTGCGTTATTTGATAGTACCGATTATGCAGACCTTCATTTAGTATATAAAATTATGTTAATTTACATTTTGAAAATTAAATGAACCATATTTTTCACGATATTAATTTATTTGATAATATAATTTGAGAATATAAGCAACTGCTATTACATTATTATTTAATAAATAAAATTTGATTTAAAATAATTAGATCCTGTTATGTACAAAATTTAAAGTACAAGATTGTTTAATACCAAATTTATTATGAAAGTGATTTAAATAATATTTGTTTTGTTTTGTAAATTTGATGTAAGTTTTAATATTTCTCCATATTCCTAAATTATCCTATGCTGGTTTTGCTGCAATGAAGACGGCGTGCCTTAAGAACTAAGGCCATGCATGCTACCAATATTGTAGAGTCTACCACCTCTCTGTTCACTTTCAAGATGTACTATGTGATGGAATAAAACGTGGTATCACATCCGAATGAACATATACACCTGAGAAGATAGGTACTTTTGTCTCTAGTTTAGTTCTGTCATAATCTTGATGTGAGCAGTAATTTTAATGGTTATATTAATTAGAACTGGGAAACAGGACACAGCCCTACATAAATTCCTCTCCTGATACATATATAAAGAAATGAATTGACCACTTTGATACTAACTAATAATATGCAATAATCAAGAATAATTCCTCTGGAGACAATTTTTAAGTTGCACTGTAAATCTTCATTTATTATCTCGAGAAAGAAGATTTAATCTTAATGGAAGTATGAAATATAAAATGAAACGATGTGAAATATATATGAAGAAAAAATGTAAAAGTATGCATATAATTATAAATCAATTATTTACATATGCCAGGGCCTTTACAATGAGTTGCCCTCCAATTATATGTATTCAAGGGTTCATACAATTATCTTATAATTTCTACTTGAAACGTCCCAATAACGATCATTGGGGTTTTAAAATATAAAACAGAATTAAAGAAGCTGAAATAATTAAGATCTCAAGTATCATTAGGCTTTCTGTAAATGACAGACAGTATAAGAAAATTGTGTAGGTAACTGGATGATATAGGTGCTTGTAATCTAATACTTATAAAAGGAATTCAGTTCACGTTTGTTCGCGGTGTTCTCTAACACCGCGTTGTGTACAATATTGTGCCATACATCATTTTAAAGGTTATTATCCCTATCCCCGCAGTGACATAGGCGATATGAAAATAAATAATTTTTAATATACATATAATTTTGAGTGATTTTTCCGTTTTTTTTACCGAGCACAACCAAACTGCCTTCGGCAATCACCGGAATGCGTGCATCGTGGTCACTTAACCTCTAACACTAAGGACTATTGTTCAAATGAATAACGCTTGCTTTCAATGAGGGATTTGACCAACGTGCATGGTCAGTAAAAGAGAAAAACACATGTTTCTCGCTTTATGAAATGGAGAGTTCAACCCAGGAGGATTAATGACAAATCCTAATTCAAGGTTCCGAATTCAGGAACAGGGCTGGGGTGGTGTCGGGGGGTCTGAAAATGGGATACGGACCCACTGCATGGAGACCCGCTGGGTCCGCTTCTGCTACTTACGATGTATGCATATTTCTGTTTTCTTCTTCAGGAACAGTTTCCTTGCAACGTACATTAAATTAATCTAATGTGTTCCTCACATCAACCTATTCTTTATACGTCCAACGACAGAAACCAGTCAAATATCAAAGAAACATTGTATGCCTCCGCGTCCCATTCCGGTTCGCAATGTAAACCATCACTGACCAGGTCTTTAAGGTAAAGATACTGGGATATGATTTTTGCCACGAGCACAGCGCCACAAAATAACAGTAAAAAATTATTTGTACATATCGTTCTCCGAGAGTATCCCACTAAAAATCTTTATTTTCTTTTAACTTTTATAATAAAAAAATGAGCCAACATTCAATATCTCAATATATATTTCCCAAGCCGCAGTAAAAAGCCCGGTTTACCGGGTTCATCAGCTAGTATTATATAAACGTGATTGTAGTGCTAGTTTAAAGCACTTTTGGCTTGTAAGGTCTAGAAACCTCCCATCAGTTTAAGTTATAGTAATAGTAATAGATACCCCAGTAATAGTAATAGAAGATAAAATGTGGTAACAGTAACAGTAATATCAGAAACTGAAAGTAAAAGTAAAAATTATAGTAATAGACAACTGTAATAGACCCCATGTCTGGCAATACATAAAACAACCAGATAACCTTTAAGGATACTAAAGCTTTGGTCTGTTATTTCAAGATGCCACAGGTTGACTCGGAGATCATCTGCTGATAAGAAAGTGACCTGGTCACTGTTGACCGAGATGGAATTGATGTGGTAGGTGTGAGCATTGGCAAAGACACGGCGAGGGCTGGCTTCTACCATCAGTTCCATGGGCTTGTACACAGGAACGTGCAAGGTCGTAATGCTCGAAGGGTCCCTCATCACACCTGCTTCATCCTTTAAGTTATACCCCTCGGGACGCTTGTCTCGCTCCGACACTTTCCACAGTTTCACAGTTTTGTCTGCAAGTAAAGAAAGAGTTACATTAGTAACAGGTGTAACATAAAATATAGTCGCGACAAGTTGAATGGAATTCAGTAGAGCACATACCTCCACCTATTCCAGACTTAGATGCTGTAGGCCCCCCCCCCCTCCCCCCAAGAAAAAACATGATCTGACCATTCAAAGTTCAGCACCAAAGTGACACATTCCATCCTTCCAACCAAAAATAAGGTCCGAGGGCTTGTCCCTGCTAAACACTAATCCCAGTCCCACCAAGTTGCCAACCAGTAATTATATATCAGTCATGAAATGTAACATGATTGACCTTCTGGATGCCATACCATGCTTGACCCTCGACAAAATATAAAACAAGGGACCTATGGGTCACTGTGCTCAGCTGACGTTAACCTTGAAGGTGAAAATCTAAAATAATATCTAATGGAGATAAAGTGTAAGAGGAAGAGGTAATAAAGGCCATGGTTGGTTTATATGATTGGTTTGTATTGATGAGCAAGAAATTGTTGCAAAAAATATTTTGTGACCTGACCATGTGTTTCCTAATGTTGAAACTAAAGCATGTGAGCAGTTTGTGAACAAATGACCTGTACTATTACCATGATCATTAGTTGGTTTTCAATTAACTGTTGACATTTCAGTAGTTTACACATTTGTTCAATTGAATCTATTTTTTTTTGTATAATATATATTATTGAATATATATGTATTTTATTTATGAAATGTATACAGTTGAAATATAGCTAATTAACAACATAAAACAGGGCAAACAAAGCCTGATCTCAAATTCTGCTGAGGCAGGAAAATAATGAACAAATGTTTGTATTAAATCCTAATTTTTTTATCACATCAATTATTTTCTAATTTAAGTTTATATTTCTATACATTTCCAATTTAACATATATATCTGAATATAAAAGTTGATTCATAATTCTCAATTGCATCATCATAAATCTCAATCTTGTCAGATAACACCACATCATGCATACAAATGTTTATTTATTTTTTACCACAAAAATATATCTTTTAAATCTGCAAAACAATAAATATCTAAAAATAATACTTGATTTAGATTTCACAATTTTTAATTGTGTCTTTATTTATCCATAATGTACTTCATATTTTATAATAATTTAAGCATACTGATGGGTTCCTTTATATTTGTTAAAATCATTTAAAAGAAAATTGATTTCTTTAAAAATGCTACATTACACAACATTGCATCTTCTGGATTACACCTTGAATTATTTTTTCAAGGAAAGTTTTTGCATATCGGAGTGGAAACAGCATTACAATTAAGGAGATACAGTGAAAACAATAACAATTACTGCATAACACTTGGTGGGTTGGGTTTGCGGGGGGGGGGGGGGGGGGGGTGATTGGGGTGGTGATATGAGAATAACTGTACACCTGTAACAGCACAGCAGGGGATCTCCCCCAGTGACTGTAACAAATCAGAAACCCTGGCATAGCTGACTTCCAGTGACCTGGAGTGGGACCCTGCATCTGTAATCAAAGCAAGTGACTACAGAAAAAAAATCAATAACTATCTTAATTTTCAAGCTTTTATTTCCAAATTTCAGATTTAGACAAACTAAATATTTATGTTAACATGCTGTGAAAATTAAATCAATGGTGCTTACAGGAAAAAAACGTGCCATGGTCAAAGTTGGGCAAAATTTAAGGTACTGATTTTTTTTTTATGCTAATAACTTAAAAAATTTACAAAATTCAGATCTAATTTTGGGTAAACAATTGAATCTTAATTAAACATAGTTATATACTTGAAAAAGTAGACTCTAGTTTCAAAATTTTTCATGTTAAGTGAGTTATTATTTTTCCTGATTTTTTACAAAATCCAATATGTTTGGGCCCACAACTTAAAGAATTTATACTTTACAGACTTAATTTCTGGCATGTACATAGGAACTATATAGAGGAATATTTATGGTAAATATGAGGAAAAACAGATGAGTGGTTTTGATATGAGGCAGTCCTGAAGTGTGAAAATAGGATTTTAATAAAAAATTGAGGTTTTTCCTTAATTTCTCAAAGGAACGAAGTCGCAAAGACCCAGTTTTCGGCTTGGTAGGAGATCTTGGGGACATCAAACATTATGGTGAATTTTGGATTCCTATGTCTTACGGTTTCAAAACGTGCCACATCTACGGACGGACGGACGGACGGACAGACGGACGGACGACGGACAATGGACCACGACTATAGCTCAGATGACTTATAGTCAGCTGAGCTAAAAATCCTAAAAATTGAGCATGATCAGCTAAAGCATACAGTAAGTTTAAAAGATGAGGGACAGTGTTATCACTGCATTCATTCATAATATTATTGATACATGATAAATCATGCAAAGGCCCATCAGCATCCATTTCTAGATTCACCTCTGCCAAGGCAAAACAATCCTATATTTTAAACAAATGTAGGGTTTCAGTCAAAGATATCAAGTAGTTCAGTTTTTATTTCTTCAATGACTGCATGTCAGTCTTTTAGCAACCATATATAGAATATTACAAATAAATATCCTCCACAATAAGTTACATCTCTGCAATTCTTAATTCATAAACATTGTTAACATTAATTTATCTTTAAAGGAACAAAGTGATTTCCTACAATATTAAAACTTTAATCTATAAAACATGTATGCATTATAAGAGATAGGGATGCCATGAAATTTTCATGTTTATCTGCATTGATTTATCTTTGAAAAGCTGGCATCTGACTGACAAGAATACACGTGCATATTAATAGTATTACTAAGAGTATAAATAAAATGTTTGAAATGTATGTATGGCTGTATGCCTATCACAAATAAATTTCACACATATAAAAAACAAATTATGAAAAACTAGATGTGTCGGAACGACACGAATGCCCCCGCCTGGGGCAAATTAGAAACATTTTTTAAAATTTTGTAAGCTCAGGAGGTGTCGTATGATCAAAAGTAGGTCAACAAGGGCAAAATGCAAACTCGATCTGTAACGGGTCATTATCAAGCAACACACCAAAAATCAGGCCAGTATCTGCAGGCATTGTGAAAAAAGTCTATACGTGCATTTTCCATAAAAATTTCTGTCTTTCATGAAATTTTCTATGTTCAGGATCTGTCATATGGTCAAAAATAGGTCAACTGGGACGAAACACTAACTCGATCTGTAAGTGGTCATTATGCGCCCACAGACCAAACATTAGGCCAGTATCTGTAAGCACTGCATTGCGAAATCAGAATATTGGCAAAAGCTGATAATCAGTTATAAATTTAAATTGGAGAGGTATGTACTATGTTTCATAACAATCCACCAAATGCTTCCTGAGAAATAAGCTCTTAAGTTTTTTTCTATACTAAGCTCTGTGACCTTGAAAATTATGTCAAGATTTTGTGAAAATCCACCAAATGGTTCCTGAGAAATAAGCTTCTAAGTGTTTTTCTATAATCAGTTCTAAATTGTAGAAAAATGGGTCAAGGTCACCCATCTTCGAACTTGACCGAGATTTTATCGATATACATCTTCACTGATAAAATGAAATTCCAACAGTGAATCCTTTTAGAGATATCCCACTCACAAGGTAAAAGTTAACAGACGCCGGACGGACGGACACCGGACGGACAGATAGACGGACGGACAGACAGACAGCTTGGATGAGGATAATAGCCAATCAGCCTATGAGCTGAGGGCTAAAAACAGCTGTACATGTACATTTGTCATGAAAATTTATATATTTCATGAAATTTTCTAAGTTTAGGAGCCGTAAAACGGTCAAAAGTAGGTCAACCAGGACGAAACGCGAACTCAATCTGTAACTGGTCATTATCTGCCCACACACTAAAATTCAGGCCACTATCTGCAGGCATTGCGAAAAAAAAGTCCATACAACTGTTTGATTTTGGAATGACGGAAGGACGGACATGGGTAAAACTATATGCCTCGGCCACTTTGTGGTGGGGGCATAAAAAATTACAGACAGAATCATCTACAGGGATGATTAAGACCTGTCGACATGTTCATACTGAATAAAACATGTACAACAGAAGGTTATGTTAATGTCAAACTCCTTCTGCATTGCAAATTCCGCAAACAATAACACTGGGTTTACTTTCACTATCCACCAGGGCCAGGGTTTGGTTAACCACAACATATAGCTGACATCACATCACAGCTCCTGTAACATTAATAAATCCTTCACAGGATCAAGCATGAGGAGGATGGGGCCCTAAAAATATTATTACAGTGGGAAGGGGTGGCTTTGACAGGGTTTACAGCATTTCAAGAAACAATAGTTCAAAGATTTTTTCCTGATAAATTGACAATATTCCATGTGATTTTTATTGTCTACCTATATTTAGTGTGACACATCTATATCATTGAAGCAATATGTAGTCATTGCAGTAAAACACTGAAAAACTAGGACACTGAAATGTATTGTGAGTAGGGTCACTTAAAATTTAAAAACCACCAACGCAAAACATCAAGTGGATATGCTATTTAGACACGAGACAGTATAACAATCAAAACACTTTATCCTTTTGGCTAATCAAAATCATTCTCTTATAAGACTAGAGGCATTTCTCTCAAATTCCTTAACTTTCTCACAATTTAAGAAATATTTCTTCATTCCAAGACTTCTCTTGAAAAGGGTATTCTAATTTTCCAGGTTTTCCTTGATATCAAGGTCCCTGAGAACCCTGGTTTATTTCAATCATTCATCAACATTGCCACCCTGTATGACACTTACAGTCAAATACTGGCTCTGATTCCATGTGATGAGACTGTCATCCATCTCCCATCTACAGATTAAGCCGAAACAAACAAGGAGGTGGCTATTTAAAGCTCACTCAAAATCAATACGTGGCAAGCAGACTGGCCCAGTTTACCCTGATGGCAGGACATCACGATGGAGGATACTAACAGATCTGCTACCACAGAGCTTTTTCACCAATTTGCAGCCTCCCGTCTTAATACTACTTTAAGATGCTGTGACCTGGTTTCTTATGCTGGAAATAACTGCATCTCAAATGAAGGTGATGGGTGGATGCAGTGAGAGCAATCTCCTTTCAGCATCCTTATATAGATCTTGAGCCTCCGCAGCAAGGCGGGACCACCTTGCTGTGGACTATATATAGAACTACCTACAGAATCACTATAACAGTAAGCAGTCAGCCACAGGAAAAACCATATGGTCACAATAAGAATGATTCCTTATAAACTTAATGCGTATCAAATTATAGATAACATCACACAAAATACCACTGCCCTGTTTTTCAGACTATTTTCCTTGGTGTGAACTGAACCTTTTTCTGTGTTTAAATATAAGCAATGTCAATATTCCTTCCCTCTTTTAGATTTTCTAGGATCATACAGTGTGTAATTAAGGTAACTAATCAGCCTAACTTGTCTTTAACAACTGAGCCTGCCATCAATGCAATATATAACAACCTTTAATGAAGGTAAATTTAACCTAAATCTTCACATCCTCTGAAGTAAACAGCATCATTCAATATTCTGACAAGAGACGAAAAAAAATATACCAAAGGATTTCTTAGATGCAGGGATCGACATTTAAAGTACTTGCCAAGCAGGGCAAGTGACAACTAGATTTAACTTGCCCCATATGAATTTTTACTTGTCCCACAAAAATCAGTGATTGCACCCAAAGCCACAAAAAGATGCGATCCACATGATTATTTGCAACAATATGCATATTCAAATGATTGTTTATTAATAATATTTCTCTTTAGCATTTGCACAGATTAAAACATGTAGGTAATTTAAGCTAGAGGTATTAAAATATGATTTCATTTCTCCTGAAAAAGAAATTGGCTAACTTAAGATTAGTCAAGATTCAGGCCCTTGTTAAAAGGTTAATGTTGCACCCTATTGCCCAGTCGGACAAGTAGGAATCCTCTTTTGGTTGCCCTGCCACCATTTGCTAGAACTTTTACTTGCCCTGGGCAAGCATTTAACCATTAATGTAGTGCCCTCAGATGACCAGCAGTTTATCAAACAGCAAATATACTGACTGAATAAAGACATGTGTTACAATCTTATTAAGATGCATAGAGGTCATCAGTCACAAATACAAACCCAATTTTTGGAGTAGTTGGTTGTGGTTGGCCCTGAGTGGTCATATGACAAACAGGAAACTCCAGGGTATTTTTTTTTTATAAATGTTTAGCAAAGTCCAAGAAATAATGTCAATACAGGCAACAGGATTTCCACACTTTCAAATGATCAATCTTTCATTACCTTTAACAAAAATCCACGACCTTTTAAAAAAAATTGATATTGATAAGAAACTAATGTCGAAGAAACAAGCAATTAAGATCATCCATGTTTCTGAGTACTTTAATAAAAATATCAAAGTAACATATTTCTAGTCTACAGCTACAGATATTGTTTTTTTATTTAGAGAAAAACTTAGACATTTAGAAAATATTAGTTTTAACTTTTTAAAACATGAATTTTTATAATAAAATCATGATTTGTTAATTACTGCAATTTTAAAGATTAAAGATTGTTAAAGGGCATGAGAACCCTAGGCGAGGAATATTTCAATTTTCATCAAAATTCAAACAAAGCCTTGCTGGTTTGAAACTGATCAAGTGATGCATCTAAACATCATGTTATCCAAGTCAAAATTGAGAGAAAACATTACTGCTTCCCACACTCATTTCTTAACCAGATACCCTTGTTCAATTGTATAAAACTATGACATGGACAATGTTGCCCAAAAGAACCCCCTCCCCCCAGGCTTAATGATGATACAGGAAGACACTTAGCTACAGCCATTGTGTAGGAAATCAAACATGTGTTTGGAATTTGTTTGAAAAGTTACAGGCCAGGCTTGCAACATTAAAAGTTTCTCATCTCCACCAGTAACTGTATAAGCCAACCTGTCTGCGGCATCAAGTAGTGTACATATTTTTAGTACAGGATAGAAATCTACCAATAATCTGGTTAATATAATCTAAACAGATGCAAATAAGCAGCAAGTCAAATCATTTAAATGGGAACTTGTCAGCTGGTGTCTTATTGACTGAAACCGGAGTATTTTCATTTAGTCAACAATGGCAATTATATCTTGACCACTTTCTTCATCCCTCAGATCTCTTGTATCGTAACTGCACCATAAATGAATGACAACAAATGCCTGATGAACAGACTTTTTTTCAAATAATTATTGTCAAGATTACTCTCACAAATATGAAGGCTTCAATCCCCTGTCTCTTTCACCAACCTTTCATTATTTACTTCTTCAGACTTTGTGCCTGAGAAAGAAGGACAAGTGAAAAACAGGCTTAGCAATTCTTTTCCCAGATTAAAAATCATTGCATAGTACCTTTTATATTTATGAGATACTTTGTGCACTTCAGGTCTTGAGTCAGAGAACATTAGTAGAGAAATGAACATCAGGGTAAGTTTTTAAAACCCCTTTGGGCTTATCCCTGTACAAAATACATGCCAAAGCAATAAAATGCCACCTCTTTATTATTTAAAGCCTGCAAAAAATTCCACAAATATATATCAAATTCTGTGCATATCACTCATAAAATAAGACTAACTGTAACACCTGTATTTTGCAGAATGACATTCAATAGTTATAGTACTTGTATACACAAGAAATATGCAGCATACACACAATGCAGTAACTACTGAACTTGAACCCTTGACCTATGTCCTATCCGGAGTTCTGGACCACTTGAACAGTTGCACAGCATTATATTACCATACATTACAACACAGTTACAAGGGTGTTATTTATATCTTCTGTTTGCCTTTAATGCCTTTAACTTTCAACAAAGGCAATACAGTAAATATTAAATACCCATAGCAGGGGTTGAAATAACGCCTTTCTGCCCGTCTCAGGCAGGCAAACAAGAGCAAAGAAAGGCATTTTTTTTTTATTTTGTACCAATCCGTTGGAAAGGTTAACTCCCAGATGTTTTTGACTTTAGTAGCTGATAAGCAGTAACAAACATGACACAAAAACAAAATATTTAACAGGTGGTGTTCCACTTAACCCCTGTATTTCCTATATTTCCCTATAAAAATCAAACTGTTCTATTAATTTTTATACTATCTGGTATTTAGGCCATCATCTCGTATATTTTCCTGTTGATTTTTTTCACTGCACAATCTTTTCTCTGATATAACAGTCTTGCTATTGAAACAATACAGTTCTTTTTGCATGCAAAGTGCATGTAGGATTGCTTGTAAGATGACAGAATCAGGTTCACACTGAGGGAAGTGGCAAGACTGAAAGTTTGATACGACTGTATGATACATCTTTGCCATAAAAGCAAATTTTTCTGCCGAAAGGTAAAAACCAGCAATAATACCTTTCCCTTGGAAAGGTGAAAATTTAAAAGTAATACGACCCCTGCATGGTTAAACACCTTTGGTCTTGTATTTCTTATCTTGACACCATGGCCTGTGTGATTAATTTCATTTTGTATTGGACTGAAGTGTGACAAATTAATGATTTTATATCATGTTGACTCTGTACAGACTTTAGAACATGAACACAGCACACTTTCCCTGACTAACATCCAGGAACTCCTTTGTTTTTTCCTGGTATATTCTTGTCTTTTCATTCAAGACACTTTAAAAAATATGGGCACGCCAACATTTTTCATGGTATATTTCCCTACAGGGTTGGGTTTTATCCGGATAAAACTTGTTTAATCCAGGACAATGGATAAAACTGGGTTTTATCCAGTTTTATCCGGATTATACAGGATTAAACTGGATTTTAAGAATCACCTTGTATATTTAAT
Source organism: Sipunculus nudus (assembly GCA_026874595.1). Taxonomy (NCBI): domain Eukaryota; kingdom Metazoa; phylum Annelida; class Sipuncula; order Golfingiida; family Sipunculidae; genus Sipunculus; species Sipunculus nudus. The sequence continues at coordinate 48,537,726 of CM049306.1, forward strand.
TAAATTTACAATATTGATAATCTGGATAAATTAGTTTAGAAGGTTTATTAATATATTAACAATATATAAGTTTTATATCCAATTGGCAATTTCCTCCAGGTTCATGTTTCACTGTTGTCAGCATCCACTATTAGCTTATGCTCAACACACCAGAATGAGGAGCTGTCCCTTTGTCTTCTTTATTACTTTTCTGGCTGGTAGTCAATTTCTCAATAGGATGTATCATCTTTATAGGATCACCCTCATATATTTACTCATAGTCACAGGGCAAGCTTATATGGTGACTTTTGTAGCCCAGTTGTCAACAACTAATTATAGAGACTCTGTAGAGGAGGATGCCTGAATGACTTTGATCCAACGGAAGTATCTCCTCACAGTCTCAGGCTGTCATGACTGAAAGGTTGTCAAATGGTAGCCCACTGTTGCTGCTTGTATAAACATGCCTTTCCAGTGGTCAAGGAATACACTTCTACCCGACATTCAGCGAAACCAACTTGGGCAAGATAGCTTTTTAAATATTTTATCCGTTGCTTCTTGAAAGGTCTTCCCCACAAAATTATTGACAAAGTGACTCATGTCACCGTATATCTTAAGTCATTTATACAATAAATGACTGGATTATGTACATCTCTCTCAGATGTAAGAATAGATGCTTATCTGTAAATATATGATATTCTATAGTACCACTGATTGTGGAGTTTTAACTAAACATGTGTGAACTGCAATTGTTTAGCTTTTTTATAGTGTAATGCACAAAATAGGTAATCATGTTTTAGTAAGTCATACTCGAACTGAGCTCACTGAAGAAGAGAAATAATTTAAATTTTCGAAATTATTATTAAAATCATGGTATGACTATCTGTGACAGAAACAATGAGTTTTATGTATAAATATATTGTCACATAATAATTCAGTTAACTAGACATAATTGTTCCTTATAAGAACTGTATTTTTTTCATTACAGTGGAAAGCTAAACTTAATATAAAATGTCTACATCACAGACAATATACACGAAAACTTCGGATAAAACTGGATAAAACCTGTTTTATCCGATCCGGATTAATCCAGTGGATAAAACCGATTGCGGATAAAACTGCCAACCCTGTTTCCTTATAAATATGTTCACTGATCAATCGCTATTTCTCCGTAAAGTTCTGTCCAGGGAATACAGCTAATTAACCATAATTAATCCACTGAAATTTCTGAAAACAAATGAATGTTTGTTAATGTTGTAACTGTTGCGCATGCACTTTGTTTGCATTGTTTTGTGAAGCAAATACTGAAATAATTATCTGTGTGAATACCCTGCAAGACCCATATCTAGATGCAATAATTGTAAACCTGGGGCACAAATTAACACAAGCTTAACTCAACTACAGGAAAAACAGCAGTAACAACAGAAAATACAATGTTTACTTGGTTTCATCTCTCTGAACATATTAGCACAGTCACAAATAGCTAATTGGGAGAAAGTAGTTTGTAATATTATAATGTTAACTGACGCAGTGTTACTTGGATAATTATGTTGTAACATTTATAGTGAGGTAATGTTGTTAACCCAGAAGCTGGAACAAGTCTTGTTCCTCTACTAAACACCAGTCACTTGACAACCAGTATAAGGTCAGCCAGTCCTCTTACAACACTTAACAGGAATTTAATTTGCTGTTGAGGGGAAAATTTTTAATTTTCTCATTGCAGTGAGTTGAGGTTGAACTATCTCAACTTTGATCTGGAGCAAAAATATTGTTTTATCAATTTTACCAAAATAACAAAATTCAGAACTGCCAACAGAAGAAATACATTGTTTAAACACAGCAGTGAACTACAATAACAGCAGAATTCTGGTACAAGCAGACTGAACATAACCACTAAACATGTATTTTTTTTTTTAATTTAAAGGGACAGGACTGAAATGCAATTAGCTTCCGAGTACTGCTTCAGTGAAAAAGTTTATGAAGAATGGCCTTTGGCCATCAGTACTCGGCCCAGAAAGGATGCAGGGTTTGAAAGCAAATGGTTGCTAGGAGATGTTAAGAGCCATAACAAATCATATAAGATTAGTGAGAGAGTGTTCTTTTTCTCTAAGAATAGATGGCATTCGAAAGCATCCCTGAAGTCATGACCCACATCCCTGGAAAAGATCAAGTAATTTCCAGAAAAAACAAGCCTCGACAAGTATCCTTTGCCTTCTGATTGTACAAGCCCTGCCTGTCATCTGAAAAGTAAATCACCAGTTGACCTGATGCTTATCTAAAACTTGTATGTACACATTCTACACCTTAGAATGTCCATCCAGCTAGTACCCTGGATCATGGGGTTATACAACAATCTTGAAACTAGTATTATGTTCTTATATCAGCTAAGAACTGACAATTCAAATAAATAATTCCTAAAAAAGTAAAGGCATTAAACACATGCCAACCAACTGATCAGAACTGATCTCTCTGATTCATTGGACATAGGTGGAAACTGATAAGTGAACCTCATTCTGAAAATTCCTGAATTAACCTGCATATTCCAGCTGATTAGGGAGTAAACTAACCTGACAACCTCACATTAGAGGTATTATAAATAACCCTTACAAAAAATTAATATTCGGTCTATAAACTGCTGTGGGGGCTGTGATACAATTTATTGCCTTTCGAATCAATTCTAAATTTGATCACTACAAGCAATTATGATATACTGTCAAAGAGATCTACAAGTTTTTGCCTCAGATAATTCTATGAATTACCTGTACCTAATGTACCTAGGCTTTTATGCAAACTAAAGTAATAAATTAATCTTCTAATGCGTAACTGTGTGGACATCTAATGTAGAATATAAAGTGACTTCCTTTGAAAAGGGTACAAGTATAAGCTTACTACAAGTATTATTGTTTATCTACTCTTAGGCGAGGCTTGATAAAGGTATGTGAAAGACCATGAAGTTGATAACTAAAACTAATAGCATTCTCAGTTAGCTTTCAACCTGCAGCCATTCAAACCACCAATTTATTGTTCTAAGCTTTATGACTTAGTCATAGCACAGTCACAGAATTAGTATCAAGTATCATTGTGGTAAGATCTATCTACAAATTACAGCCAAATTTCAGACCATGGAATTGATAGTATAAAGGGGGATAATATCAGCTGCACATAACCTCCTCAGTATCACTTCTGCATTTTTATTTTAAAAGATGTCAACTACCGGGGCAAGTCCCAGACCAAAGCAGTTGTGTTATAATTAGACTTAATTTCATTTGTCACTGACAGATAAAGGATTCGGTAAGTTAAATATGTGGCTCAATGCAATGCAACAGTGTTTGCATACTGGATTTGCCTTTGCCTGCTTTCATCCAAAAATTCATCAAAGAAAGTTGAGCGATTTCATCACGTTTTACCAGAAAATAAGTACAAATCTTATCTATTATCCAATATTTTTGAAATACTATCAATTAACTGAGCTGATGAAAAATATAAGCACCAACAGATATATGTACAGCAAATCCTGTAACAGTGTTATATCAATTTTCTGGTGAAGATAACTACTTGCTTCAAGTTGCTGGTCTATGAATCTAAGAAGTTCATATAAGTTCCAATTTAAATGCTCAACTATAGATTATTTAGTACAATCAACTATGTACACACAAATTGATGTGTGCACACTAAATGTTATTTTAAAGATTTGAATTCTGATATTTCCATCTGCACAAAGAACAATCATTGTGGACTTACCATTGGTCGACAACAGAAAATGAGCAGGATTTGATTGTTGTAGCCATTTAATTTTATTGATCTTCTCCTCGATTTCCAGACTCTTCAGGTAATCGAACTCTGGTTCATGGCTCTGGAAGGTGCTGTAGACATTATACTCCCCACGTTGGCCAAGACCACTTGCCTGGTCATGCTGTAAAATCATTCACATACAAATCACTATTTAATTGAAAACCTCTGCGCTTCAAATCCCTCTATATTAATTTTTTAACATCTCCAGTTAACCTCATTTTACTTATATCATGCCCAGTATATTAATTTAAAGTTTGCAACCTGAATAGTATAAAAGTATAAAACCTGAAAGCACTGTGATGCATTCTTGTACACAAATTCAATAAACATTTCCAATGTCATTTAATTTGTTGAAACTCAAAATGAACAACTCTCTGCACACAAAGTGCAGTAGTGAGTACATAATGTATTTTACACAAATTTTACACAAAATACGGGAAACAAACAATATTTAACCTAACTCATTGTTCCTTCTTAAGCTTTTCAATGGTATTAAGACTGGGTTAACTATTTTGTACAGTGCCATATATTTGATAGTGATACAGGAATTCCATAACCAGGCAGGGCTAAACAAAACCAACAGCATTATACACATGGTAAATTCAGCTGATAACCTGATACTGAGCAGTGAGCACCTAAAAGTCAATTCATAAACCACAGAACAAAGGCCTTGTTTTGAGTACAGCTTCTGATATTCTGCATTGTATGTCATTTACAGTAACAAAATGAAAAGTCACCATAAATGGTTGTGTAAACTCCAAACAGTGCTTCCCAGTATCACTTAGGCAAATAAGCTTAATAAATATAACTCACTATTATTACAATAACTACACAACACAGGCATAAGAGCAGCATTTAACTGTGAAAAATATTGAACCCATGCACAAACAGTTCCTGGTGTGGCATGATATACCCAGTGCAAATATTTTATTTTTTTTCGAGACAGCAGATATGTTTATTACAGGAACGTAAAAAAATCCACTTATACTAATTGCTTCAACTCAGTCACCAACTGGTGATACCTGGGTGTGTGAGTGCTGTATACTGATATATAATCATCTACCGCACCAGTGATGAGTGACAAACTGAGTGGTACATATTTCCTACACTTTTAAAATTTAATTATATGGCTATATATTGTTTGTGTTATTGAAATGTACAATAAGAGTACAGTTGAACGATGTACCAGTAAACAGAATCTTTGTCAAGCTATACAGCATAAGCATGTGTTTCTATTAAAATTGTTTGGGTTGAACATTTTTTTGAAGGGGTGATGGTTTGTAAGGAAACTGTATTCTTATAAGCAAAGACAAACTACTCACTGCCGAATCGCGCTGGAATATAACAACCCGCCCTCCTTTATCCCCTGTTGCCAGCAGTTCTCCACAATGGTTAAATTCCACACACGATATGATGTCAGCTGCAACACAAGAGCATAACATTTATAAAACCACAAATATAATACTAGTGTATTTCCTCAATGAAAGTTACAATTTCAACAATTATTGAAAGCAAAGAAATTTTTGCTGCATACACTTTTTGAAAAATATTTCTTTTAAATTTGTAATTTAAATATATGCAAAGGAACAAACAAAGTGACACTGATTATATAACTAAAACATACGCAAAGGAATACTGACACCTCAGTTTCTGATACAATATTGTACAGACAATATCTGTCAATACACTTGTATAATATCAAATACCAGTATTTTCACTTTATATCGAGGGATTACTGGGATACCAGTTTTGTGGTAAATTTTCATAAATTTTTAAAGTTCTCTATAGATATTTTTTTCTATAATCTGCATGCGCTCAAAAAATAAATACCATGTTAGTTACTAAGACACTAACAAATGTGATCTCACTTGCAATGAAAATGACTGCAGTGACAAATGACCATTTGTTCAGCTTACAAGGAATATATATAAATTATGTTTCTTTCAAATATTCTTTGCTCTATGTTCCACTACTCTGATAAAAGTCAAATACCACGCAAGTCAAGCAATAAATCATACATATTTTGAGACATTTCATCCAAGTCTACTTACATTCAAGGCATCTAGATTTTTTTCATATTACACAGCATCAGCTGCATCTTCAAATATAAATAAATAATAATATAAATTATATTATTAATTTATATTTGAAGATGCGGCATTTTACTTCTTGCATTCTGAGTCCCCATGCAGGCTTGTATAACATAATACAATCCTGCAAGGGGGCTACATTAAACAATGTTATTATATTAATTTTTAACAATATATAAACTTGTACAAGTTACTGGGGTTGCGAAAAATTGCTCTCCCTGCATGCTAATACTAGTACCAGAAATGTGATAGATCTTGAATTTCTTAACATATTTTATATTTTGTCACAAATTCACAATCAAAAACAAACCAGTAAGAGCATTTATATCTTCTATCGGTTATAAAAGACATTAAAAACAAGATTTGACACAATTGGTTCACATCAAATATTTGCTAATCTTAGTTAAAGGGTGAAAACATCACCCTTCACATACAAAAGTAAATATATATAACTCATTTGTAAGTGTTACTGGTTAATCATGGTATATATCTTGTTTTCTGATAAACTTAATTTTTTAAAATTTAATGACACCACAAATCATATATAATCTTTCAAAACAAGTTTATAAATTTTTCACCATTAACTGCAGAATGCACAGGGGATATTTTTCTTGGGTATAGCAGTTACAGGCATTCATATAGTAAAAAGTTAATTAAAATGAGAGCTGTAAAATCTAAAAAGTATGTTTTTAAATTACAAATAGAGTCTGTAATAATATAACTGGCAAGATTGCAGGTCTGTATATACTATAGCATATTTCAATTCTGGGATGGGCACAAAGGAAGCTGAACCAAGCTGAATAGGACATTAGGAGGCTTGTTCAGTGATTCATGGGACATCAATAGAAAAGGATTCATCTTCCAGTGAATCAGTCCATCTGTCAGTCCGGCAGTGGTAATGCTATCAACCTATCTGTCACGCGATCTGTTTTGATATTAATTTCAGGCTATTGTAAGGAAAAATGTGCTCATTAATATACTAAAATGGAGGCAATTATAACATACTGTCTCACAGTAAAATTATATAAATTTGAAACTGAGAATGCATTCTTTGTTCATTCACGAGCTATGAGTATGAATGATCTCAATTATATATACAACTGACAAGTGGCGGCAATTCAAACCGGATCAGGATTTAATCATATTATTTTTCTTGGGAATTCCCCACTGGGGGTGAAAAAGATAAAAACACAAGTATGGGGAATACACCGCTTTTATTTATAGGTTTACGGGCAGAATGGCTATAACTAGTGGGCAAACAACGGTTACCCTCTCCCGCTTTTGAAACCATTGAAATTGAGACCGGCAAGAAAGCCGGTTCCAAAATGAAGAGCGATAAAAGCTATAGAACATGTCCACATCACTTACCTTCCGTGACATCCTCCTCGATAGTCCCTTTCACCTGCGAGAAGCACCACTGTAGGTCTCCACCATTGCCTAAAACAACAATAAATTCACTTAGCGGCAGGCCAAACACAGTAAAAGGGGCGAGTTGTTGTTTGTTAGGCGACAACCGGAAGGCATGGATAATTAACAAGAAGTGGTAGAAATAATATTCATACCGGCCATGGCAGTGATTAGCAGGTCCACACAGAGCAAACAGATATATCGTTGCCACTTGGAGCTACCTGATTAGATTCCCTTTAGCGCTTTTGGCGCGGATGGCACCCGATTTACGGATACCTTCGACACCGGTCAGCGATTTCAAGATGGCTTACAATGGCGGAAGACAGCCATGACGTCATGATTTCATTGTCATAGTACGGCAGGTGCCCGATAGATGCCGACACTGTCCAACACAAACTCTTACCAGCTCCCTGTCAACAATGGCATTCACTGGATATGTGTTACTCCACATATATATGATCCAGCTAAATTCAGTAAATATCTATATATTGTTTGGAAGCAGGGATCCTTGATCTTGTGGTATAACAGTTGACATATTCCTGTATTATACATAATTCTGGACAAGTTGTCTACAAGCAGAGTGTGTGTATATACATGTATAAAAACAATTTTCTTAATTCAGTTTATTATTAATGGTTATGTCGTAAAATTACAAATAAGCTCTGTTTTTATGGGAGAAAAGTTTTATATTTCGTAAGCTTCGTCCTATATTAATATCCCCTGCCCATATAAATATTAATAGATTCATACATCAGATATCAATACCACATACATATATATGCCCACCAGTAAGAATCTACAAACACATATACATTAAACATTCACAGATATATGAAATTATATGGAATGTATAAGATTTAAAATTGGCACAAAAAAAGTTTCAAAAGTCCTTTAACTATTGATGGATGGATGTAGGATGTTTGAATAAGATTATGGGGGTGGGGGGGGGGGGGGTCCAAATATCGAGGCTGATGGGGAGGGTATTGGAGGGGTTAACCCTCGTAACTCAAATTCTAAATCTGCCATTGAGATATCAAGCTTTTATTCTTCCTTAGATGATAGTCTGTAGAATAGTACTTCGACACTGGCAACTGTATCCACACCTACGTTTTTTACGCGAGTTTTAACTTCCGTTTGAATGAACGTATTTAAACCTGATGTAAATATGTGCCATTAGTAATATATCTGTCAAGATCGAAATATAATTTTAAATTTTCACTTTTCCTTGGAAAGGCATTAATACAGGTTTATCTTTCTGCAGAAAAAAATGCCGTCCCACTAAAAATACATCCTATCATCATATCAAACTTTCAGTCACACTTTGCCCAGTGTTAACCTGGTTAATGTGACATCCTACATGCACACTTGCATGCAAAAAGAACTGGATGTTTTCAATAATAGCACTGTTATATCAGGAACACAATTGTGCAGTAAAAATAAGGAAAATATAGGAGATGAGGGCATAAATGCTGGACAGTATAAGAAATTGAAATCAATTTTTTAAAAAAAAATATGGGCGATATAGGGAGTCTGTAGGAGACCCCCTGTAAAATATTTCGTTTTTGTGTCATGTTTGTTACTACCTAGGTCTATCAGCTTTTAATGTGGAAAACATCACCTTTCTAATGGACTGGAACAAAATGAAAATGCCTCTCCTTGTATATGTGCATGCCTGTCCGAGATAGGCGGAGAGGCGTTATTACGACCCCGATCTCCTTAGATATCCCAGGTTTGTGATCTCAGTAACTGATCTTTCAGTTGTGGGCAGACACGTTTGGCCAACAGATCGTTTTAATCTCACTCAAAAGATGGCGCTGCGATGTATGATCATCAGAGTTCCCTCACTGAAGATCCTCGCAGAGGGAATTTACTTTGACTTCATTATATCTACTCATTCTTTATATGAAATAATAATAATAAAGCAGCACTTCCCATGTTGCGAATGCCTTCATGAATGTACACTTTTCAGTATTAAATAACTGTACAGTTTTAATTATAAATCACAAAGCCACGTACCCTTGCTGATATAGATGAAAGCGAAGGTATTTTTAAAATATCCATGGAAACGGTGAAACATGTGGATTATTTGTATGACATATGATTGTATTTGATAAACATGATAGAAACATCCAATTTCCTCATATATAACATATACAGGCTCCCTTGTGCGTACTGCTGCAGTCTGTCACGTGCTGTGTGGCTCCCGGCTGTCTTGTTTAACAGTCGCACTGCTTCAAACAATACACAGCACTGTGTACTAACTGCTACCGCGTAGGCGGCCCGCTGGACGGTATGTAACGACTGTACGATAAACAAGACTAATACTGTACTGTAAACATGCAGGACAGCGGGCGTGATCTATCTGTGTGTGTAGAACCAACACAAACAGTAACAACTGTTGTTGACGATGGCGTATTTAAGCCGCGTTTTTGGTATCGAGGTCTGGTGTAAAGGGCCAAATTATATCCCCTCTAAAATTCTACCCCCTGCACAGTTCATATACTCGGTTATAATCTAGCCTAGGCCGATATATAATGGTCTAGGCAATTCATTGCAAATAAAAAAATAATTACGATACAGCAGCTGTGGATATACATGTATGTGCAAGTGCAGATGTATTAAAAGACCATATATCAATTAAGTGATTATATACCTATGGGTTCTTTCTGACTTAGGGTATATTTATATCCCCTGAGATTAGTTTATACCACTTCAACCAGATAACAGAAACTCACTTAATAACAAAAGGTAAATATGCAGTTTTTTTTTTTAATCACCGGAACACTGCATTTATAAGACAACCTGTTTTTTCCAACTTAAATAACTGTTGCCGTGTATGCGAGGAATAAACTGCCACGCCTGCGTCATCAAGGAATATCATGAAGGCACTCATGCACAAATGAACCTTTGAATATTTGTCGGAAGAGTGAATGCAAACACGGGTTGGGGAGCATTCCTCAATAGGGACCCCCACATGGCGGAGGCTTGCATTTCTAAGAATGCAGATTTCTACTCATTTTTAATGGTGCACGTGCGAATAACAACTTCAACAATGAAATATTATATTTTCTAAGTGCAACTATTAAAAAGCAAAAAGGAAAACATATTCTGACTATGGGTATTAATTGTACTCCGAGGTACAATCCTGCCTTGCCCATGTGATTCCCCGGGTATAGTTTGGTCTAGGCTAGATAATACCCGAATATAAGATGAAAGGGGGCTAATCTGACCTACTACAACGAGCTACTTCTATTTTGCAAAGTGATTATGTTAGGTACAGGGTTGGGGTAAAGTTGGTGAATTTGTATATCAACTTATTCTTTGTTTGAAACAAAGGTGAGTTTCATTAAAAGTGTAGAAAAATAAATTTAATTACTGATGTCTTGCCTTTCTATGAAAATTCAAATTTTATTAGTAAAATATTTAGCTTAAGGAAAGCTGATTTGTTTTATAATTCTTATTTCACAAACTCAAAAAATATATTCTCGCAAAAATGAATTAAACTAATCCATCATATATTAAACTTCCATGCCCTGTACACCAGGGTTTGCCCCTCTCTCCCACACGCCCTCCCTCGGACAGGAGGTGACTGTTAAATGCATTTTGCCTGACCATTAGCACAGGAAATTCCGTATTAATTTAATAGTTAGCATTATAATCTGTATTTAGGAATGGCAATAGGAAAAAAAAAAAAAGAAACAAGGTGCATATGTTAAGTATCGCGACAATTTTCCTTTGATTATATTTGACATGTATGTGTTATAAAGTCGTAAGATATGATGAAATCTTAAGATGAAGTTATTTGGTGACGAGAAATGTTACATTTTACTGCTGTTATTTTACGCACCATCCTAAAACGCGATATGATTATATGTATCAAGTTCTGTAGATTTAATTATTTTAGCGTCATGAAAACCCCTATGGAATCTCTTTAAATTAATGCAATGACATATACATGTAAACGTACATTTGATGCCAAAGGTATAATAAACATGACATAATAGGCAATGATAAAAACTATAAGGATAAATTTATTCTCTCCCCCACCTCTCTCTCTCTCTCTCACACACACACACAGACTGACAGACGTGAACACGTACATAGTATAAAAATAAAATAAACACAAACAAACCGTTTTTGTGTCTGATAAGGAATTTCAATGCGCCACATTGTTGGTTTAGTTGTGTTTTTGGCGGACATAAAAAAAACTGAGGTTTTAAAAAATAGGTGTTGAGAGGCAGAAATTATATTTTTCTCAAAGCACCACAGCGATGCACAGGTCATGCCGTTTTGTGTATACAGTTGTATATATATATACTCATTCCCAAATAATACATATAGGAACTATTCCCAAATGTACGTGCTGGCATTGTGCAGCGGATATACGACCTACAGCCTAGGAAATATGGTCAATTAACGACCAACTTTCTCCCTGCTCCCGATATCAAATTTGTATATACGCACCATGTTAGATATTCACTATTAATAGACGTTTTACTGCTGTGAGCTTTCTCATTAATGTACTGATAGGCCTGGGGGGCTTTTATTCTCCGATATATAGCCAGATGTCGTAAAACTAAGTGCAGTATTTAGGTTTATTATATGAATAAAACGTTTGGTAAGCCATGATGTTTATGAATGCAATATAGAATAAAATTATATATCATTATACGCAGTGTTGTCAAGGAGACCATCTCTCAATTTTGTTGCGCGGAATTTCTCGGCATGAAATTCGATGACGTCAAGCTACAGTTCATAAAGTAGAATCTCTATTCATGTATATAACCAAAGCACAATACTATCAAGTAGCTGGTAATTATATAATATGAAAAAATTCAAATGTATTACTTTTCTGTAATGGCTAATACTATAAATTGTTGTGTATATGGAGAACCGTGTGTAGTTATTGTCCCCCGCTTCCGCGGAACGGGGACATTGATTTGGGTTGTCTGTCTGTCCGGTTGTCTGTCCCTCTGTCTGTCCGTCCGTCAGATTTTTGTTTCCGTGCGATAACTTTCCTAAACATTATCTGATTTCATTCAAATTCGGGTAATTGATTGCTCTAATGCATACCTTGGTTGAGATTGGTTTTGTAGTGTCTGTCTTAATTTTTTTTATCACCAGATCCCATACAACCAAAAAAAATTTCCTATGTTTCCCAATTCACAACAAAAACATGACATGTTCAGGGGACAATGAAAACTAAAACACAGGCACTATGACATGTAGAGACATCTTCAGGGGAAAATAAAAACTAAAATATATTGAGAAGGCAAACATGAAGATCTGAGGAAGCCAAACTAACAAGAGGCGGAAGCGGAGGACTTAAATTACATGAATTTGCTTGTTTTACTATAACAATGGTTTTATGAATCTTCCGGGGTTATAGTGGTACAAGGAAGTCTACAGGGCACAAGTCGCCGTTTTAGCACATGAAAATAACCATTAAACACAATAGTCTATGCTTGACAAAGCAATCAATATTGTTGTAAACTATCATCGCCCGAATAACGTGTCAACGTATGTATACTGTTGATAATAGTGTATACAATGCCTTTTTATTGTATACAGGGTGTACATGTGTGTCTGTATGTATGCATTTAAACCTACAGGTGTGCTAATAAAAAAAAAGAAAAAAAAAAAAAGGGAGAAAGAGAGAGAGAGAGAAAGAAAGGGAGAAAAACACACGCATGCGCATGCAGGTACACACGCCCGAGACTTTCTTTGTGTTACGTTATAGGCAACCAAATAAGGGCCTACATAATATGTTCAACAAATTAATATTAAATATATCATGAATACATAATGGCCTTTTGGCCATGACTCTCAGCTTTATTAAACATACCGGGAATCATAATTTACCTTTTCCGTTTCACTAGCGCCACCTGGAGGCGGCGACTGACACTGAGTGTTCGGGTATACTTTATTTTGACCAAAAATATATTTTTATATCTAAAATGATGAAAAAGATAAATGTTAATAATCTACATAACTTGAGTCGGGGTCTCCGGCATGGGTTTGGTTTCAATAAAAAAAACCCGAAATGATGACTCATGGGACACGGGACACATAGCAGACGTTCACGAGCATAACAGGGGGCTAATTTACCGAACGGAACAGAACAAAGATATAAAAAGTGTCATAAATCTTAAATGGGTGAATGTTTTATGACATAATTTATAGTAATTAATGATTTCAACATATGCGATTTGTTAAATTTTTATTTTAGCTCCTGTTCCGCATTCCGTTCTGTTCCGTGTTTTAGGTTAGCCCCGGAAGTCTCCCAGGAGGTGTGAGTGAGGCCTTTTTGTTTTGAATATACCGAACTGATATCAAAAGGCCGAAGCGTAGTTAATGGTCTGGCAGACGACCTTTACACGTAGTGCGCATGCTCGTAAATAGTCTGTTAAGGTGTACGTTAAGTTCACCAGTGCTGCAAGATATTTATGGCAGTGTAGGCCTACAATTATCGCTGGCTATAAAAATAACTGGTTTTTATGTTAATGACCTTGCATTGTGAAAGATTAACCAAACGTATTGCTCTAGTTGTAGTTGGTTCACAGCCCCCGTCATGACTATCTGAAATTTACGGGCCCCTGAATGAACATGTGTGCTTTATTTTTTTGGGTAAATATCGCGTTCCCTTGCGATCTTTTCGCGTTCCCTGGCGATCATTTCGCGTTCCCTCGCGATCATTTTTGTTCCTCGCGAGGGAACGCGAAAAGTTGTCTCCTAACATATTAAAAATGTGGCCATACTGTATTCCAAAACAAGGGAACAGCAAAGCGCAGCTTCCCCTCCCATGGGTGCATAATTATACTGGGTGTTTTAAACAGGGTTTAAAATCAGGAGAGCGCAGCTTTATGACCTCTGATCCCATGACGTTTAAATCGTTTTGGTCAAACGTTTGGGCTTAAAATGGGCCCACAAGCTTTTTCAAGACTTGGGTCCTGCTGCCTTGACCTTTGACCTCAAAACCGACAAGCTTCTTCATCTCTGGATGGGTGAGCCACATGTGAAAGATAAAGGGTTTAGGACAAACGGTTTAACTTTATATGTGTCCACTATCCCCGTGGCCTTGACCCCGTGACCTCAAAATCAACAGGTTTCTTCATCTGATGGCGGGTGGGCCATAAGTAAAAGATGATAGGTTTTGGTCAAACGGTTTGGCTTAATATTGGTCCACAAATTCCGGAGAGACGGACAGACGAACGGACGGCTAGACGGACGCACGAACTGAGGCGTTACTACATCCACTCCTGCAACATCTTTGCAAGGGGATAATAATGAGCCTATAATAGGCCTATACAGACCTGTTTATAGACCTATAGCTATAGGTTAACCTGATTAAAATTTCTAGCATAAATTTAAATTTCTTTTTTAGATTAATTTTTACCTAAGTGTTACAATTTCTTTCTATATTATAGGATATTTATATTCTTCATGTACTTCAATATACTTAATAATGGTCCTGTGATTTATATATTCAAGCAATCTAGGTGCAGCAATATACTTAAAAGAAACGCCATAGATTGACCACATATTGGCTTGTCTTGTGCACGTCAACCGAGACAAAATGGATGCCCCGCTAAAGCACGAAAGGTCTTTGCTTCTTTTAATCATGTCTTGGTTAAGCAGACAGAAAATGCGTCAAAAGGACCTAGTCTTCAAGGTCACTTATGAAACCTGATCGCTGTGCTTCGGTACTTTTAAGTTTTGCGGACTGACATTTCAACAGCCAACACCCATATAAAGCCCAATTGAGTTAATTCTTACAGACTGCTTAGGTGCAGCCTTTCATAACTTGCGGTCTCGATCAAATGTTAAACAACACTTACGCTTTTAGTACAGCGGCTAAGGCCCATTTTTCACCATAATTGCTCAAAATTTGCAGAAAGCATGAAACTTTGCACAGGGATACTACCACCCGTAGGCATCTTTAAAAAAAATAGACCCCAAAAATTCAAGCCCCCTAGTGGCAGCAATCTTTATTTTAAAGATGGCGGTCAAAATGTGCAATTTTCCGTATCTGTGACACTACTTTTCGGTCAAGCAGACCTAAAAGCTTGGCCGGTCAGCACAAAAAGAGGGTGAAATGCTATCAAGGATGTTATTCAATCATGCTTTGGGCTTTCCATTAGAAATAATTGCTTGAATAAAGTACAACGGCGGTTTCATTGTGTAACATATGAGCTGGTATCCATGGCAACTTTGGTTAATTGTGCAATCATTTTATTAATATCAAAGTGTTTCAATAAATAACCATAAAGATTTGCTTACATTTTGCAGAAGGCATAAAGTTTTGCACATGGATACTATTGCCCCTAGGCATCTTTGAAAAAAAAAGACCCAAAAAATTCGAGCTCTCAGGGGCGGATCTAAGATTCGGCATGGGGCAGGGATGATAATGTAAGAATGGAATATTTGATTAAAATAAACAACTAGATGATAATTTATTCATCATCTGACGTATCTGATGTGAAAGAAATATACTTGAAGAAATATCCGTGACTGTGTGAAATAGAGCGTTTCCAAACCAGCAGCGACATATGTTGGCGATGACTGACCATAAGTGTTCAGGTACAGTGTACACAAAGAAACAAGGTATTTTTTATCCATATGATATACATTTTTTGCGATGATCGTCTTAAGAAAATATAATGGCCAAGGAAGTGCGAGTACCCAGAAATGGAACATACGTTTGCATGACGCAGTTGGAGACTTATGTTTCCTCTGACCTCTTGTATATTATAGAGGGATACCTGGAAGAAGAGGCTTTTGAATAGATATGGAGTAAAAGCAAAATACTGATAAGACATAAAAGCTGCATGGCAAATTCTGGCACAGTCTCAGTGTGACATAACTTTATATACAAGAGTAGCGATAATGTTTTTATTCTGTTAGGCCCAAAAAGAAAATAAATAAAAGGTATGGTTCTCAGGTACCGCAAAAATTTAAACCCCTGCATCAAAAAAATGTATTTTGAATTCAACTGAAACTTACCAATTTTGAGCTCCAGCCGCTCAGACATTTCTTTCAAGATGATAAAATAATACAATTCAATAAAATTTCCTTTATTATGTATCATGCTTTTCCCTTATCATTTGACATTTTTATCATAACATACAAAAAATTAAAATAAAAAAATCCGCCGCCCACATTGATTTCTTAAAAAAGTGCCTGAGAACCAAACAAAATTTTTTTGCCAAATTCTTTTTTTATAATTTTATATTTTAAAATTTTATTGTATTCCTGTTCAGTCATGACGCGACTTAAATTTGCTCCATCTATGGTTCATAAATCAATTGAAGTTCTTAGGTTTAATGTATATCTGATCTAAACTTAACAATGGTCCCGAACATTTCTTCAACTATAGTCGGTTACAAAAGTTTATGCCCATTGAAATTTGGTTATTATTCGCTTAAACCTAAATATGATCAGCATTCACTGTTTGACACTAAAGCTGATGAGGTACTAAAAGCCTAATATTAGATTTAAAATCTCATGATAAAAAAAACCCAATATTTTATATTTACAACATTCTGGTTTTCAGGATCTTGTGGTCAAGAGACATGGCGAATGTCATGGGGTGTCAGCCTCACTTTGAAAGGTACATATTTTAGAATATTTATGGCACTAAACAACCAATCAGCAAACTTTTAAATGTAGTTGTTTGAACACGTGACCAGAGTCCTTAGTCCAAAATCAATCGAATTGAAATGTAAAAATAATAGACTGTTTTTCCAGATGTTAATTTCATTGCATTAAAATATTTTGCAAGGTATGGTGCTGGTAAATTCAAGCTAATTAGGCCTATGCCTTTTCCATTCCTTACACTTTATTTTTGGAAACTGAATTGTCAATTTATGAAAATACTCTAAAATTTCTGTGGGCAGGCCCGTGGAATAGACTATAGATAATTTATACATCGTGGGATCAAAGAACCTGCCAGACGACCATATGACATAGCCAACGGCATAATTCAGCGACACCCGGCAATAAAAACGAATATTTTACAAATTTATTGTACCCTGAAGACTACAGAAAAGCTATATTTCAGCAGATAAGTGGAACAATTTCCCCAATTTCATTTACGTTTGGTTGACATAATTTTCGCTGAGTTGTTATATACCATTTCAGCACGCATGTTCTGGGCTATACTACAGATCCTCACATATAGAGACAGGGAACCGAAGACACTTCAACGCAAGGATATAGGTATCTTTTATTAATTTGTCTTGCAGTAGCTACGGTGCCATTCAACATTAAGAGACGACAGTAACATTTTCCGTATAAGACACACATTAAAGATCAAAGACCAACTTTATTTTTTTAAGAATATTACGAAAAATACAGAATATATATGTAAAAACCTGTGACCACCATTCTGATAACATTGCCACTTTGCTATGACGGCCACTCTGATAACACTACCATTTTGCTTTGAAGACCATTCTGATGACACTGCCATCTTGCTATTACGACCATTCTGATAAACTACCACCTTGCTATTACGACCACTATGGTAAAACTACCACCTTGCTATAGCGATCACGATGATAACACTACCACCTTGCTTTGACGACCATTCAGATAACCATACCACCTTGCTGTAACGACCTTTCTAAAAATCACGATGATAACACTACCATCTTACTATCACAACCATTCTGATAACACTACCAACATAATATCTCAACCAAATCGATAACACTACCACCTTGCTATCACGATCACTTTGATAACACTGCCAACTTAATATCGCAAACAAACTGATAACACCACCACCTTGCTGTAACGATCTTTCTGATAACACTACCAACTTGCTATGAGGGCCCCGCTGATATGAGAACCACCTTGTTATAACGACCTTTCTGATAACACTACCACCTTGTTATGACGAACATTCTGATAACACTACCACCTTGCTATGACGACCATTTTGATAACACTGCCATTTTGCTTCGACGCCCATTGATAATATTTCCAGCCCGCTGTGATGAAATTCTGCTAACATTATTAGTATTACACTGTTGTAAGGGCCACGATAACATCCTTACACGTTATGAAAGGAGTTATGTTAACCCTACCACTTTGCTTAGGCGACCACATAACCTTTCAAATGCTCAATCACCATATGTAGGCCAAGAACACGTTTAAGCTCGGTGAGGTTTAATTTTAAATATTGGACTTGTGGTCGGCGTACAATATTGAAATACAATTTAATACAGAAGGCAGTGAATTTAATTTATAACAGTAACTTAGTCATATAAAACCATTGGCAGTGTGGAAGGTCATACATTTCCGTGTTTTAATTATGTAATCCCCTACATCTTTCATGCTATACTTTTGGAGAATAAATAATTCATTTCAAAAGCAGATACTGTGAAATCAAAAAGGACATGTCTAATATGCTAAAAATAGATATAAAGTGTAACCTCGTTTATTGGCTGCCCGTCCATAGAATGTCAAATTGATGCTTAAGTTCGGGTGCCTTGGGTTCATTTGTTCGCTATACGCCAACAACCAAGTGTTGTGTTCTTTAGATTTGCCTTTTAGCCCTGCCGCAATTGATTACAAAAAAAGAAGAAAACATGGGACCAGCGAGTCACGGCGCTCAGTTGAAATTTATTATGAGAATATATTTATAATCAGCTGAATTTGTCTAAAAGGATTTGTTTATGAACCTTTTTTCAAAATAAGAGTCCTGTGATCAAGGTTGAAGAATCTATCTATCCAAACTGGAGTTATCATTCGTTAATTAATATATTAATTGATGGGCCCTGTGACCTTAACCTTTGAGCTTGTGACCGCAAAATCCAGAAGTTTCTTCCACTATTGGCAGGGGAGCAAAATGTGGAAGATGAAAGGTTTAGGTGAAAAGTTTTGCTTAAATGCATTCAAAATCGTTTTAAAAAAGGTGGTCCTGTGACCTTGACCTTTGACCTCATAACCTAAAATCAAAAGGGTTCTTACTTTAGTGGTATATTAGTCAAGTCTGAAACAATATTTCAATCCAACCTGGCGTTATCATCAGGAAACATACATGTGGAAAGATGACCTATGTGACCTTGAACTTTGACCTCATGCCCACAAAATATAAAGGTCTCTTACTTTATTGGTGGGCCAAAGACAAGTCAAGTTTAAAAACAATATGTTAATCTAAACTGGAGTTATCATCCGGAAAAAATGTGCTTACAGATTGCTCCTGTGATCTTGACCTTTGACCTTGTGACTCCAATATAAATAAAATTAGGCAAGCAGAGGGAGCTGCACTGAATGACCCCCAGTGATAAAGTGGCCTGCTTGACAGCACAAGCAAATACAATAAGAGCCTCCAAAATTCAATAACTAGCCTGATTTTAGAGCTTTTACCTACAAATTTCAGATTTTGCCACAGTGAATCCTTATGTGTACATGCTGTGAAAATTAAATTCACAGTACTTATAGGAAAAAAATGTGCCAAGCTTAAATTAAGTTGGGCAAAATTTAAGGTACTGATTTAAAATTATGCTACTAACTTAAAAATGAACAAAATTCTGATCTGATTTCTGGTATATAATTGAATCTTAATTAAATAAAGTTATATCCTTGGGAAAAAGTCTCTAGCTTCAGCAATTCTCTTGTTAGGTGAGTAAAGATATATCCTGATTTTTGACAAAGAACAATATTTTTGAGCCCATAACCATCTTTTTACGTAATATTGGCTATATACGTAGGAAGTATAAGCAGTAATGGTTTTACATATTTCAAACATGAATACAATAACTCCAGTGGTTTTCATAATGGGCAGTTTTGAAAAGTAAATGTTTTTACTGGGTTTTCGCTTAATTTCTCAAAGGAAAGAACTCGCAGTGAGTCAGATTTCGGTAATGTAGACAATTCTGGGGACATCTAACTATGCCGAATTTCGGATTCGCACGTCCAACGGTTTCAAAACGTGCCTTGTTAACGGACGTCCGGACGACGGACAAAGAACCACGACTATAGCTCAGATGACTTATAGTCAGCTGAGCTAAAAAACTGTTATGGTTATATCAAATGGCATGTTAAAGGATACCATTATTATCTCTCCTGTATTACTATTTTCCCAAGTCAATGTAACTATGCCGAATTTCGGATTCGCACGTCCAACGGTTTCAGAACGTGCCCTGTTAACGGACGTCCGGACGACGGACAAAGGACCACGACAATAGCTCAGATGACTTATAGTCAGCTGAGCTAAAAAAACTGTTATGGTTATATCAAATGGCATGTTAAAGGATACCATTATTATCTCGCCTGTATTACTATTTTCCCAAATCAATACCCTCGCGCCCCCCCCCCCCCCCCGGGATTCCATCAATGATTCATGTGGTCCTGACGTTGGCAAGGGACCGAGATTTATGCTGTATATTATTAGAAAGTTATATCCTGTTCCCAGTTTACCAAGTGTTATCACATACAGAGCATTGTCCGTTTTATTTTTAAAACACAGTTTCGGTTGCATCTGTTTTGGCTTCTGTATAGGCGTAATATGCCGAAGATGCCGAACCAGTCGGCGCGAAATTGACAGACGTGAAAATACAGAGGTCGAGCAGACGACACTTTGTGGAGCAGACGACAGGCACAGTGAACAGACTGCATTCAAATGAACTTGATTCCTCCGAGCTTCTGCCGCCAACATCGGGGTTTGTTAACCGATGTAGTTGTATATATCAAGGTTTAACGTGTTGCAAGAGTATGCCGTAAAAGCTTTGTACTGGGCCTGTTTTGTAAGCATATAATAAAAAGGATCTGCCTTTTATCTTGAAGTACAAGGGGTAACTTTATACTGGGCATTGTTCTGAGCACGCACTCCCGTATGGAATCCAGAATTATTAAGTTCTTTCATTATTATATACAAAGGAAAATGATGATTCAACGCAAGGAAAATGGTTATTTAACGCTGGCAACTCGGTCTGACCAATGTAAAGTGAATATTGAGCAGGATTTGGCATACTCGATAATGACCATATCCTGATAGGAAACTGGCTGGGCGAAGCGAGGCATGAAGGTGTAGTTGTCGAAATCTACATAACTATACAGGTTTATCCTCCTCTTTCTGATGCTTCGATGAAACCATAACTCAATAGGCCTATATTGGTCAGTTTTATCGGGCTCTATCTGGCGTTTTAATAATGTCATGTAGAACACATGGGCACCATCATAAGTAACATATCACTATCTACGGTACCAACAACAGATTCAACCCACAGTTATATCTGTTGCTCATGTGGTAACCTTCATGTGATTCCAACACTAATAATCCACCAAGGTAATAAACAATCCAACAGGATCCATGGGCCTTTTTTTTGGGGGGGGGGGGGGTAGATGTATGGACATTGTACCTTTGTGTCCTTCACTTTTTAGTAGAATGAAACACGTAAATTCACATTTGGAGATGATTCCGTCAATCATGTCAAAGTTTCGTCATAGTCTCCCCAATAACCTTTCAATCATGCATCCCTTATTGAAACAGTATAGGATATTGAATCTGTCACGTGCTATTGTTATAAATGTTAGCCCACGCTTTGAATGTTTCAATCTAATATAAATCATGAATAATATTGCACAGAAAATAAATAAGAATCATTTTGGTAAAATGAAAAGATGTTTTTCTTTCTGTGTAGTGGGAGAGTAGGTGGGAGTAAAAAAATAATAATAATCAAATGGGGGGGGGGTTATTTGGTCTTGTTTGTCATATAAGGAAAGGTTGTTTGTACGGAGATTTTAGCGGGTGGTCTCATTGTAGGGTGGCGGAAAACAAGAAAACAAGACCTATGACAGGATCCACCTTGAAGTAACTCGCAAAAATTAACGATAGTCTCCAAAGGCTCATGCAACCAAGTCTCCAAAATGGCTCAGCAGAATTGCGCAATTCTGCTATTTTACCAAAACATAAGCATGTATGTATCTGTGACAAAGGTTTCAGTCCGGTCATTTTAGTTAAGTTGTACAAGGGTTGTACAGTAATGCCACAATTAATTAATACTAAGCTTACTTTAAGTGTTTCTACTAAAAATAAATTGTCCAGGAGTGGCCCATCTCCGTCTATAGTGCAGGAGGGCTGGGCTTATATTTTGGAATATAGTTAGGGAACATCCATTAACACATTTATATATCAATTATATATTTAAAAAGTATTAAACTTCATTAAGTATTTTATATTCAATACATACTTTAATGTTTGTTAGCGTGGCAAGGAAAAGTGTGGCTATTAGGTCCAAAAATGCGCCCTACATTTTATCTGTCAATCAACTGAGAGAAGTAGGTTAATTTTTACCCCTTGAACCTAGGTATCACTATTAAAACCTAAAATATGACAGCTTGTTCCACTTGTCAACCTTTACCGGCCGGTATTACTTTTATTTAGGCCGCCAATGAGCTCATGTTTTTACCAGTCTCTTTGTTGGCTTTTGTCTAATAGCAAAATCACCCAATTGCTATACTCAACCATGCATTTTGGAGGCATGGTGCATGCATGTATTGTTAGTCAAGGCGTGCATTGTAGTCTTACGGTATTGTTCCAGATACGAAATTTGATGGAGGTCATGTTTTCACCCGTGTTATACTTGGATTCTTTCCGTTTGTTTGCCTGTGTACAATATCACAGTTGTGCCAATTTGACCTCTCTCTCTCTCTCTCTCTCTCTCTCTCTCTCTCTCTCTCTCTCTATATATATATATATATATATATATATATATATATATATAATATTGAAGAAAAACTGTAAATTCACCACAGACTGTTTCACGGGATGCGACCCGATCATCAGGTGTATGTTGTTTATATTTACATATATATTGAAATTGGCTCCATATTCATGAGGTTTAAATTTTGTTATTTTTAATTTTCATTGTTTAGCGAGGGTTCTATTTTCGTGATCTCTCAAAGAATAATATATGAACTGATTAAAGTCATTATTATGGGCGCTAAATCGTAACGATTGGACGTAGACCCAAGTGAATGAGTAAAAATAAATTTTCACCACTGGTACAACATCTGAAAATAAAAAAAACATAATTTATAATAATATTATAATCTTTTTCCTTTCGACTCTCCTTCGACGATGGCGGCTCTTATTCACGAAGGCTTTATTTTCGCGATAATTTCCTATCCGCGAACATCACGAATTTGAAACCCTCGCGGACAAAAATGCAACCACAATATATGTAATCATAAGAAATTATGTAACAATGAACAGTTTTAAAGCTATAAACGAGAACATGCCCTTCATATGAAACCCTAGGGACATGTACATGTATTGCAAAGTTTACAGCTTTTATTATAACATTCATCAAAATTTACATACCTACGCCAACAGTCATGGTTAAAAGACCCAGTGTATTACAAAACAAATCGTATGAATCTTCGGTGTGTGTGTTACGTACGCGCAGGAAATGTGTTAATCATGTAGCCGAAATAAAAGCGTTTCTCGGTTCATCAACCCTATGGTAAACTCAGCGCTGCCCCTTCAACAAATACGGCTAAAATGAGGTCAGGCCTGTGAACATTGCTGGCTTTAGATACATTGCTGACGGGCGGTCTCGTCCGCGATCCGGAAAAACAAATGTTACTGTTCCACAATGAAAAAGAACTTTCTTTTTAAAAAAACAAAACCAAATATTGGCGATGATGTTACCCAAAAAGTGAAAGGGATTGTTCCATGGGTGTTATTGTCAAGAAAAACCATTCCCCATTTTTTAGTACAGTTGCTAAAGAGCAACCCAACAAACGGTGGCAGAAACATAATATCTCCCTCGGCAATCCTTCAGTGTAGCAATAACTCATGCCAATAATGCAGTTTCCATCTGAATTTTTGTTTTATCGGGGATTACCAGCAGAGGCACTGGAATCAAAGACGTGTGTCTGTTGGAGGGATTCGAATTTGTATTATGATTCCCTAGAATCTGAAAAGCCTCCGGAGATCCCGAAGAAAAGCATTTTCCAATCGAACATGGGGGAAACCTGTGGCAAACTGAAAAAAGTAGCAGTCAGATGTGAATATTTTGGGCAGCGTTATCATTTGTCATGGGGAAATATTTGAGATGAGGAAATAATCCAAAATACACTATAAACCTGGTTTATGGATAACCGAGGGTTTCTGTTAGTTATTAAAAGTCTTTTTTTTTAATTCCGGGCTTAACTATGATTGTTGATGAAACTAAATTTTACTTGTTCAATGGAGGTACAATTTTGTATCATCGTTGGTTTCATATCTGCTTGGTTGATACTTTTTTAGATGGATTTATGGTGAAATTTATCTGTAATAACTACTCTTAACAGGAATTACCTAGATTTTATTTATATGTACGCAGAGTAAGCAAAAAAAAACCTATATATTCGATAGAAAAGGATCACTACATGTTGCTGTTCAAAGATTTCTCACATTTTCATGAATTAACTCTCGAGAGTCATTCAGTGATTTCAAAGTTCTTCTTTGTTCTGCCAAGCAGACGTGACCGTTGATGTAACAGTCCACTTGATGACCCGTGACACAAGTTTTTTCTGATCTTGCGTTCAAATATTTTCTGCGTGCACCTTAGGTTGATCAGGACCCTGGCGGATGTAGGTTGAATGTCTACTTTCTAGTTTAAAAGATACAAATAAAGGTTAATATGCATTTAAGAGAGGTTTAATAGGCTCACTTTGCTATCTTTTACGCATTAATTCCAAAATTGTATTATTCAATTAAGTGGAGAAATTTATACCTACATAAGAATAAGGCTTTTAACTAGTATATATTTGATTTGTAATGAGCAAAACTGCTCAAATATGGCTTGTACAATGCAACGTTTTCTTGGCGACGTCATCAACGTAATGCATAACGTTATTTCGGAAGTTCAAACTTTGAGCCGATAAATTCGACTTAGGAGACAAAATCTCTCAAATAACATAACCTTTTATTATATATCCCTTATTTTTTCTAAAAGTATACATATCATGTATTACTTTTATTCATAATTATATGATTGTATAATAGGCCAATAAAGGTCTTAAATACACAATTACCCATACAAAATTGTCAACAAAATAACATTTTATTAAAGAAGGAAAAGATAGCGCTCGAGCGCCGTAGTTGAGGAAGTCAACCTCGGCGCTGCATCAGCAAAATAACATTTAATTGGTGATTTTATACCACTAATGACAAATAAAGGGGATGTATTTAACGCAGGAAAATGGTTTAGCTTTAACGAACGTAACGTATATATATATATATATATATATATATATATATATATATATATATATATATATATATATATATATAACCGTGCCTCTGCAAGTGGAGTCCCGCGGATAGGGAGGGATATTAGTTTAAGTTGGTCGGGCATACAAGGATCATACAAACATTCCTTTGGCCAATGTTTACACACCGTGAAATATACTGAATAACATATGAATCCAGTAATATATCATGCTATGTATTTCGAGTCATATTGCATACTCTTCAGTGGAAACCATCAAATAATAAGCTGAGCAAGGAAAATCATATGAAACAGGACAGGGGGTATATAATCCTTCCCTCTTATCTTGATAATGCAGTATTGTTTATGTGTGATTTATCTTTCAAAATGTTCTTCAAATTCCTTCCATTGGCTGGAGACAGCCAAAGAACCAGGTATAAGGAAAACAACAAGCAACACACTACAAGTTCACTGCATATGTATTTAGTTCTCCCTGAGCAAGTTCACTCTTTCAAGGGTTAATGCTGAAAGAATCCATGGACCTTTATTTTATGGGGACATGCCCCTCACTTTTTCAGGGGGGGGGGGGGGGTGTTACGTTTCGTCCCCCTCACTCTTTATCCGAATGATACATGTATGCTTAATTTTTAAGATATTATTTTGAGATATATATCAATTACTTTTGTCATATATATATTTTCCTCAAATCTTCCAATTATGCAGATCATATTAAAAACATTCAGGATACCGTATGCTACACAGTCTCATTGACTTGAAATTAATGTTAGTCCATGTTTTTGAATGTTTAAATAAAAAATATCTTATATATAATACAGCGCTGAAAACTAAGGAAATATTCTTTTCTAATGATGAATATATATTTCATAATACATGGTTGAAGTGAAGAAAATCATGATATTCTATGAGCGGCATGTTGTCCTGTTTGTTTACTAAGATTTTGACCGTATGCTATCTACAGGCCTGTAACGAAAACAATCTCCTTTAATTGTCTTTCCTTGTTTTGCGCTGCAGCTCTTAATAAGGTGGAGAGTTTACCCTCTACATAAGTTGGTCAAATCTGGCCAAAGTTATTCAGACCACGATATGCGACGTTCAGCTTGAGGACATGCAACAACCCCTACATATTACGCACATTACAGTTGTGTTGAATCAGCATATAAATTGTAACTAAATGTTCAGTATGTATGAAAATATTTTTTTTGTATAAAAAAAACCCAGATAATTGTTACCTTAATAAAGGCACTTGTTGACAGCCTGGCATGGCATGCTGGGAGAGCCGAGAAAGGTCTATTCTCGGGCGACGTCATGGGGATCTATGAGGGAACCACCATCTATTGGGTATTATAAGGTCATTTGCATAGGTCCCCATTTTAATTTGCATGAAATTCCCGTTTGGGGTTCTGTCGAATCAGAGGGGAAACTTTCCCCCACAGGTGTTCGGGCTCCATTCCTGGATGGAGGCTGAAGGTTCGGGCTAACCGTGTGCATGTACTTATGAATGGGATGATGGGGTGAAGCTGTCTGTGGCCCCTTTGGATTATAACCCTCAAATTATCAAAGCAAACAAGGCCCATGAAAGAGGTACTGGAGTACCGGAGTGCTGAATTCGGACTCGAGCACTCATGTATATAGGCATCCATTGTGAGACGTTTATGGATTAATTCAGGTAGTTATTAATAATGCCTTCATATTAATTTATTACCAATATAGGGTGTTATCGTTCTTTACTGAGGTGTTACTACACCATAATGAGATGCAATTGCACAATAATGATGTGTTTTTGCACTTTAATGAGGATTGATTGCACTTAGAAATATCACACAGCACCCTTTTACATTCCTGGCCAGATTAAATGTATAGCCATTGTATCTTTGGTGTAAGGAAATATATATCCTAAAACATAATATATATTCTTCAGAAGGACATAAACACTTTTTCATTTATGTAATGTTGATTGCCGTAATGGTAACGATTAATCGAGTTTACATGATAGGAGTAATGTACCTATCAAGTCTACAATTTGCTACCCGTTTTACCCTTATTGGACATCTGCAGTGTCTCTCATATGACCCTATTATACACCAGAATGGCGCAATCCTCGTATAAAAAAACTGCTGGATTCACCCCTACAAGTCTATCAGTAAAAAGAAGTGCCTGGTATAAAGACTGGTATGTTTACCCTTTTAAAAAGAAACGAATCTATAGGAAACATCATTAAACATTCAACAAATTAAACCTGCTTATACCGAATAATATGAAAATGGTGTATTGTTTTCCAATCTGAAAATAAAAGAAAACAATACTCATCTGCTGCCTGTCACGTTAATTTATTATTTTATTACTGAATCAAGTGATGGTTTTTCTTAATTGGTCAGATTTATTATAGATTTCAGACAAAATTTGATATTCTTTAAATTTACATTACAGACAATATCATGCTTAACTTTTTGTATTTTTACAATATTGTCAACATTTACAATAGAGAGGGGTTTCTTTTACAGGCTAAAATTTTTCAAAATAACATGCAAAATGTTGACATCAGATAATCTGCCACTAGCCTAATGAGATAGTTATATGTACAAATCTAGAGTCAGCTTTAGGGCCGTCTCAACAGTGAAGGTGAAGGGATAAATGTTAGAATTCCCATAAAATTACCCGTGGTTACTATTAAGACCATCCTCCTTTATCAGAAAGCGCTAACACAATATACTACTATCATGCCTTTTTAACAATAACCGATGCATACCCATCATATTCACGTGGTTAAAATTAGCATCTCTGCATGAATGATACCATGAGGGCAATATTAAGGGTAAAGATGATGCAATTTTCTTACAAGCAACTCAGATAAACATCAAGTTGAACTGCTGGTAAAATAGCCAGCAGGGTACCATTTGGCAGCTGTAATCAACATTCTTCCCCACATAGTCACGCGCCCCTGACAATGACGTCATATACCAGAAATGTAACCAAAACATCAACAAGGGACTAAGTACGCCACACAATAACTGACCCCGTGGTTGTTGACCTGAAGTTCACTTGTACCCATGTCGTGGTCTTATGACCACTGAGTAAGTAGAACATTTATCCAAAATCACAATGGAAATAACTGTGGGAGGTAATCCTGTCACTCGTGTCTGATTTTGGCTTGAGTTTGGGCTAAAAGTAATGAAAATATTACTGTTAAAACATTAATAAAACTGTACTCTTATTGCAAGAAGACTCCTTGAACATTTTGGACTTGATGAGGTTCTTTCTGGATCTATACAACGCATTTTTCCCACCCACTACCGAATCCTGTCGATAACTAATAAACTGAGCATTCGAGTCCACAATATACACAATAAAGCTAAAACCTTGCTCTTTAAAAAATGATAAAACCAAAAGAAACTACATTATCTTTAACTGTGAAGTCCCCTCGGATAATCTGGCATTCATCTGATCTCCTATGGACTAAAGCTACGATGCAGATTGGATTGACCAAACCACAGCAGACGACACGCCTTTACGCCAATGCGCATGCTCATAGAATGGCGGTATTGTGTTTTCTAGTGAGAATCTTGATCCCAGGTTATAGCTCCACAAGCTCGGTTATTGAAGTTTTGAAGGTTACAAAGTAAATGGGCTTTCAAGACTGCTCATTAGATGGATATATGACAGGATGAGCCGCTGACGATCACGATGAATCCAAAAAGAGGCTGTTTGGTTTATAGTTCTCCATTCGTTTTTACGTTCATATGTATTTTCACTAGATACTTCCCTAATTCAAGGGACAAAATCAGGAGAGATATTATGTCCATCATTTGACATTATCAGTTCAGTTTTACTTTAAAAGTATCCCGGCAAACCCATCCCATCAGACGGGTGTCAATACCCTTCGGCTGCGTGTGAGTATAAACACGGTCCACGTGTGTCTCGTGTCTGTTTACCATAACAAAAACGCGTGACCGGAGGTCCGATGTTGAGCATGCGCGATAGATCTGTAATAAGAGGTCGACCAAACATGAACGTTCACGGTGTGAAACACCTGTTGTAAGCTTGGAAAGAAAACGGAAAACGTTGGTGGCGTTCGCTCTAGGTTTATGTTATATAATATAAACTTATTTATTTAACATGGATTGTACAAATGGTTATTATAACTAATCGCGGCACTCTCCATGGCTCATATGGTGGCGTTCGGTAGTCTGTATAGGTGGAGAAAATCGGAGAACCCAGAGAAAACCACCGACCCCGGCCGCCAGCGGATAGAGCCGAACGTTTAACCCCTCGACTATCCAGGCCCCATGTTAGCGCCAGTGATTGCCCTCGGTCCCCTTTTTAAACACATGTGTACAGGGATAAGCCAGCCGTTTCAGAATATTATTTTGGCTCTTACCATTTTATTTAACAGAGAAGACGCTATTTTTCGTGTAAATTCAACATGCTTTGTAGATGATTAGGTCATCGCATTTAAATGTGACGGACACAAGTAAACTGGATGTTTAGTTTAAGGGAAATGTTCGATTTCCAGTCATACTGAATATGAATTGGTCCGCCATCAAAGGTTTAATAAAATCATTTTCTGTCAATATATTTGTCTAAAGACATTATATCTCGAAATATTTTCCATGGAACTTTGGAAGGTGGGCCTTGCGGCAGTTTTTTCAGCCTTAATGCAAATGTACATGGATATCATCCTAGTTGTTATTTAGTAATTATTACTTACGTATTCACATGAAACATATATAGAAGAGTACCGAAGAAGGGACTAAATTAAAATAAGAAACATTGGCGGAGGTATGGGCTCTCGAACTTTACTTTTATTACATGTCTCCATGTAACGTAAACCGCTTATCCAGCTTATATAATATAAAAATTTATCAACTGTACGTCTATCGTTTAAAGTTTTTTTTTAATGTCAAACAATATTCAAAGTAAAAGTGGAAAGAACACTCTGACTGACACTGAGGACATATCATATACGCGGGTCTGACCAAGGTTTTGACAGAACCGCCAGGAATTTATCCTATCCCTGGCTATTTTGGTTTGGAACCTGGTCGAGTGTAATGGCATTTTATGGTTCGTTATCAGCCTCTCGACCTGGTTTAGGGCAGTGCGTACACTCAACACAGCTCCACACTTTACATCGTTATTGATTCACGATAATAAACGTATCCTGGTTGAGGTGATCGTAGATAGAGCCTGCACGTGTGCAGATAAATCACCACAAACATCACATAGCATTCACTGGGTCTCGGGCAAATGCTACGTTAAAACTTCCGGTTGATAAATGTCATGGAATACCTTTTGGTTCTTGTAAATAAATCATCGGATGTTTTTGTTTGTGGCCGAGCTCCACAAAGGGACATAATGTGTTTAGCAGCTATAGAAGTTAGACATTATGGCCTGCTTTAAGAAAATAAATAAAATCTGGAAAAAAGATGTTCATGATAAATCGATAATCATTATGGTGACACAAAGTCCGGGTTGAGTTTCATCATGTGTTGTAATTAGGCCTAATAAATATACCTGTCCTTGACTTTTACTGGGTATTATTAATAAGGCATGAAAGATGTACTAGGTACGTAACGATGTAAAGTTTTATGTTACGAGTTAAAGCTTTCGATTTTCTTACAGATATCATCGACTATCCTTCGGACTTTTTTTCGTTTCTATTTTTCCTACTTTTTCCTACTTTGCATGCGCCTGTGTCGATTTCCTACCTTTTCTAAAAAAAACTTTCTCCTATTTTCCGTTCTGCTTTGTGACAGGTATTTTAAAATAACGTGACCGTTGCGAACGTGTGCTATTTGTAGATAGCATGTTATGGGCGATTTGAAGCACTATCTGCTGGTCTCGCGGGACTTCGCATTTTTTTCTACATGCATTCTATTCGTTTATCTGTATATATATACGCAGCATGAAAACTCTTATTACACAAGTGAGGTTAGTCTTTCTTTTGTCCTACGTTTTCCTTCGAATTTTCACTGTTGTTCTACTTCTTCTATATATTTCTATTCCTACTTCTGTTATAATTTCCATGAGGGTGTGCTGTGATCTGGTTACACGTATCCTTCATTTGGACCTGTTCATTTTAAAGCTTTTCTCAGATCACTTTTGACCATACAACTAATGCATTCACAACAATGCTAGACGCTTGTACCCACTTATCAGCTTATCCTTGGGTCCTTTACGTTTCTATGAGCTCCATACATTCAAGCAGTGATGAACATTAAAAGTCCGATAATAATCACAGTAACTACCACCTTGTCCGGTAACCACCGTACATAGAGTAGTCCCTTTTTTACACTTTTCCTGAGCACATGACAAACGTGACATCGGAAATTTGCGTTGCCCGGTTCACTGCTCGCTCGCGTTGAGCAAACAACACAATCAGTCCACATTTAGATACACGGGGCTCCGACCACCAACAATCCGTCGTTGGAGGACTGGTATTACTCTCAAGACAAATTTCACACAGCACTTACTAATTAGCTCACAGACGATGCTATCTTGACTTGGAGTCAATGTCTTTCACAACTGATGTCTCCTGGAATCATCTAGGCCTAGGTAATCGAATATTCTTCCACACAGCGATATCCTGTACCTCCACAGCTATGCGTTTAAATAATGTCCTCGGTCTGTTCCTGGAAGCGCTCACAACATGTGTAAATTGGCCAGGTTACCTGTCTGTCGTCAAAATGCAATACTCGCTGTGAAGTCCGCTACAGAGAAATTACCATGGCCTTCCTCACACACCGACAATCTACCCCTATAGACATCTCTTAGCTGTCTTACTTTTGAGACACGCACACCTGCCCCTGTACTGCGGATGTCGTCAGGCTACACGAACCGGGCATTTGTAGCGAATAACGTCTTAATCACGACTTATGTAAGCTTGCTGTCATAGCAAATCCTGACAGTCTTCTGGCCAATCACCACTTCCTATTATGCCGACTGCCATTTATTACATGAATCTTAATATGGACACGCCTCCAGAGACAAAACCATAAGAATACCAAACTAAACAGGTGCTTTAGTCCTTTGAAATCTACAACAAACACTCGTTACTATAGAGACCGCCAAACAGAGACGGCTCCCACGGAGTTAAACTGTACTGAAATGAACATCAAACGAGACAAGTGTGCTCTCTAACCAAAATCTTCACGCTAATATCTCAACATGATACCCCATGCAAATGTACAGTAATTCATCATAACCATTACATCAGCACGCGCAACTTTATTTTATATTAATTCTGTTGTTTATTCATAAAGCGCGTAAAATTCCTTATCTGTCATCTGACTTCTGCATCAAGGAGCTTTTCCATGGAGGGTGTTTTTACAGCGCCTTTACTTACTGGGCATACTTTTGCAGTATGACAAGTGTCAATGACACAGAATGTTTAAACGTAAAACCACATGCATGTACTTGCATTTTGAATTATATACACGTAGAACTTATATACACATATATCCGCTGATATTTTGGGATATGCGCTTAGTATGCACACAATCATATTGTTGCCTATATAGATAATATTAACATCAAGAACTAGGGAATTCCAAACATAGTCTGCCAAGATCAGCATACAAGATAATGGTGCAAAAGCGCGCCCTGAGCAGATTAAAAAGAGCCGCATAACCATCTATGTACCACGCGGGATAGGAAATATAGCCTAAATTAGTGGCGGTCCCCCTCGCAATATATATATATATATATATATATATATATATATATATATATAAATATATATATACACTATATATATATATACACTATATATATATATATATATATATATATATATATATATATGTATGTATATATATATATAGTACGTGTGTATATCTTTGAGTACAATTTATATGTATACGTGTGTATTACTGCATGTTTCACAGTTTCATTTTCAGTGTTCATATAAACGTAGACTGCTTTAAATTGGTGGTTTTACTCAGCTTCTTTTAATGTTAATCATATTGTAGACGTTGCCAGAGTGTACTGCCTGTACCGTATCAATTAGTACAAGCTGGGTTGATTTTATGCAGGTCACCTTCGAGTCACAGTAAATCGCATTATCACATTAATCTTCATGAGTTACAGTTCACACGCACATCATTGCCATCGTGGGACACGTTTGTTATACAATGGTCAGAGTACAGTTTATTGATAAAATTACAAATTATTTGATGAGTACTTATGTTAAAATGCTTATTAATTACAAAGGTTCAGCGGTGCTTCCAACAATTGAGTTAATTCAGAAACATGGTCTTACAAAATGTAACGGGAGAACTTGCATAACACTGTAAAAATAATAAATGCCACAAAACAGAAGGCATACCTCCGTAAAGGCAAAACAAACCCATATCTGCGCCGAACTGTCGTGCCTATTTTTTTCTGGCCCATTTTCCACTCTTGAACAACATTTTGCGGAAATCGGTTCAGTAAAAAAGGACATAGGGTTATTATGATATCTAAGCATACAGTTTGTGACAATGATACATGAACTCATAATATATATTTATGGGAACTATCATTCTGTTACAACAGAATAGGCAAAATAGGCCAAAGCAAATATATCTGCTCCATTATCAGGGTCCGAATAAAAAAATCATCTTCACTGTCCCATAACTCACCCCTCCACAGATTTTGGTTAGACAGTACTTTTTGCGTAAACAAAACACCAGACGGCAGTGAAAACATAACCTCCTTCGCGCAAAAAAAAATATCCACATATGTCTTGACTCGGTTTCCCCAGTGTATCAAGGAACACAACATTTATAATCGTATAATATAAGATCAATGCAGTCAATGGCTGCTAAATACAGCTCCGAAGTTCAGTAATGAAGAGGTGTCTTTTGGGAATTATTGCAAGAAGGAAAGAGGACCAAGAGACCGCATATATATATACACCTCCGCAAAAATATTGTATCACAACATATGAAATATTACCAGGATCCCTGATGCATGGTATACGTTAGCGCAGAAAGAATTTTGATCCAAGTCGCGAGAAATGTGTGTAATTAACGATTTACAAATTTGTTGGTTGCATCAAAGGGCAGCTCTGTCCATCAGAGCAAAGGCGGATCTAGTCAGGTGACACCTGTTCATGAAAACTACCACTTCGATAAGAAATTCATGCTTTAACGTTTCCTCGAATAAAAGAGAACGGCGATGACATCTAATCATAGTAATCAACGGAAAATTAACCTTTGAATAAAATTAAATTATGGGTATCCATATTAGTGAGATTACCTTTAACGTTTGCATGAACTGTTAATTTCACAATTTCATCAGTTTCCGCTCAAAACCTTCAACTAAGCAACGGCGACAAGAACATTAGGTGGCGGAGGTACAGAGTATACTTCACTCAGTTTAAGACTGTCCCTCTTAAACTATAATCCTTAAACAGGAACATTTACTTCTTCTTATTCTTATTATTATCATTTAAGGTCTAAAATGAATGTGGCGGTGTTTTAGTTAAGGGATTTGGATTGTCCCATAAACGCCTAACTTACTTACGCAAAGATCAGATGTTGACATCCTCTACACACAGGATTAAGAAAAATTGGTTGGCAAATATACTAAATGACGAACCTTCTAAAACGCACATGACAAGACAACCAGAGTCGTAGCTCCCCATAATCCGAAATTAAGTTCGAACAACTATGAAAGCAAAATGTCAATGCCTACTCAGTACTGAGACTGGAACCCTCAGTAATGTCAGACTATAAACCAACTATCTGCCTTTTTACACTAAGTTTTATGGACGTAGTATTTTCCCCTATCATGTAGCAGGTATATAGAAAATTTCACCGAACTAATACGATATCATGAATGGTAATGCAGCTTTCAGAAAACAGCAAAATTAAAGAAAGATGAGGTAAAACATGTAATACAAACCATGTTTATAAATGGAAAACAAGCAGAAAAATTTTCTTTTTCTAAAAAATCGACTTAGTCCATGCAAACTCTTAAAAATATTACCACGCGCATGCGCAGTGTAATTTATGCTTCACGTGGACATAATGCAATGCCTCTGAAGGTCTTGACATCACAACTGTCACATAACATAAAAGTTCATAAATAATTGCATTAATGCAATGGAACAATTAACTTCGAGCACTCGAAAATCCGTCTGTCCAGGTAATGCACGTTGTGCTCGGTACTGCCGTCCAAGGATCAGCCGCTCCAGAAATTGGCCTTGGGGGTGAAAATTCAGGCATGCACTCATATCATCAGCGCTTGTCCGAAGGTCGGTCGGCTTCACCCGACAACGTAACTGTATTGGTGCGCAACCTTCAAGACTTGGTTACTATTTTACATTCCGTGGTAATTTCAATCCATGTCGCTGGTGTTAACAGTTTAACCCTGACTTTTGAGAGTTTTTACCGAATTTAGTAAAAGAGAATCTTATTCCTTGCACACTATGTCAAGAAGGCCATGTCGGGAAAAAAATGCCAGTCCTCATATAGAGACGTTAAAGGTTAAAACCCGAATTAGCTACATAAAAATCCGGAAAAGTTCGAGGGTTCATGGAGAATTCCAAACAAGATAGTACTGATTGGCTTACTACCGGGAATACTGATCTCTCCGCCTGGCCAGGGACGTCTGAAATCGACATGATCACGTGAATGAATAAAATGTCAGCTGCAAAAAGAAAAAAAGGCCAGTCCATGGTTTGATGCCGAAAAGGCCCATGCTGAGGTCAAGTCGCATATGACTATTCATGACTGTCCGAGTTGTCAGTGGAAGGTCATTGGATTTTTGAGCACAGTGAAGTGTTATTCACAACAATCATATACAATTAATGTAGATATGCATACATGTTAGAACCTACACATTTGTTGAATTTACGGACAGTAGCAGGACCCTTTATGGCAATGTACGGGCACTCACGAGCTGGACATGTTACGGAAGTCCCGTTCAAGTCAGTATTTACTTGCACGTGACTGCCTGAGCTATATGGAGGTGTTGTCGAAAGGAGACGTTAATGTATTCATGACGTATATTCTTACAAACTGTCTGAAATGATATATGATATTTCCGTCTGAAAGCTGACAGTCATTAAAAATACATGCATAATATTAGTGGATTTTTGCCCCTCTGACGTTAGTGAGTCTTTCGAGATGTCAGAATGCCATGCCTTACAATGATAAGAGCCGCACTGTAAATTTCGTCGACGACGTAAATATTTTAGACATTTTCCATTGCACCTCCGGGCCAACAATATATATATATATATATATATATATTTATAATTCAAATAAACATAATAAATAAATTAGGATAGCATTTACGTATGAAAAGCGTTAATTGTGATTACATCGGGCCGAATCAGGCAAAACCACCAATATATCAACACGGCCACTGTCCGGTGCCCGAATAAGTGGAAACACACGATATATTCGTTCCTGTATCCGGACTGCTTTATATATAGATAGAAACGCAGCACAAGTGTTCACTGTTCTCGAGAGGTCTGCAGTTTGTGCACTCTTTGATGCACAAAGTCCTCTCATCTGCTCAGGTGATCCAGACGTCTGCATGTTTTTGTAGTCTTTGATATAAAAAGTCATCCAATCTGCTTAGAAGATAATGGATTTATTTGTTTTACACAATTTGGTTTATTCCCTGAGTGCAGAGGAAATCAAAATTACTTTTATATAAATAGAGATATCTTAAATGCGAACATCAGATATGTATTTTATCTTTACTGATTTTAACCTTTAACATAATCATACATTCTGTTGTCGTCTGTATTTTAGATAAATACAGCTTTACTTGACCGTTAATCTGCAACTTGTCTGTTTACTCACCTTGTTGACCTGTATATATTTAAATAGGCTCCATAAAACTATATCCTCATGCGTCATGTGGCCATCATCAGTGATAATGAATGTCTATAAAAGCCATGGTTCCGTTATTATAAATACCCGTATATATATATATATATATATATATATATATATATATATATATATATATATATATCATTACGAATACCGGTGGCATGAGTTTTTGACCGTAATACAGAGTTGTTCGCATTAATGATTATACAGTGAAAAATATGTGCAAAGAGTTTTCCATGAAATTAGCACAATCTTCATTGCAAAATATAATCTTGGTACTCCGACCGTATTCTAATATTTTTTTTTGTAATTCACATAATGAACAGATTGTATCATTGAAGGTTTTAGTACACTTAGTGCAATTGGTGGCGCAAAAATAGGCGATTACCGGTGCCATGCCGAACAAGGGATTGCTGATTGCTTTGGGAAGAATTCGAAAAAGATTTTCATACACAGAATTAGAAGTTTGCCATGCTCTAATTGAAATGACAGTACGAAATAATAAAGAAAATGACCTAGCTAAGCAGCTGGCACTGAGGTAGCCCCAAGCAAGCTATAATTAATAACTTAGGAATCGTGCAGTCAATGATACACACCGATATATGCCTTACTTTAAGGTGATTTCTGGAATATGTGTCAAAGATTAAAAACACCCTGTTAATTTAGATTTTAAACAAATATGTCCTTATTAAGGAAAAGGGTCGTATCATACGGGATTCAAACAGAGATCGCTGGCGAGGAGAGCGACAGTTCTGTACCATTGATCGACCCATTCGTAAGTTTTTATCGCATGCACTGAAATAAACCTATCTGCCTCTATTAAACTCCTATTTGTATACTGGTGACACATATAACAAGGCAAACGTACAATACATAAAGTAGTGAATAAACGTAATTAGCATATTGGAGACTGAGATATGGTAATTCACTGGTATACGGGGATATTAAAGTTCCTCAAGAAGAGCCGGATCCTAAAAGTGCAAGTCACATGATTATAAATTAACTCAAAAAGTAGCCCGAGGCCATATATTGTGACGGGGTGACATAAAAGCGGACCAAACTGTCTAGCTAGCGAAGCTTGCTTTGCTAGCGAAGCGGTTGGTACGCCGGACCTGTGCGCCACCGACCTGGGTTCGACTCCCAGAACGGCCCAATGATTTTCCCAGAAAATTTTGTCTTCGTAACAAAATGGGGGCTCGTCTAACGTGACGGTTAACTTTGTGGCCCAGAGAATAAGCTCACCAAAGAGTGACTCCTGGGATATTTAGTCTTGTTCTGATAGCAGAACGCTCTTAAGAGAGGGTGTGTTACGGGGTGACATAAAAGCGGACCGAACTGTCTCGCTAGTGAAGCTTGCTGGACTTGTGCGCAACCGACCTGGGTTCGACTCCCGAATCGGCCCAGGATTTTTCCCCTCAACAATTTGTCTTCGTAACAATATACTTAAGTCGGGTATGGGCTTGACAGGAAATATATCATATCGAGCCCGGAGAAATGATGTCTTTCACGGTTCACCAACTCCGTGTTTGCATCAATGGTCAGCTCAACAGGCCAGAACAAAGGCGCATAATACAAGTTAGTTGCTTTGGCTCGGTGATCAAACTTTGATTAACAAAATGGTTATTAATAATTGAAAATATATTATGGTGATCCACGGTTACCTCCAAAATTTAAGTGGACCCCCGCCAACCCACCGGCCCCTTATCGTGCAAGTTTACATGTCTTTTGAAATGTCTGTGAGTAAAAATTCTTAATATGTATCTCCCAAATAATATATCATTGTTATGCCTATCACATCTTATATGTACTCTTGTCAGCATTATGAATGCCTTGATTGCACAAAGAAAACGTATATACTCTGCTTGATCAATGTGCTTGAATCATGGTCTATTACAACGCTAGTCTTTATTATTTAACTAATCCGTATATTTCGAAGAATGACATATTTTCCAGATTTTCCTGGGGGATGCCGTTCCGGGAAAAAATGATCATCGAAAATAATAGATGATATATATAAGTGTTAATGCTACCACATGTGTCTATGAATGCCACATGATTACAGGGAGCTCATTTTATCATACATGTTCCCCGCACTATAAATAGTATTCAGCTTTGCGAGTTCACTTGACGATTCTCGAATGTCCGTTCATAATACATTATTAATCTGATAACGACAGGAGTGGCAAACAAACATGGCCGAAGCAGTCTGATTAAGGCCCGCGTGCTGCTCAATTTAAGTCAGTGGTGTTTTCCCTACACGATCCAACAGTACTGTACAGCGCTGTATATAATGGTTCTGTAACTGTGCTTTATCTTACCAGAAAAAGATTCCATTCGTATATATATATATATATATATATATATATATATATATATATATATTTATATATATATACATGTATATATAAGTAACCCAAATGACCTTTTTTCTATAATTAGATATGTATTAGGTGCCCACACACCTCCACCAGAATCCTAGTAGGACTCACGATGCACGAACCTGATTCACAAGGAAGCTTGAGAACAAAGAGTCATTTCCTAATATCCATGAATATCACAATGGAACAGACTCCATTAATGGAAAAACAATTATGGCAATCCAGATTACCTTCTAAAACTCAACAGATTGTTCTTTTGGATAATAAGGCTCAGACACAATAATGTACATTCAAATACACTGGACTGTTCACACTAATTGCCAGGGGTTTGAATATATGGGGGCGGGATTTATATCCACCCCACCCCCACTTTTTGGCAAGGGGTAATTGGTCAAAGTAATCGTCCCCCCGCTTTTCACAGAATAAAGTTTATATATTGCAAATTAAAAATATTAATAATTAGAATTGTAGAGATTTATTAATTAACTACGAAATATTATATCTAAACCTGGACAAAAATTAGCTTGTACTTGAAACATAACACCTGATTTTCTAAAACCTTATTCTTAATTGTAATACATGTATCTTTGATACATTATTAAGTACACACACATATATATATATATATGTGTGTGTGTGTCCCCCCCCCCCCCCCCCGGTAGATAAATTTACGCCACTGCCAACTGCGGCGCTATGAAGCGCTGTAAACAAAGCTGAAAAAAATTGCAGCGCCGCGCAGCGTTCTCTGTAGCCGTTCCTAACCTTTTGCAAAAGTTACTGGCAGACAAACCGACAAATGTAATCAATGCCTGGAGAAATATAAAACCTCGCCTCCTGCCGGTGTTATAACAAGTAAAATAACAATAGATTTTTTTGTTTGTTTGTTTTATGTAACTGCCAAAAAGTGGTCGTTACAGATACAAGGAAGCATTGTCACTGAGGCTAAAAATACCAACACCCTGATCTTTCAAGATAAATAAATGTTTCCGGTGAACGGTTTTAAAATTCAGGCAGGTTAAAAAAAACAGTATCAGGCAGTATATTTCTATGTATCCAGTGTGTCATTTGTTCGTACAGTTGATGATTGCTCAGACGTTTACATCATCTTTCTAAAAAAATATATACTAAAACTTGCATGCAGTAGAGCGCACAGCTCCGCCAAGGAAAACTTCCTGTTGGATGAGATCGTTCATTAGTATCTTACACGGTGCTCTTTTCCCTGACCCATGTAAAAAGGTTTACCCTGTGGCTGACGTCACTGCCAACTTGGCAATCCTCATCTATTACATCTCATTATAATATCATATAACATTAATAACACACTTACCTATGAAAAATATTCGTATAATGAATTTAGCGTAGACTGAACCCAAAATAACCTGAACATTCGGACATATTTAACCCCGCACGCCATGAAGGAAAATGTTTTCCTTAGCCCTACCAGAAGTGAATGCACAGACAGGTGGGCGTTTTGTGGACGGTCTGCGTGTCGTGTTTTGCTGCTGGTTATTGATCTGTTCAGGAGAGGTTGTGGCCATTCGGGCGCCGACACGGCTTCATGTCAAAGTCTGACTGATATCCTATTAATTTACTTAAGATCGTTCAATCCCAACACCCTTGAGATGTTTCTTCTGCAAGTTCCATTGATATACACGAGATATTTAACTGGTCGTAGACATGACACTTATATTGTTATACACGGAAAGGTGTGCGAAAAGCAGGGTTTTTGTTACAGAGTCTTTTGAAAGTGATATATGTGTGAATATATATATATATATATAAATATATATATGTTTGTGTGTGTGTTTGTATGTGTGCATTATATGTAATAGAGCAGATAATGAAGTGGTTAATATTGCAGTCTATTGAAATGTGATATATATGTATGAATATATATAATTATATATATATATACATGTGTGTGTGTGTGCGTGCATTATAAATGTAATAGAGCAAATAATGAAGGTTGTATAGGGTTACATGATTTTGTAGGTTAACAATATTATCTAAGGTAAATGTTAAATGACAAATGACAAATAATATTAAAAATCAAAACAAACATTAAACTGTTTAGCATTCATGAACTAATAAATAATGTAAGTTGTCAAGTGTCAGATAAATTAACGAACTGTCATTATTCCATTTTAATCACGAGCAAGCATATAAATACAGAGGCCTTATAGAGGTTGTCTTAGTAGCTTCCAGAGCCTGGTAATGCGTTTGAGACAAAGAAACAATCAATCGCAAAATCAAATCCCTTTCGCGGAAATGAATATTTATGACCTACCGTTTATTGTATTTATAGTAGTGATGCTGGAAGAGGGAGAGCATCGGGAGGCGGCACACTGGCCTGGTACATTTGTCAAGTATCGTGTAAGCGTGTTATAACAAATTATGAAACCAGTCTCTCATGGTATGAATAGGCCTATAGACCGACAAGGGACTGGAAAATGATAATGCAAATTCTGGGACGGTGCAACGAGGGAGATACGGGGGCGGATCCAGAATTTTGGGGGAAAAAAGGGGTCCTACCCAGGTGGACTAATGACAAAACTTAAAAAAGGTCCTAGGATATAGGGAATATAAAAATCTAGGAAAACTATGACATGATTTGAATTTTTAATATTTGGCATGTTTACGATACCTTCGTCGACTTGGTCTTTTCCGGACTCTGTTCGCTTCCGGAGGCGTGGACTTCGGTGTAACATTTCCTTGAATTTCGCCCCGATCAGGCTGTGCTTATGGACACTACCGTTCATTTTGGCTACTTCCATGGGACGGAGACGCTATATATGAGAAGGTACACTAACAAACCGCTGTATCACAGACTTTGGTAAACCTATAGCACAACTCCTGAGTTATCCTTACATGTATATCACAGCACCATCATCTCTTTGTCACCTCAGGCACACAAATTGAGCACAGGTTTATTCTAAAAAATCGGCCCATACGATCCAAGGTAAAAATCCACAGCTTTTTATTCCTCAGTGAAAGTAACACACCTTTGCTTGTGGGTAGGCAAATACCTGTACAAGCGTGGGTTCGTTGATATATGGCACTATGTTATTTCAGCATTACATGCGCTGTAACTCCAAAAGTGAGACGCATATTCCTTGATTTGCGAGGCAACAAGAAAGGCTGCAATATTACCACACTAGTTAACATTCCAGTATGACGAATTGACAGCATGCGTGTGAGGCAATTACCAAACCCGCTAAGCCCATCCTGGTCCCCCAAGATACCTGGTCTCTCAACCGAACGTATCCAGCGATGGGCCTATTGTTTGTCGGCCGTGATCGAGCAAGGTCTGGTCACGCGAATTCTTGTGCAACATGTACCTGTGTAATATTTGCACGAACTGGGCTCCAGAGGTCAACCTTCTTTGTTTTACCGTCATTTACTATTATAGCAGATAACAATCACACTCTCAATCCACGCGTGTTACGGCTAGCCACATGCGTACGTGTACTCCGCGGGAATCCCGCTATGTGCATGTATACACGCGTATCGCGGACTGCTGTACATTACCGGTGTTGTTTGTTATAAAGCTTGTACCATACAGCCAGCAACTCATTCAATCAGGAAGTCGCTTTGCTTAAACCCGACCAGACGCGGTTTATTGCAGTGTACGATACACCAGCCCCTCTGAGCACTCTTGGCCTTCACCCCAAGTTCAGATAACCATCGGGTCAAAGAAAACATGCATCCGAACTCTCAGGAGGGCTATCTGCAATATCCGATACTACCGTGCGCTTTATAGTCTATAGTGAATGCCGTTAGAACACTCAAAGGAACCATGAGTTTAATATGATGTGCTTATTATGCCGTATCTTCCCATTCAAACGCTGAAGCTAACAAGCCGTTCTGTCTCTGTTTTATCCCGTGTCTGTCTTTATACAACCAGTATCTCCTGTGATGCGCCAGTTATAGAGGAGGATCCAGAAACCGGGCATATGGCCATGATATCAGCCATCTGAAACAGGTTAAACAGACTCATTACGAAATATGACCACAAGACCAGTCAATATATAAAACAACTATAAAAGAGGAACTGAATTCATGCGGGTCTGAAGGTTCATCAGTGCTTTTTTTTATAAACTATTAAATATTTCAACGTAGGGTTATGTATACAGTTTACATATATAGTAAATATATGTGAACTTGTAAATGATCTAGATGTGGATGCATGTTGCACAATTATTTATGTATGGGCTGCCTCTCTCGAATGTATGGCTACACATGCACGTCCACACTCGGGAAAAAGCGCT
Organism: Sipunculus nudus; assembly: GCA_026874595.1. NCBI lineage: Eukaryota > Metazoa > Annelida > Sipuncula > Golfingiida > Sipunculidae > Sipunculus > Sipunculus nudus. The sequence goes on from CM049306.1 coordinate 48,581,695, forward strand.
TGTGAAGCATGACTGTTTATATGACGTTTATGCAGACAGAAACAGCATTCGGTTTTCTATTCCTAGTACAGTCAGACTGCTTACCGTAATATAATTTACGTACCATTTCTTGGACGTGTCCTTGCTTTCGGCCCTTGGTCCCCCCGCCTTCGCACACTATGCTCCTCTAGATATAGCATGTCAAGGAGGCCCGCACAGAATATTTGTATCACATTTTCCAGCAACAACGTGTCCCAAAGGATTTTTATTCAGCAGAAGGAGAGAATATACACAAACGTGGTATTTGTTTATTTGAATTTTGGTAACTTACATCTCTTGTTATATACAGGAAAAAGGATGTCTCAGAGATTTTATCGAAGAATATATTAATGAGAAAGAACGAATATGCCAAGCGCGGCAGAAAAAAAAAAACAAAAAAAAAACGAATACGCCATAGGCCTTTACACCTGCGCTCCCTGGTGGATGCTAAAGAGAATACATTCCTTTGCAAGACTTGAACAAAACCTTATATTTTAGGGGATAGGATAATTCTGCAAATATTTAGAGAATCAGCTTCGGATACAGGTTTTTAAAACCACGGGGACCCAAACATCGAGGATATAGGAGCTAAGGTACGACAGGGGCTGTCCCCCTGCAGTGGTGTACGTAGATGCTTTTTGAAAATTTAGACTAATGCTATTCAATCTCGGGGTTGGTTTGGCAGTCTATTGGATATTTTAAGCGTATAAATTTCTTTTTCCAAGATAAGATAGGCCGGAAAAACAGACACGCGCCCCTAGCTCTGCGTCCGCCAAATCCGGTCTTGAAAAACGATCTCCGGAAATTAGTCTAATTCCGCATTCCTCCGTCAGATGGGGAGGGATTTCAAAGGAGGTCCCGCAAAATGAAATTTAAAAACACTTCATACATTTGCCTCCAACAAAATGTGTGTTTAGTAACTTTATATAGAGGCAAGGCCTTGTAACAGCGTGCAGTAATGGAATCCATGTGCACATGGTCTAGCGCAGACGTTCATGCGTAACACACAGACACACTGACGTATTAACATTTATCTTCCTTACACGTTCATTATATGCACATGTCTGGTCCCTGGTATGATGACCTGTTTTCATCTCTATGGCTTTTTACTCCGACAGTTTCATGGCATTATGATATAAGGCAGGATAAATCACTGCACTAAAAGTCTTATCAAGCACTTAAACATGTCCCATACTCACCCAGGAAGAATGTGATCTGTGGCATCAACAACATCTAAACGCCACCTGGTAGGTACAACCAGAACTAGAAAAGTGAAACATGTTATACTAGTATACATGACGAAAATAAAATAACATCTCAATCATTGTTCTATCAGACACTGAAACATTTATTTCCATTCTTATGTTGCCTAGAAACAGATTAGGGATCAGCAACACTGGTCAAATACCCAGACTTCGCTGGATATTTTCCTGTTATATACTATTATATACTCATGCACTGTTATTGTTAAATGGTACATACATTATACATACGCGTAGTATAGTCTATCCCCGCCCCAAGTCGGCTAAATTCGCCAAAATCTCGTTTCCGTGTCGCAGCATCAATATAAAGAGGTTACAAATATCTTGGCTCGGTTAAACTTGGCTCAGCTGCCATTTCTACTCCTTCAAATGTAGACATCCAGATATTTGCAACCTATCCAATTAGGCCTACTACAACCTGCAATAGAACACTCAGTAATTACAGACTATTGTCTTACAAATCGGATTTGGAGTAATTTCAAAACGCAACCTCACGAAGGAATCCGGTGGCTTAGCCTTCATTAATACATCTTCCTGATTGTTCCATGTTGGGCGCCAGCAAAACGAATGGATTTATTGCCGTACTATCTTCCAAGAGATATGAATGAATATTCTTTGAATCCATTGCTCTTCTTCCTGTCGGGCTACAAAACTGTTCACGTAACGACCGAGCAGAAGTGTAAGCTTGCTTTAAAGTGCCATCAAATAACAATAAGAAATCTGCATTCTAAGGAATGCAAGCCTCCGCCATATGTGGAACGCTCCCCATTTCATGTTTGCATTTATCTATACGGCCCATTTTCGCAGATTCATTCGTACATAGTGCCTCTTCATTTTTTAATATTCCTTAATTACGTTCCTGATCACGCAAAAAATTAATAGTTTTTTTCACTGGTCCATTCCCGAAATGCCCTAACATTTCACGAGATTCCGTTCATGAGAGTTACGTTGTGAACATCCACACATATAAACACAAACCAGAACGGGGATTAACGCATATAACTCCTGGTAGAAACAATAAGTTATGCCGTGGAATTAAGTTGGAATGTGCAGACAGTGTTCTCTGTCTGTAAATTTAAGCCGTACTCACCCCAACTCACTGGTTATCTCCTCAAATTATTAAGCCGGTTATGGTTTCTGAAATTACTGATCCGATCTTCACGAATTTTCGTTGAGGGTTGAGAATGGGACCAGGGAAGGTGTGGGTGAGGGAGCGGAGGCTTTTCATCCTTCAGCTTATCAAATTAAATAAGCTACATCCAATTATATCATGATACAACTTGTTGGCCTATGCGTTTTGCATATGTCGAGTCCATTTTCGGACAATTATATTTTAACTAGAAATCTGCATCCCAATGGATACATGCCTCCCCTGACGAGCATAAACATTAAAAAAGCTTCGCGAATACACTGGACACCGTCACTCCGAGGTACTGGGGGCTCAACCGTGAACTGAACAGGTGACCGGGACATAATGATGAGGCAGGACCTTCTGTGCATTATTTTCCTTTTTTGCCCATATCCCTAAGCTCATTCGTGCATAGTTGACCGTAAATATAAGAATATTCATTGATGACGCTCCAGAATTCGGAGAAGATGTTAGATTAACACCAAATTCTAATCGATTCTTCCCTGCCCATTCCCCGAAATGGGCTGAAAATTTCATGAGATTCGTTCACGATTTATGTTGTGAACAAAATACACATTCGCACACACACAGACACACACACACGAATGGGAATGAAAGCATAAACTCCTGGCGGAGCCAATTATTTCTCCACCAGGAAGACACGAGGTTGTGCGATTTGGTAAGGAGCTGTCAATACTTCTGTTTGAAGTGACGTAAACGATAGGAAAATGCCACATGAAATGAAATATTAAAGCTCATTAAATTTTCACTGTATCTGTTACTGCCTTCAACAAAACTTCAGGAAACAAGAAAACACCACGTTTCTGGTGTTACATGATTTCTAAATAAAGTCCATTTTCACGTACACATGAACATCCGGTCACATCTTGGCCAAGTCTCTGCTCTGAGTCTTGTAGTGGACCATGGGCCATGACGCTCAGCTGAATTTGACACATCACTAAAGGCCAGAGTACATATAAGTGCAGGTCATAAGTGATGAATTTTGGTTTATGCAAGAAGAGTTCACAAAAACGAGTCTGCATATTATATCGTTTTAACATCCAAGTTCTAATGGTTATGATTACTATTTGTGCTCTGCAAAGTATCAGACTGATAGCTGTAGTATGTCATTCTAAAAAAACGCCCAGGGGTCTTACATTCACTCTGTGGAAGACTGTGTATAAGAATGAAAAAATGAAACTGCAAAATACTGCAGATTACTGTAGTCCTGGATGAGGAGTGCTACCTATGGTTCAAATGTGCACACCATTAAGAAAAAGGGAAATATGCTATTTTAGCTCGTGGGCTATAGGTCAAAATAAGTGGCGCCATCTGTAGTTTACATAGTCAAACAAATCACGTTGTCAATATTTTGTAAAGGACAAAGTATCTTACAAGCAAACACGGACATTGAACAGTGTAATAGGGAAGAAGTGGAAAGCACGTTTTAACTAAATGAACTAAGTCAACATAAATGGTATTGCCTGCAGCTTACATTGAAATACCAGTCATCATAACAAAATGCGCCTAAAATCTGGTACTCGTTGCCCCAGTAGTTCCTGAAATATACAGTAGCAGACAAAACATACACTTGAAATCGTCAAAATTTGCAAACAGGCAAATTTAAAAGTCCCATAAGACAACTGTTTTATAAATAATGAAACTATACCCCCCTCCCGAAAAAACATGGGCCCCACCCTCAAATACAAAATAGGTAAAAAGAGAGTCTCCGGTAGCAGTTAAAATTATGCATGATTAATCAGCATTCTATATTTCCTGACAATCCATCCAGCAGTTCCTGGGCAATACTGACGATTTTACAATAACTCAAAGTGACCTACATTTTGATTTCAGCAGAACAGTTGGCATGTGAAGTTTGGAGTTAATGGGGTTTTCGGTTAGGATTTGTGTCCTGTTAACAGATTAATAGATGGATCCTGATGATTTTGCTGTTTAACTCACTGTCGCATGTCAAAGTGATTTGTATCCTAGTTTCCACAGAGGATCTATCTGGACCTGTCACCATGTGGGAAAATCTGTAACATTTTTTTCTACTCATGCGGTGTTCAGTCGGGCCGCTATCGCCATATCGGCCCTTTGACATTACGACCAGATAATTGGCTGCCAGAGTGCCTTTACATCTAGGTTTGCAAGAACGCATAATAAGGCCCATTGAAGATGCAAATATTTTCGTCATTTTTAGCTAAGCTGACTGAAAGTCATCTGAGCTATAGCGATCACTCTTTGTCCGTCGTCCGTCTGTCCGTCCGTTAACCAGGCACAAGTCGTAACCGTTGGACCTAGAATCTTCTAACTTGGCATTCTGAGAGGTCCATGAAAAATCGCATTGGAAACCAGAAATTAGGTCTCTGTTATCCATATCCTTTGAGCTATGGTGCCCCAAAATACCCCCCAGAACAGTAAAAAATTTCATACAAAAACCTTAATATCTCATTAACTACATCACTGATGGTCATGATTTTTGGCATACGTATTGATCAGACCTGCAGACTCGTGGCGTCATCTGTAATTTTCGATTTTTTACGAATTTTTTTCTCTATTTTTGAGACCTTTAAAAAAAGGAACACCTGTTAACAGGGTACAAATCGTAAAGAATGGACCACCTAGAATCTTCATTCTTGACACAGTGAGAGACCTATGAAAAGTCTCCATGGAAACCTGAATAGGTCTCTGTTACCCATATCCTTTGAGCTGTGGGGCTCCCAATTACCCCCCAGAATTATGGAAAATTTAATAAAAACAAACTGCAACATCTCAATAACTACAACACTGATGGTCATGATTTTTGGCATACATATTGATCAAGAGATGTTTCATCAGTTCCTGGAGACTGGTAGCACCACCTGTATTTGTTTGGTTTTTTTTTACAATTTTTTTTCTCTATTCTTGAGATATGTACATCTGTTAACAGGGCACAAATCATAACAACTGGACCTAGAATCTTCATTCTTGACACACAGGGAGACCCATGAAAAGTCTCCATGGAAACCTGAAATTAGGTCTCTGTTACCCAAATCCATTTAGCTGTATGGCTCCAAAATACCCCCCCCCCCCAGGATAATGAAAAATTTGATACAAAAACTGCAGTATCTCAATAACTACAACACTGATGGTCATGATTTTTGGCATACCTATTGATCATGAGGTGTTCCACCAGTTTCTGCATTCTGGGTGCGCTATCTCTATTTTTTCAAATTTTTACGAATTTTTTTCTCTATTTTTGAGAGACCTTTAAAGATGTGGTTATCTGTCAACAGGGTAAAAATCGTAACAAGTGGACCTAGAATCTTCATTCTTGTCATGCGAGGAGGCCCATGAAAAGTGTCTGTGGAAACCTGAAATTAAGTCTCTGTTTTCCATATCCTTTAAGCTATATAGGGGACTCCGAAGTATCCCTCAGAATAATGGACAATTTGATACAAAAGCTGAAGTATCTGAACAACTAATGCAGAGATTAGCATGATTCTTTGCATGGATATTGATTATGGAGTGTTTCATCTGTTTCTGCAGACTGGTGGTGCCACCTATATTTTATTCAATTTATCGAATTTGTTTCTCTATTTTTTAGACCTTTAAGGATGCTGTCATTTGTTAACGTGGCACAAATTGTAACAACTGGACCTAAAAGCTTCATTCTTGTCATGCAAGGAGGCCCATGAAAAGTGCCTGTGGAATCCTGAAATTAGGTCTCTGTTACCCATATCCTTCAAGCTATAGGACTCCGAAGTATCCCTCAGAATAATGGAAAATTTTATACAAAAGCTGGGGTATCTGAACAACTAATGCAGAGATCAACATGATTCTTTGAATGGATATTGACCGTTAAGTGTTTTTATTAGTTTCTGCAGACTGGTGGAGCCACCTGTATTTTTGTATCCGCCAAAACGAAGTTTTGCGGATACTATGTTTTTGACCGGGTTCCACCGCCGCCACCGCGTTCGTTTCCGGAGAACTCTGAGACTACTAGACCGATTTTCCCGAAACTTACACCAATTATCGGGTCACATGTGAACTGGTGCCTAACCAATTTGCGTTGACCTCTGACCTTTCCTCTCTGCCCAGGGTCCATTTGTGCGTCTGTTTCCACACATAATCCCTCATATCTCGGGAACCGTTTGGCCGATCAGGAAAATTTTTTTTTATACAAATGTAGCCAACAAAAATTGGTGGCTCCACCTGCAACCATGTTTGCACAGTGTCCATCTGTTCATCTGCCTCGGGTTAAAATCACTCATATCTCTCCAGTGAATTGACTAATTCACCTGAAATTCAACATGCGTATGCATCCTGGATAGCTTTCTTGATTTTATGACAGGTGGCGCCACCTACATTCACGTTCACGCTGTAGACATCCAAGCTCATATCTCCGGAACCTTTTGACCGATTGGGCCAACATTTTGCATGTGTATAGATCTCACATAGGTCTTTATCATACACAAAACTGGAGGGGCCACCTGCAACCATTTTTGCACAGCGTCTGTCTGTTTTTCTGCCGTGGGCTAAAATCACTCATATCTCTGTCGTGGTTTGACATAACTGCCTAAAATTTTGCAGGTTTATACATCCTGGACAGCCTTCTTGATTTTATGACAAGTGGCGCCACCTACATTCTAGTTTACGCTGCAGACATCCAAGCTCATATCTCGGGAACCATTTGACCGATTGGGCCAAAATTGTGCATGTGTTTAGATCCCATAGGTCTTTATCATACAAAAAACTGGAGGGGCCACCTGCAATCATTTTTGCACAGCGTCTGTCTGTTTGTCTGCCGTGGGCTAAAATCACTCATATACATGTAGTGATTTGACTTTTCAGCCTAAAATTTCGCATATGTATACAACTTGGACAGCTTTCTGGATTTGTGGTAAGTGGCACAACCTACATACACATTTAGGCTGCAGACATATGGGGCTCCGGTCTATAGTAGCGAATCTATTATTTACTATTGTTTACTTTTATTTATTATTATAATATTGGATGAACTCTGTGTTGATAATCTTATGGTGAGATCGCTGAAAGGAAAACTCAAGAAACAATAATAAAAAAAAAAGAAATCCGCTAAATTTTTACCTCGCGAATATGAAGGCAGCCACTATAATGCAACCTTTATCCAGATCATCTCACACGTTTCAGCATCTCCCCCGTCTATTGATGAAGATGGACCGCCTGGACATACAAGCAAGGTTAAAACATATATAGCCTTTGTTTAAATTTAAGGGGAATGCAAGACAGATTCGAAGAGGACCATTCAATATTTACTTGGAGTGACATCTTACGGTGAAAGGGTAAACTATTATAACATGTGACGCGGCTGTTCCTTACGTTTGTTCAATGATTCAGATTCGTGCATTCGCACCCTTCCGCCAGAGGTCGTTTCTACTTGAAACGAATCTGTGCGATTACGGGAACCACTTGTATCAACTGTCAAATTTTAAAATCAAAATTTGTTACATTTCAAGGAAACACCTGGTTCCATTCCACATGCGCATGCTTACAAAGTATTACTTACTCTGTAAAGTCCTTACCACAAACACAACCAATGTAATATGTAATTTCCCTTGAAACAATTCTTTTCAAACACACTTGAACCACAGTCGTTTGAATCCCTATTTCTGGAGGAAATGGGAAGAAACCGTACATATTACGCCTCTATAGTGATACATGCTATCTGCGTACGAAGTTACTTCGTAAGGCACATCTGTATACCCATATAGTGCACAGTTCCGTCCATCTCTTGATAAAAACACAACCACAAATAGGGATTCGAGTGACTGTGCTTGAACAGATTACATTGTCCTCTTCACTACATGATACCTACACAGTGCATTGTGAGGGTCAGATTTTGACTCCAACAATTCTTGTGAGTCTGAGCTGTGGTGCATTCGTACAGAAATACATGTTCATAATCATGATCAACATCACCATCATGGAACAACCAAATGGGTGACGTCAGATATCCCTCGTTTTGAATCATTTCTCTCTGTGTTCTGACATTAATTGTGTGACGAACTGAACTCTCTTTTTATCTTTATGCTGCAAAAATATATAATTTAAGCAAATTTAAAGTATTCCCCCTTATTCTTGTTGCATATTGTCGTATCTCCTTCCCCACGTGCCACACCTACACTTTTAAGAATAACACCATACTAAGTTTGATCATTTTCTCCAGGGGGGGGGGGGGGGGTTGTTCATCAACATAACCGTTGTTGTTGTTGACACTTACTTGTTACATGCACAAGGTTAAGTTTTTATACTTTTCGCTATTTTGTGCCTTGTTTTTCTTACATACATACATACATACTTACATATATACATACATACATATATATATATATATATATTTATATATATATACACAAGTATATCACAAATCAGTCAAGGTTTTAAAAACTAAGGTATTTTGTTCCAATATTGGTTAATTCTGAACCAGGTTTAGATATAATAATTCACGGAACACTCAGAAATGGAACAAAAATTCTTTCATTCTAATTATTAAATTATTTCATTTCCACTATACAAATATTATATTCTCTGTATAGCAGGGGGATAATTACATTGCTAATAAGGGGGGGTGGATTAAATACCCTCATTCCCATTTGTATTTGTTGAGATGATCATTTCCACTATACTTCTAACTCCAGACAGAAAAGTTTAATTTTTTTGCTATATAAATATATATATATATATATATATATATATATATATATATATATGTGTGTGAAACGTTGATGTTTGACTCGTGTTCGGACTTTGACTCAACCCTCGACTCTTTCATTGGACTCTGACTTGGACTCGAAGGTTCTGGACTTGTTTGGACTCGGAGGTAAGACTCAAGATATCAGACGGAGTTACCGGTCCTTGGCCTTTAGTTTCCGGATGGCCCACAACACGATTTATACCAAAGGTATTTATCATTTTGTATTTTATGACATACCCACACAATATACTTTGCCAAAGATAGTAATATTAAAACAAAAGTAAAACACAGTAATTACAACACTTCTTAAAACAGTCCTGAAATGGTGCTCAGTATGCCGATTTCCTAAAAAAACAGACTTAAAACAGAGATAAAATGAGGAAAGAATATCACCCAGGGCCGAAAACACTACAAGTCCAAGGCAAGTTCTCACAACACCGTCTAGGACTGAGGGGCATCCGATTCTTCGTCGTCCTTCCCCTGCTCTTGCGTTATGTCGGAATGATTAGGGGTGTTGAGGCTGCCACTTAGTTGAGCCGACCCTGTCTGGAAAGTCTTGGTTGTTGTTTCCATCATCCCCATATAGCTCTGCGTGAATATGTTGGACAGATCCTCACTGGACCGGTTGCTAGCCGAATTGGGCCTGGGGGGGGGGGGGGGGGGGAAGGGCAGTACAGGCTGAAAAACAGAAAGATATTATTCATAAATATTAATGTTTTATAACATGATGAAGGCCTTTTTAAAGGAAAGACTTGTAAAACTAAAAAGTAGCTTAAGCGGAAGAATTATTGATATTGACCGGAGGAAGAGGACTCGGCTGTATAGGTGTGCTGCTGCTGCGCGGGGGTTGGTTCAAATCAGGCTGAGGCTGAGGTTACCATGCTGCCCTCTGATTCTGGGGCGGTTGGGCCCGGTGGTGCGTCGGCTGGGACCACGTCGACTGCTGCGGCTGTGATTGCACCGTTACATTGGACCATTGTGACTGCTGCGGCTGGGTTTGGGACCACTGCGAATGCTGCGGCTGCGTCTGTGACCACTGCGGTTGCTGCTGCCGAAACCACGATTGCTCCTGCAGCGGTTGCCGGCGTGTATACTTTGCCAGAAGTGCTTGTGCCCCTCCTCAAACTCGTACCAGCGCTCCTCAGGGATCTTCAGTATCTTCGTGGTGAACCACTGGCCGAAAGCTCGTTTGTCATCTCTTTGGCCTGGTTCCAGTTCCTGCATCTGCAGAGACAAGAACATAAAAAGGACATAAATACAAAAATATCATACATTGTCAAGAGCCAAAGTGTAACAAATTTGCCCATCGGTGGGAATTTCAGAGCGAGGTCAACATTTGTATTTGAGCATTATTAACCTTTCCATACAAAGGCTGTATGCTAAAATTAAACAATTCATGTAATCATAAAAAAGGTTTATGAACAGCCAAACTTCAAATGTGCAGGAGAAGACCTTCCTCTGTACCTAGGTAGGAGAAATGTAATATGTTGAGGCAACCTTTAGATATCGCGCCTCAAAGGATATGCCATCCATCAAAGGCAATTACATAATATGCCACATCTTACGACAGGCTTATAAAACACAAATGTATTACGAATAATACGTACCTTCTTAACAAGCGACTCTGAAGTCCGTGGTCTTTGCAAAAACGTGAGGAGAGCATCCTCCATTTTGCTGCCTGTGGACGAAACCTTTGCTCGCTTGCCAACCCGGCCGGTACTGTGGCCTTCTGAGGTTGACGCCTTATGTGAGGAAGCGGTGGATGCCACCTCTAGTTCCTCCACGTCATCATCCTTACCTTCTTCTTCCTCGTCCACAGGCAACTGCAAGCAGAGCAAATAATATACATGGATATACATATACAGTCAAAAATTACCATGTATTTCATGCCGTGTTATACATACTTGAAAAAATGTGTAATTATGAATGAAGAAGAGATAAGTCTAAATGTAACAGGAGTGCGTACCTCCAAAGTGTCGTGCGTGTGTGTGCGGGTTCTTATGTGGTCCCTCAAGAAGCCAAAGTTTGCTAGCTGCCACTTCTGCCTGGCGGTAAGGGATTTGGACTTGGAGCCAGACTTTGGCTTGTGAAGCAGCTTTCCCACTGTGGTGCGTTGCCCTGCAAACCACTTGGTGATCTTTAAGGCTGAAATAATAAAAGGGAATGTGTACATCCAATCACAAATATGGAACATAAAACTGACAGCAATTGATGGCAATTTTAAGGAAGACATACCATGGCCAATGTTGGAAATCTATTCCAAAAACAATTCCAACAACAAACTATCAATAATGGATAAAACAATACTTCAACAGACGATACATCGGTCAGGTCCGTACTTATGTGATTTTCAGGTTCATTCAGAATATAGTTTTTGAGTTATTTAGGATCAAACTTGTGAAACTTTTTGTTTTGTTTTACATATACAAAGAAGATCGTAAGAATTTAAAAGAACAAGAATGATTGTTGCAACAAGTCTAATAAGGATAGATGCAAGAAGAAGTAAATTTGTCAGCGACACTCACCAGTAGTGTTTAGGTCTCTGGCCAAATTTTCAAGAAGCCTCTTCTTGTATTTAGTATTTGCATATTTATCCGATCCTTTATTAAAGTAAAATTCGTTTTCTGAGAAAAACTCAACCAGACTTTGCTAAGTTGCTGCATCATATTCGTATTTTTCTTTCTTTTGTTTCCCGGTTGTCTCTTCTCCATCCTCAGTTTCGGGTCCCAACTCAACATCTTCCGTCTCCACAGTCTCTGCCTCACCAGCGACAGCCAAAGCCTGCTGTTGCTGCATTTCTGCACCTATATCTGTCTCCCTCTCCTCCTCATCTCCCCCTTTCTCTTATTTCCTCTCCTCTGCTTTCTGCTTTTTCCTTTCATGTCTCTTATAATACTGTCAAGTAGAGTCAATGATGACTTGAAACTCGACAAACCATGATACACGTGCGCGCACAGGTGGCCAGCTTATACTCTTATGACGGCCGCACGAATAGCGTACTTCCGCAACACGATCACCTTACTGTCGCCTTAAGAGAAGCCGTGCGAAACTCGGTTCGTGTGGCGTTCGTGGGAACGCCGTACGTGTCCTCCAAGAACAACTTAATGTGTTCTTGCGGCATCCTTACGGCGATCATAAGAATTTTCGGTTCTGGAATGGTGTCATGGTCGTAAATATTCCGCGTACGTCTTGCGCAGTTCCTACGTCCTTCCTAAGGCATTCGAACGCCCGCCGTACGACTAGGGGTTTCGTGAGGCGTTCGTAGAAAATCTTGGACAAGACCATCTATCTGGCTACGAACTTACGAACGGTTTACGAACGCTGGATTCACATGTGGCCGTCTTACGTGCGAAATTGTCAAATAATCGTTTGTACGGCGTTCGTAGGCGTTCGTAAAGGCATGTGTGACCGAGGCTTTAGCCATTTATTCGTTTGCCAGCAAAACGGAAACTAGCCAGCGAGGGGTGCACGGAGCCAATTTTGTTACATTTCGTCGAATTACAGCTCACCGGCCGGGCAATCATTTTGCCCAAGGACCAGTGCAAACAACGTGCTGGGCAGTTGTCTCTGAGCCACAGACTGTGGCCTATTCACACGGTTGCCAGGGCGATGAGTTGTCACTAAAACAAACAACAGTTGCTCCGTTTATTCCTCGCCTGGCTGGTAAACCTCTTGCTGGCAACACGGCCTGATAATTATGTAGATTCCTTGTCTCATCAGTTGTGTGTCGCATATCGGGCATTATTTACACGCAGACCACAACTTTTAGTAAAGAGCGTACTAAATAACCGAAGTTAAAAGTTAACTTTTCTTAGAGTAGGTAGAATTAACGAGTTCATATGGAAAGTCATGGAATTCTGCTTACTGTTTTATATATATATATATATATATATATATATATATATATATATATATATATATATATATATGTCATTGCTTAATGATAATATGATCATGTGACCAGATATTGATCATGTGACTTACATAAGTATGTAAACTATAGGTGACGCCACTCATGTTTGCCTTTTTACTGCCAGCCACAATGATATAATCATCTTTCTCTTGATGATATGCAGATTTAAGCTGTATAATATGTCACCATTACTCTAGTCTATACCTAATATTATTTTCAGCTTTATGGTATTATTTCATTGTTACCCAATACATAGGTTTGCATGGAGTGAATTTCATTTTTGTATTGCTTATTAAAATCAAATAATGTACAAAGATATATATATATATATATATTTATATTTATATATTTATATATATATACATGCGAACAATATATATAGCTTTATTCTAATAATTCGTGGGAATCCTATAAACATACATAACGGTAACCGTACATATCTGAACAATCTTTCCTGAATTGCAAATATGTTGCTTTGTTTCACATTTAACTAAGGCTTTATTAATACAAGTGTGCCAATCAATAATTCAACTACAAAGACCTGAAAATATTGTACATATAACTCAACAAAACAGTATACAAGCATAAATGTAACCCATGCAACCTTCCCTTTCGAACACTGGATTAACAATCAACTATAGGTAAAAACATCAAAACTCTCACTGAAATCCCCCAAAAATCTCTCAACATAAGAGAAATCAATCAAAAGTAAGTCTGGGCAAAGCTGATAATTAACAGAAACTCAATAAAGCAATAACTCAATATACAAAAAACTCCTATGCCAGGACCAAAAATTAATCCGACTACCACTAAACCTGACTTGAATTATGTTTACTAAAGACACACATATATATATATATATATATATATATATATATATATATATACAAACATAAACAACCCATAATTCATTTTTTTATAAATTAAATACACCCGATTAACATAAACAACAGCCATACCTAAAACTCAAATCACCACACTTTAATTAAACAACATATAAACAGACCACAATAATAATTAATCATCTGAGTTATATCTCCCCCCTTAAAAGATAAAGAAAACTTAAATCAAGATAGAAAGATTAAAATGTTTATAATAATAATTTAAATCAATCCAAAACTTAACAGCAGACGAACAATCAGAACAAAAAGTGCAGATTTCTTTTTTTTCATTTGAGATTTGACACTGGTTTGAATACAAGTAAGTTGACAATCCCGAATTTAAACATAATACACGGACTTCACTGGAAATTTATCTGATTCTAAAGTCTTACTGTTAGGCCCAAAAAAAAATAAAGGTATGGTTCTCAGGCACCGCCCGCATCAATTTCAAACCCCCGCATCAAAATTTTTTTTTTTTGATTTTCAATAAAAACTTTCCAATTTTGAGCTGCTGCCGCTCCGACATTTCTTTAAAGAAGATAAAACCAGACAATTTCCTTTGTTTTGTAGTGCTTTTACTTATTTAGCAAAATAAAACTGTTATTTTCATGCTTTTCCCTTATCATTTGACATTTTTATCGAAACATACCAAAAAATTTAAAATAAAAAAAGCGCCCGCCCGCATTGATTTCTGAAAAAAATGCCTGAGAACCATACCTTTTTTTTATTTTGGCCTTAATTACCATTATCAATTATATAGTGTTCCAAATTATCTTTTTACAATGTCATCAAACCTGTTAAAATACCTAATGAACCGTTTCTAAATATATTTGGAACATTTTAATCTTCGAATCCCTATTGATTTTGGATATATCCTCATAAACCAAATCAAAACCTAGAACTTTAAATATTTTGATGACCATATAATATCCCCCGGCGTATCTTCCAGACTCACATTTCTACCAAAACATAACTCTTTTCTCCTTAATAGCCTTTGGTCCGGAAATACCATGAAAAACATTTAAAATATAAAAAAAATTGTCTATAGAATTCTCATCAGAAACAAAGTCGTGTCATATCCACATACTCTGCAATTTTCAATTCACTATAATTGGATTAAGAGAAACCTTCAGTATCTCGATCATTTCTCATACCACTTGCCAAAGCTTCAGGCACAGTAACATACAACAAAGAACAAAAAAAAAAAAAAAAAAAAAAAGAGAAGAAATATGTCCATTCATTTAACCATAACTTTGCACATCTTTATTACTTAAACGAACCCATGTCACAAAATCTAGCCCAAACCCTAAATGACTCACACATTTAAACAAATTCCCAACTAAGTCGGTCGAAAGCCTTTTCCTGATCGACACAAATCATTGCTCGTGGTAAATTTTTATGTTTCATGTAATAAGTAGTACCCATTATTAAGCTAGCTGTTTGTAAGATGGAGCGACCTTTAACAGAACAAGGTTTGGTCTTGATTTATAATATTACCCAAAAGCCCCCTTAGCCGGTTACTTAAACATTTAGTTATTATTTTGCTATCCAAATTAAACAATGTAATTGATATCCAACTGTTTAATAACAAACAATCTCGTTTAAAAAAAAAAAAAAAAAAAAAAACAGACAAAAAAATAATAAAATAACCTGTTTCTTTTGTGTCGGATAACCTTCATTAAATCGGGAAGAAATTTCTCACTCACACAAAATTGAAGAAACCGAACTGAATTAACAGAATCGTTTATCAAAAACACCTTTTCAGCTGTCGGGTCCGTCCGTTCATACGTGTAAAGTGCATTGATTTCATGTCTGAATGACCCGCCCCTGGTCGTCTTTCAAAGAATTTAAAGCCCGCTTCAGTCTTCTTTGTCTTTGAAGCCCCACTAAGAATTTACCCATTGACTAACCCCGTTCCCGATATTCATCTTTGCACCTAATAGCCGCTGCCCTGGATTGCTTTTCATTCAACGTATTTTGAGTTGTGTTTACAAATTTTAAAGAATTTATACACTGGATGCCTTTTCCTGTTCATGCTTTAACAGTTCTGAATTGTTTTGTTGCTTTTAATTTAAACGATGGTTGTTTTCGGCCTTGACCTTTTCTTTACAGTACTCTCTGGTAATTTCCTTCAATCAAATTTACCCATATTACACAATCTTTAAATATCTGTATACTATAGCGTAAAATGAATGTCTTTGCCAGTCTTTACAAAATGCTTATATGGTTTCATTATACTTATCATCTTTTAAAATAGAACAATTAAAGAAGATGTATCTAGTTGGGTAAAGATTTACTATCATACGAAGCTGTCACGAAACGCTTGAGATCTAAGTAATAATCCGATCACCCCTGGTGCTCAACGGGCAAAATAATGCACTGTTGTTATACACACTAGCAGCACCTCGGGTTCAGCTACGTCATGGCTCATACAAAGCCACCTGAAAACGACGAAAAAGCCGTTGAAAATGACGACGTATTATACCGAAGCCCCTTATCCTGTTGCCTCTTCAGGTAAGGAAATAGCGTTCAGGGTAAACTGTCATGACAAATATTTCAGATACAGGGTTTACTAGAGGATAGAACTTAATAAGATGAAAAAACACGCACGTGATGGGTACAGCTGATTTTTATGCAGAGAGAATGCTTCTTTAAAATGCCAATAACCTGGGTCTTTTGGTATAATATTATC
The DNA here is from genome assembly GCA_026874595.1 of Sipunculus nudus. Lineage (NCBI taxonomy): Eukaryota > Metazoa > Annelida > Sipuncula > Golfingiida > Sipunculidae > Sipunculus > Sipunculus nudus. The sequence goes on from CM049306.1 coordinate 48,598,308, forward strand.
TTCAATTTCAGCTATAACAATATCATGATCAGACAGAAAAGTTCTAACAACATTACAAGTTTTAACTAGAATTAAACGACTCGTGTAAATCCAGTCTAATCTAGAGTGAATATTCTGGCTTGAATTATGAAATGTACACATCCCCCGAAGGATTCAGGGTACGATATGAGTCTGTCAACAAATATTTGTCTTTAAGAATACTGAATTCATTATTGCTTACAAGACAATCATTGAAAGTGTTACTGCTTCCATTTTTATCTAGCGACATATTCTCTATAAAATTAAAATATCCAAGAGCAATAACTCGATATAAAATAAATTATTAACTAACAAATAATTTTTTACGCTTTTTAAATATTTCGTTTATGGTTTTCAGTAGGACAATATGTCTTTATATCGATTGTATCCCGTATACTTACAATTCGTTCTCGTTTGCTAGACAATAAAGGTTGAATCAACTGACAGCCAACCGCCACGCCATTTCGTCTAATAATACACTCACCGCAGATAAATTTCCCTCCCCAGTTTTCTCAATATAATTAAACTCTCCACCTGTTAGAAAGGTTTTCCGGAAACACATAATATCAATTCTATTTTTAACAAATAAATCATATACACAGAATCAAGTTTATTACAAGGATAAGGTCCTCTAATATTAAGAGTGGCGACCATAAAGAGTCCCATAAAAAATAATAAAATCGTTTAAGAATGTTCATCCTCAGCTGAGACAGATCTGGGTCGGAGGGAAAGCGGCTGGTCATCAGGGGGAGGGAGATCCATAAGGGTCCATTGTCCGGGGGCATGTCAGAGATCTGGGATCGACATGGGAGACTGGAAGCCTACGTTTCCGTTTCTGCTTCTGCAAGGATTTTTTATCGGTATCAACGTCTTTGTCAATCACCAATCGAGGCGGACTTACATCATTCATTGGTTCGACGTCATCACCAATAACCGATTCAAGAGTATCTGACAAATGAATCGCTATCATGTCCGAATCCGCCAGTAGGTCCTTATCAGTAACAGGCACATCTGAACCATCGGCAGCAGCAGCATCAGTGTCCATGTGTTCACGTGCAGGTTCGACGAATTCGGTAGGGTGGTCATTTGCCAAGTATGGGCAGTCACGTATCATGTGACCCTTCTCCTTGCATTTCCAACAAAACCGTACTTTGGCCTTGTGTCGGATGTAAGCGACTAGCCCCAACATTCAGGCTCCATTAAGGAATGGTGTCCGAACACCTGATGGTGAGTTTCCCCTTTCATTGGACCACAACAAAAGGGAATCACATACATTGGCAGGGAAATCTATGCAAATTACCTTAAACACCTAAATATGGTGGTTCCCTCATAAATAGCCCAAGGATAGACCCTCCGTACCCTTCCCAACATGCCTTGCCAGGCTGTAAACAAGAGCCAATGGAGGTAGCCATAGTCTGGTTTTCTGGTAAGTGCCAATAATTTCATACTTACTGAACATTTAAGTTTAATTTATATCTCAACTGAGTCAACACAACTGTACATCTTTGTACATCTGAAAAATTTCATTTCGGTGTCGCACCACGTGACAGGGGTTTACGCGTGATTGATATGCTTTCAACCGGGCTAAGTGTACCTCTCCTGGGTCTGTATCATCCAATAACACTGAGGACCCCCGAAAGGCGCATTCGTTTGTGAGTGAAGCACGACTGTTGTCTTCCCATTAAGAGCGCTCTCCCTGGGTGGGGGCTGACGGGTTGGTAAATTTTATTATGTTGAAATACATATTTTATACTTTCTGTAACTCCACCTGCCAAATGTTAACCAAAAAAAAAAAAAATAGAAAATATTTGCACGTTTTTTTCTTCGTCCTGTTTACATAGGAAAAATGAATCAAATGTTACCATGATAAAAATGATTGAGGTTTACATTATACCCTTCATAATAAGCACTGCAGTTACTGCAGTTATTGGTAAGGTAATGGAAAGTCACAAGTCACCAGAAGAAGGGGTCAACATGGAACATTCTTCTTGGATGAAGCAAGTTTTATTGTTCATTATTATCTCTTATCGGAGCAATTAGAAACAGACACAGGCTACTCCCAGGCGCAAAGGCTGACCATGCAGCCCTTTGTCCGTTTGGTATTTTTTTTCTATTTTTTTGTTGTTGGAGGTTACCGCCTTTTTTTATGCCAGTTTTACTTTAAGTATTTCTACAGCTGCAGAATTCAATTTCGGTTTACGTGACAGGGCAGTATCACACGCTTCTTCTCATTTTATATCCTGCTAATAACCAGTTCCGGTGACTAATACACCTGCAGGCCTTAGGTGTGTAATCGTCCCCATTGCTAGGTCATAACACCGAGGAAACCCCAAAAGGCACACTCGTGAGAGAAACACGGCCGTTGGGCACGGTCTTCCCATTAAGCCTGCAAAGCGCTCACCCTGAGTGGGAAAATATCACCGCCTCGGCTGAAATTCGAACTCCCGGCTTTGCGTCCTGTTCTCTACCCCTGACCCACAGAAGCCGGTATGTTGTCGCAGAGCGACTAGACTAAAATCAGTCTGGAAAAAAATGATGTCACCTGACAAAAGTAACCCTTGGTTAAACTCCGAGCGTCTTGTATTACATGACCTATCCATCTTTTCTACAGCAGGTTCAAATGCGCTGCCGTAGCAAGAAAAGGGATTTTTTAGGGCAGCGGAGGTGCCCGTCCACCTACAGTAAAACCTCGCCTAACGACCCACCTCGGTTGAGCGACCACCTAAAAAAATAATGACCACTTTTTGTGGTCTTTTTTGCTGATTATATCAGCCCTCGCTTAGACAACACCTCAACAATGCGACCACTTTATCGAGGTCCGGTTGATGGTCGAGATTTCGAGGTTTCACTGTATATATACATATCATGTCAATTCTACTGAAGAAGAAACTCTGAGAGGAAAACCTAAAGGACTGTGCAATGAGTTATAACGTAACACATAACAAGTTAAAGCAATACAATTATCAGAAATATTATTAATGTCAAATAAGATGAAGTTTGCCGAGGACACCTCCTTCACTTTACGGTATACCAATATGGTAAAGCCCCGTTTCCACTTTCACGAATTTGACGCCGAATCGCCACGATATTGAATTCGTGGCGATTAGAGGCCAATCGGCCTGTCGAGTGATAAAAATTCCATCACGACCACGATATTGTACGAAAGGAGTACGATGCCAGTACGATTGGCTACGACAGTGACACGAAGCCAGCTCGATATGACACGACACTTTTAAGAATGTTCACGGCTCCGTGACGATGTCTAAGATACTGGTACGATATTTCCACGATTAATCTGCGACTTGTGGACGATACTGCTACGATCATTCAATTTTGCTACGGATTGCTAGATAGCTATATATGTGATATATAGCTATTGTAATGTCACAAAGAAGACGATATTAGTAAAAGGACACCATAACAACACTTTACTCAACTTCTCCAGATATTTTAATTTGACAAAATTTATCCAGTTTAAAACACTGATAATATATGTCTCATTTGATTTGAGTAATTAGACAATTACGACTTATTTATGTGGTGGCAAATACGACGTTAACTTCTTTAAGTCCAAGTAGACGACCGTCTTAATCGGATGTTAATATTAATATGTTAATATTAATTCTGTTAATATTAATTTGTGTTAGGCTCAGTTTATTCTCCCATAGTAAAATAGGAAACTCATAATTTATTATATTGACCATATGATTAAGTATAACAAAACTGTATAATATATTCAGCTTCTTTAAACTGTTTTGGTTCAAATTTATTTTGTCAACCAATATCCACGATAAAAAAAATCTTTAAAACAAATTTACGAATCTACATGGTTTACTCACTGCAAAAACTTCCTTGTTTGTTTACAAAAAAGTTACAAATTACAAAGGAAACGTAATTTGATTCAGCTTCTTCAAATTATTTTAGTTCAAATTTAGTTGGAACCAATAACCACAATACAAATCTTCTTTAAAACAAATTTACAAATCTACACAGTGTTCTTACTTCTAAACCTTATTCCTCATTGGTTTGTAAGAAGTTAAAAATCACTAAGAAAATAAAATTTTCCGTTACATTATGATGTCAGTTCTTGATGATTCGTCACCAAATTCGTGGAAGTAGGAAGGGGCTTTATGAACGTGACTCTCTCTTGAGAGGTTCTTGTGGTAGTCGTATTGTAGTCGTGTTGAAGTCGTGTCGATGTCATTGTCCTTCGTGAGCATTCGTGACATTGTTTTACATCACGAATTTACAAGAAATATGAAGACTCTCATACGACTTACCAAGAAACTGTTACGACTTAGCTACGACTTGCGACGACAAAGTTTAATTTTTGAACATTTCAAAAATAGCGCCACGAATTCTGAGTGCTCAAGACCTCGCTACGAACATTACCGAATGTTCAAGACATCATCTACGACACTCCCACGACGTCCCTACGAATTTTAATGATGTAAGTTCGTGGCGATTCGGCGTCAAATTCGTGAAAGTTGGAACGGGGCTTAAAGGTTATTGGAGAATTTTTAGTGTCGCTGACCACCACGAGATGTCAGTACATGTATTTTGAGTGGGTTCATTTCCAAGCAGCTAGACAAATTCTATACGGTGAAAACAATTGCCATGAAGAAGAACATGTCAAATAAAAGTGGGAAAACGGCGACTGGCATTCCCTTTAATTTTGATAAGAATTGTCTTTAAAAAATAAAAACACGACATACAAGATTGATTTGTATTGAGCTGCTCAAATTACTGGGTTTACATGTGGAAAATGGAAAAGTGGACATTCAGACACACGCACGAAACAAAGCAAATCTTTTATTTTTGGGTCTTAGATGTATGGTCATAAACGGAATGGACATACATATACATAGTTAACTGAGATTCGTTTGTTTGAATAAATACTAAAGAATGCTACCTTATATAACACCAGGGGAGGGTCTACATGTTTGAATATGCAAGATACAGAGTATTTAAAAACATTCACACAGGGTATATAAAGAGAATTACAAATAAAATATATGCAAATAAAACCAGCTAAATACACGCCAAAAATAATAAGTTTTTAACCTCTTTTTAAAAATGACAATAGAGCCAGCTGTCTCAATGTATTCGGGCAATCTGCTCCAAACAGTTGGTGTTGCATACGAAAAAGCACGATTACCGTAAGTTTCGGTGTTTGTTTGAGGAATCTAAAGCAGGTCCCTAAATTTTGATCGAAGAGTCCTTTTACTGATTTACTCCTTCATCAGGTCACTTTGGTTTGATGGTAACTTTGGTTTGATGGTAACATTTCTGATTTGTTTTAATACACTAAAAGATCAACTATTAAAAACTATTCAGCCACGTATCGGTAGCCAGTGAAGACATTTTTGCTCCTATCAAATTTCCTTTTAGGCAAAATCAGACAAGCTGCTGTATTTTTCAATCGCTGCAATTAGCTTATTTGCTTTCTGTTGAGTTAAAACATCGAGTTGGCATTATCCAAGTGTGAGGTCACAAACGCACGAAACAACGTATGGTTTTTGTCAATGTATTTCCTAATATGCCTTAGTCTATATAGTTGATATTCGTATATACATGGTTTTGCTCATCAAAGATCGTACCCAAATCACGCTCTTTGTCGACCACTTGAATCGAGATATTGACTACGTTCATTTCACTCTAAGCAAGTTAACTTAGCTGTCGCCTACTTCCTTAGAGTATAATATCTGTCTTATTCATTTTTAAATCATGTGGTAGCATCCACTCCCTTACGGCACTAACACCGACTATCATTTCCACAAAGCTTTAAAAATGGTCTCATCATCACCTTTAGGCCTAAATGATAAATATAATTGATTGTCATCTGCAAAACCACCATCATCCGGAAGAAACATTTGAATAAGGTCATATAGGGAAGATAAATATGACAAAACCAATTCTGGTCCTGCTACACTACGTTAGGGAACGTCAAAACACATCTTAAATTTTCTTGACAAATTATCATCAATCAATAATCGCCGGTAAGAAAGATATTCCCTAAACCAATGAGCAACTGTCCAACCAATATTGAAATATATTGAAAAATCTCAGATAAAATATCTTTATCTCTTGTACCAAAAGCAGCATTAAGATCTACTAGAAGTACTAAAAGCGTAATCTTTTTTGCATCCATATTATTCAAAGTGTCCGAGTGCACACGTATTAATGTGGTTTCAGTACTAAGGTTTTTCCTGTAGGCTGCATTATTCTCTGGCATCTGACTATTCCTTTGAAGGTATAACACGTACTAGTCTATGGCTGCAGTTTCTACAAATTTTGAAATATATGAGAGATTGCTCACTGGCCTAAAGTTCTATTGGAAAAATGGCCCTGTTTCAGGGAGATGTAAATGATGAGGGTCACCACTGGTTACATGACATCTGAACACTGCTTCAATAAAATTGTTGGCAGAGGATCCAGATCACAGTACTTAGAATTCCATCTAGAAACCAATTTTCTCACATCATCTTCAGAAAGCTCAACAAGTCTATCCAAAGTCTCACTACTCACATTATTATTTTAATGTTCAAAACCACCCATATTTTCAGGAGATAATATTCCATCGACTAAATATCAAATCTCGATAATTTTGTCTAGAAAAAACTGTCCAAAGTCCTCAACTAAATTTTCCACGGGTCCACTTATCGGCAGTGCATTTTCCTTCTAACCATTCGACCAGCGATCCACTAGACGATATAATTTATTTAAATTTCCGCCCACGACAATGTTAACCCCCGGCATCAAACATTTTTATTTTGATTTTCATCTTTCAAGAATATAGAATAATTCAATTTTGATACAATATCATTTGTTATGTAGTGCTTTTACCTGTTTAAGTATAAGTCCCATAGAGGACCCGGCAGAGCTACTGCAGTGCCACGGATAGGTCCGGGATGATCCGGGGTGTAAGCCGGAGCGCTGCCGGGACGGTCCGGGATGGTCCGGGACGGTCTGGGAGGGCGAGCCGGCAGTTATTGGATGTCAAAAACTGCCGGGGCGATTCGTGGTGATCCCGGGCGGAATGTAATCCGTGGTGATCCGGGGCTCATCCGTAGCTCTGACGGGGCTATGCCGTGGGTGTCCGTGAGAATGCCGTGAAAGTCCGGGGCACTGCCGTGAAAGTCCTTGGAGGTCCGGGACGTTGAAAACCACCCGAACTCCCCCGGGGGAGCAACGGATTACCCCGCACCAAACAAAAACAGCAATCCGTAGCGCATCCTTGGCGGACCGTGGGGAGACGTAGCTCTGCCGAGATGGTGCGGGGCTCTGCCGGGACGGTCCGGGGTAATCCGGTGTGCTGCCGGGATGGTCCTTGGCGCTGCCGGCACGACCCGGGGTTCTACCGTAGTGCTGTTGTGTGAAATTGCGACTTCTGCCGATTTCTGCCAAAAAAACACCCCGGAACACCACGGACCGCCCCGGACCGTATCCGGGGTGATCCGTCGTAATCCTTGCTTATTCGTAGTACTGCCTGCTTCAGTGGGACTGTAGCTTTAGCAAAACAAACTGTTTTTTTTTTTCATGCTTTTCCGTGATCATATGACATTTTTATCGAATCATACAAAAAAGGTCAAAAATAAAATACCGCCCACCCGCATCGGATTATAAAAACCGTACCTTTTCATATTTTTGGCCTTACAGTTTGCTCATCTGATCCGCATATAGTAATGTGTCTTGCCTCGTTCACACTCATTTATGTACAGTTTTCGTGAGCAGAGGGGCATATTTGTTAAATATGTCAGAAAGTGTAGAATAATAAGCAGCTGCCAATTCATCCAAATCTTCTTTATCATAATTCAGTAATCCACTATTCACAATATCCTGCTTAAATTCTGCAACATTTATATATAATTTATCTTACGAAAAGTAATGGTTTTCCTAAAATCTTCCATTCTCTAGAACATTAGATGCTAAAAAACAGATCAGTGATCTGAAATTTATTCACCAGTCTTCATTATAATTTCGAAGTCACAGTTCAACCTGATAACAATCAAATCCATACTATGGCCTGATGGCCTGTGTTGGATCTCTCACAAGATTTATCAAGTTCATGCTTTGCAACAAATTTTGCATCTCTTGGGCTTCATAGTCAGTTTGTATTTTCATATGGATACTAAAACCTCAAGCAATGGTCAGGCCATCTTTACATATGATCACAGATTTAAAAAATTCAATAAATTCCTTATGAAATGATCGGGTAGTCACATGGCGAGCTCTGGTGTAAGGAATTCGGTAGACACCAATTACTCTAATCAATCTGGATTTATATGTCAGGACCCACGACCTTAATTCACTTGACTTTAAGTCGGTAATATTCACATTAACAAGATCATGTATCTTCCATTCAGTAACAAAATAGGTCCTTTCGCAGATATTATCCTCATGTAAGGCGCGAGCGACAGTGTTATCAATTTCTGGCACAGGACGCATGTTCTGTGGTAAATGTGATAATGGAGCGGCTGTTGGCCGTTTTCGCGAACACTTAGTGGGTGTCATGAATATTGATGAGGCCGGGAACCAGGCTGAGTGTATGATGCATGACCCGGAAGATACATACTCATCTTCTAACATCGGAAGTTGACAAATCATGCGCGTCAGAATTTTGTACCATGCTTTGACCATTATGGAAGGAAACGTGTGATCATTGGCACTCTCCTGTTCACTGAAGAGACAGAATTAAGTGGTTGAACGTCTATGTCCGTTCTTAAAAGGGCATTGTAGGTAACTTTTTAACAAACCAAACCCGAAGAGCACCTAAGAGACCGCATACCTCCACCAAGGCATGGCAATCCTACTGGTCCGAAGATCCCCACCAAACTTTAATTAAGTCTTCCCTCTGCTTGGCCCCACTTCCCGATGACGTCATTGAAATTGCTGCAGTAATTTTTACATAATCCTGAAACATAAAACGTCATGCAACAAGACAATAACAACCCCCCCCCCCCCCACACACACACTAAGAAGAAAACCAAGGGGGAAACATAACCTCCTTCGCTGGGGTACAAGTAAAAAGACACGATTCCTTGGCGTACAGAAGTAGTATCAAGCATATTAGACAAATTTTTACAGCTATTGTTTCTTCACATGCAGCTTAAACACATGAAACAACTAATGACTATGAATAAAAACCGTTGGTGAAATCAAACAGCAACAATGCTCTTCGAAAAAATGATGCGGCCTCGCAGAAAATCTGCGTGAGTGCTAACTGTTATTTACGAATGCAGTGTCTGTAATGTAACATGAGCAATTATGCGTTTCACAATCTTACTTACTAGTCCATCTTGCAAATACAATATATTTTCATTATCAGATAACATTGATAAGGGTAGTGGGATGTAAAATAGTTCGTTTTATTATTCATAAAAACTTTTTATCAGCTAAGATCGATATTTATAGTCGAAGCGTAAATTTAGAAAAATAAAAAAATGTTTATAATTTTAGGTGTGTACCATGGACTCTATTAACTATTGAACTGTACTTAACACAATATATGACCTGATTAACCTGATTAAGAAATATCGACATAAAGGGTTTGTTTTGGTGTCAAAAGCGTGTCAACTATGTTCCTATGTATTTTCTTATAAAAAAACCCTGTTATTTCTGCCCACACAAATTTTTATATGTTTCTTTAAGTTTCTTCAAGTCTTATGAAATCCGGAGTGGCTTGGTATATAATATAACCAATAATTACGTCTTGGGGTAATAAACTTGATTTTCTGCTTATTTTCTCAATAAACTGCTGATTCTCACCTGGAGATGATAAATAATATCTTAACTTCCAAAGAGGTCCTCTTGCGCAGGCTATTATAAAATGTATATACCTATTATGATGTATATGGTATTATTAGGAACTGGGAATTTGCAGTCAATGAGCGCAGACCTCCACCAAGGCAGCCCAATACCCCCATTTATCATTGTCAGAAACGCAGCGTGTTTCCTCTAGAAAAATCCTGGATCAAGATGGTAATCCGGATCAAACCCCCCCCCCCCCCCGAAATTTAATTATTTGCTCCTTGTATCATTCCCTAGATTTCTTGAAAATATCATCAAAATCCTTGATAAGTTTTGAGTAATGTAAAAGACAAAATGACAAAAGACAAACCAACGCCGGCAAAAACATAAACCCCATTTTGCGGAGGTAACTTGTCTACACTAACGTCATCTTACTGGCTGACTAAAAGGACATGCACTATTCATGATCATGATTTACCGAAATATATTCTAAGTGGCCAGCTACATGTGCAAATCGACTTACGTTAACTAGTATAACTAAAATAGGAAATAATTCATGGATCGATAAAAAATCTGAAAATGTCTAAAACTAACTGGGAAACCCAGTAAACCTTGCGATCATAAGCTGTATAAGCGTAGTACCACTGCATAAAAAGTGGACAGACAAATGTAAATTGATGCAGGAAACAACGTCAGGAGCACGCAACGAGGCTGATTACAGCGACGCAATTTCAACAGATCAAAGGGACTGAGAAAATAAATTAGAACAGTCGTTAGAGGTTGATGGACAGCCTGGTACAATACCCTAGGTCACATGGACCTCTTAATATTATTGAGGTACTTAAGATATATGCGGAACGTTGTTTCCCCCTTGTCTGTCAGTGTGTTTTTCTGTAACCAAGCCAGAGAAGGCTTCATCAAATTTTTGTGCTATGCCTTGGCGGAGGTTTGGGGTCTATTAAGTGCCATTCTAGTTTGACAATGTTAGCCCCCCCCCCAAAAAAAAAATAATAATAAAAATAAAAGGTTTGGTTTTCAGGCACCGCCCTCGCCAATCATTTTTATTTCGATTTTCATCTTTCAAGGAGATAAAATAATACAACTTTGATAAGTTTTCCTTTGTTATGTAGTTCTTTTAAGATAAAAATTATGTTATAATCATGCCTTTCCCTGATCATATGACATTTTTATCGAAACATACAAAAAACGCATTGATTTCTGATAAAAAGTGCCAAAGAACCATACCTTTTTTGGCCTTATGGTGGCTTTTTGACCATAGGATATACCGATAAGTGATACCGACAGCTGCACCATTTATGTATTTTATCGTATGTTCAGAATCAAGTTCAACTGTTTTTAATTGTGGCCTGTCGAATAAATGGTGTACACGCCTTGAACGAGATTTATATGGGCGTTAAATTTTAAACTCATGCCAATGGGACAAAACTGTCAAAGTGGGACACAAACCATATTTTTCTGTTCTTTTACCTTTTTATAGAGGTTATATATAGGAAATGTTTAAAAAAAACCTCTGACCTCCATGCAAGCAGAGCAGTTTTCTGGAAAACATTCACTGCGTTACCAGTTTGGTAAATTAATGACGACACACGTTGAATGAATCATATTTTATTAACTTTTTTACCACTGGTGAAAAATCACAATAGAACATTGAATATTCAACACTAACAAAAATGAAAATAACTTACTTTCTAATGGCTCTTGGAGCTACAACGCTCCAATTGTTAACGCTACAAAATCTTTAATTCATTAAAACATTTCCCGCTGTATCTGAGAAATTACGGCAATTCCTGACAGTTACTTCTGCCTTTGTCACAATCTAATAAATGAATCATTACTGACATACGCAAATAACCGTGAGAAAGATTAAGGAAATGAAAAATCAAATATTGAATTATTAATCTCATTTATGAGGAATTATTAAAAACGTGCTTAATAAATTAGTCAAATGGAAATTCAAGCAGATCCTTAAAATAAACACCTTAAACACGAGATGATCCTGGTATGAAGACAAAGATTTTATGGAAAGTCAAATTGGTTTCCTCGCGCTAGGTACGGGTAATATTATGATGAAGTCTGTTTATTACCTGAAAACCACTATTCTTAACCGCGGAAAACAATTCGAGCAATTCGCTGTCATATTAAAATTAGTACTGAACTTACATTTTGACTGAAGCTTTCCGGTACAGATTGTGGTAGAAACAAAAAACGTTACGATTGGTTTGGGATGAAAAATGATGAATCCTTCTTATTGCTTGAACACTATATATATACGTGCTCTGCCTGTCAAAATGAAAAAAATCTAGGCATGATGAAATGTGCTCTGCACGTGTAAACGATACATCTCTCACGGAAACATATATTCTATACAAGTGAGGGTCCAGGACTTTAGTAAGGAAGTGGTTTACCTTTCACCCCAAAGCACTTGAACCCTGTATCCGCGCCACAGCGCAAGTAATTTGGAGAGAGGGTTGCCTCATATATCGGTTAATTTCTCTCAAAAAGGGAGGACCTTCCCTGCTGTGACAGACTGTAGGTAAAATAACAACCTGTTTTAAAAGTAATTTCAAACCTGAACATGGCTGCTCTGGATCCGCATTCTTTTGTAAACAGAAAATGTTCATTTCAGAATCAGCTAAAGACTATGGAAGAGTGGAAGACAGCAAGTAAAACATATTCAAAATTACTTATTTGCGGAAATACAATGTATATCATAATAAATATAATGGAGAGTCAGCAATTTCGTGCCCTACTATATACGGTGTTTCTATATATAGTTCGTGATTGATATGCCACTTTTATTAATTCTTATTTTTTTAAATAAAATTTAACGTTTGTTATCTCCCCAAATCCGTTTCATACTAGATTTAAAAAATATTACGAATACAGATGAATCCTAAAAATGGATTCTTATACTTGGGGATCGTCGTAGTTGAAGCGATCAACCTACAAATAAAGACTTCAAGAAAGCTTGGGTATAATGTACATTACTTATGCAGTGATCACATTACATTCGCTCCAACTCGTTCCACTGCTCGCAAAAGCAGCCTTTGTCGAATGCAACCACCAGGGAAGCGTGACTTTATTGGCGCCTTGACAAAAGTGAGTCAAGGGGACGTCCCCACACGAAATAATGAAATAAACTTCTGTCAATGGTTACGGCGGTTGCTGTTGGGCTTTTGATGGTCCTGTCACCCGTCACTGGATTTTTTTATCCGCATATCCTCCTGGGTGACCTCTGACCTGACCCTGTCAAGGACAGGCAAAGACAACTGTCCCACTTTATTAATTTTTGTCATTAACAAATGAATGGAATGAATCAGAATAGACTCGGTGAAAACCAACAATACCCGTTCTCATTTGTCGGAGCATTCTTGATCTGTTGACAGAGCCCTGATGAGTATATACGGGCAAAGACTGCATATGCTGAGATTGGGTAAGGAGAATGGGTTGGAACGTGCTTAACGTATCGTTCATGGTTAACTTATCTCGACACTCTAAGACATAATATCTCCCCTATCCACTAAAATCTGGCTAGTTTGTTTCACACCAAAATGCTTTCTGCAATCATAAAACCATTAAAACTAAATGACTGTACAATTGAGTTAGCCACAGGTTCACAAATCACAAAAAAGCTCCTGGCTGACGAAATAAAATTGATAATTCCGTTCACAAAACATACAAAGTTATCCCTGATCCATGAATGTGACTTTTTTTCTCCCAAATCGATTGTTGTCGTCATAGAGTGAAAAAGTTAATCGAATGTCTTGAATTATTTTGAATTTCCCCAGTAAAGCCAAATTTGCAGTTACCTGTAAACGATTGTGAATAATTTTGACCTTCAGCCTTTTACCACCTGTTTCCTTAAACGATGAGATCGATACATGTTAAGTCTGAACCAACTAATCAGTTATAACAGGATTTCATTATCTAAAAACAAAACTACTTACAAAACAATCACTTTCCTCTGTTACAATGACCTTTTAACACTTAAATGGGTAAGGTTCATATTTTGTCACTGGAATTCTATATGTTAAGAACACAACTCACTAACTCAGGACTCTTTCATCTGTGACAAAATTGATAAAAATCTTCACTTTTGACCTTGACTTATGACATTCTGATAATAAAATCAAAATATTATTCCTTTAAAGACTGGTAACAAATATGATAAATATTTGATCCCTATTAATCAATCATGTCATGTCTGGCATATCAAAAAATTTATTAAGAAAAATACTGAAAATGACCGGGAAAGCTTCCATCTGATCTACTTTTACCTAGTTAATTATCGGTGTTTCTTCTTTCAAAATCAGTCAATCCAATGCTGATGAAACTAACAGCTGCGCATAAATTGAAATGTAAAGGATCAATAATTCATTTCTGAAAACAGCGGTGGGGCCACTTTTCTGAAAACTTTAAAAGATGACTAGGCTTTTCGTTCTATAATGCACATCCTTTCATATTTTAGATTAATTACACAATGACCACAAAAAAAGTTGCCATGCTAATAAATTATAATTTCAAAAGCCATAAATCTCAAAATCGCACATAAAATCTCCAAAAAATGTAGGTGTAGCCACCATTACTAGTTTGGCGCACATGAGCCAAACATACACGTCTCAAATGTCAATGAGAATTCGCCCCTCCGTTGCTGAGAAAAGCCCTTTACAGATGGACGACATATCACGGATGGAAGGATCCCTCGCCTTGGCTATAGCTCTGAGGGGAGCTTAAATCTCATTTCTATTATAAACCTTGTACTGTAAATACAATGGCATATATCTATCTCGCTGCTGTGCCATGAAATAAGTACTAGATAACATCGCATATTATCTTCCTAATGTTATGGTTACAGAAAAAAAAAATCATCTGTCTGTTGGACTATCCATATTCCACTGAACACATTTACAAACGTGTGAAAATACATAACCACCGTCAAGTAATGATGAAAACTGTATAGAAAAAGATGAAAGGCATTATCATGAACCTATTGACATATCAGCCTGAGGCGAGGTGATACAGCTTTGGTTTGGACGATGTAGACCTCTATAGGAATATTTAGCCGGCGGCCTACATAATAAAATACTTATAAAAGCGTCTCGAAAATCCTTATTGAGAAAAGCATATATACACGGGTTAACTCCTGAAGATATATACCCAAGCCAGGTAAAACACAGAAAAACTTGGGAAGGAATGTTACACACCGAACAAATGCCGTAAGTGATATTTGTGAAGAAAAATGGCAACCATAGCACGACGAAACACACAAATACCCATATAAGTGTCTTCTCCGCGCGTTTTTCACGACTGTTCACCTTGATCAGCCCCCTGGCGGATAGCACCGTGACGTAAACTGAGCTGGACCGTGATCGCGAAGACGATGAATTGATAGAACACGCGGTTTCACTAATAGGTGAAGTTGGTGATGATAGCTGAATAATTTCGGAATCGGACGGTCCAATACTAGGCCGCGTGCGTTTACTGGGCGATAATGAGGGTCTTTCAGGATGTCTATTGCCATTTTCGTTTCTGCGTTCCTCGATGCTGACGTCATTATCTACTATATCCGGGTTCCTGTTTGCGTCACACATACTAGCCAACGCCGGATCCAAGGTTACTTTTGAACTTTTGCGTAATATTTGAACGGAGCGTATATCCGCGAACACCATTACGGCAAGAGGCAAGAAAAACGATACAATTGAGGAGTATATGGTAAAACTCTTGTCAAATATTCCACATTGCAGCCCTTGATCTTTGACTATTTCCTGTAGCACATTACTGTTATGCATTAAACCTTGCCAAAGTTGAGGAGTTGATATAGCGACTGATATGAGCCATGCGGGCACCAATAATGCGATCACGTGACATTTCGTCTGGTGGTTGCGCACGCGCAGAGGATACGCTATTGCCAGGTAACGGTGAATGGCGATTGCACACAAGTGCATTATGGATGTTGTGGACAGGAACACATCCATGCAGGTCCACAATATGCAACTCCACAGGCCCAGCGACCACGACCCTCGAATCTGCAAGTATACAAAATTATACCATTGTAAAATAAATACAGTGAAATCTGTGTAATAAGACGATCCGTAGCACTATCCAAAAGTGGCCTGAATTCACAGGTGGTCTTATAAGACAGTTAACTTATGACCAATATGAATGTTTTCGTTCCACCCAAGGATGGTCTTAATAGACAGTCAGGTGGTCTTATTGGACGAGTGGTCTTATAGACAGGTTCCACTCAAACAATTAAAAATATCTACCTTTTCATTCAGAAAGCAATATGTACTGGTAAATTAATACATACAGAAAGTTCGGTTGAAAATAAAGAAATAACAGATTCATCTGAATAAAGGAATGAACACAGGGGACAAGAAAAAATGAATGTGCTGAAACAGAAAGATTTGAAGTAGCACAGCTCTATCTCTGTTGATAGAAAATTCTACAGAACAAGCAAAGGAAATAAGAGTGGAAATTGTATCGGGAGTTAATCTGGAAATCTCGAAAAGAAAACTATTTTTTTTTTTGGTTTTGACATTGGCTCTTTTATATTTACAAATACATGAATTATTCTGCTCCAAACAACAACAAAAAGAACTTGTTAACTTTCCAAGGGACACCGACGTTATGTGCTAAAGAACCCTTAGATTGACAATGCATGTATGTTTCCCATTTAGCTCCTAAGGCTAATCAACCGTAAAAAGCCACTGGCATCAAGAAAAAGCTAGATGAAATAGTATTTTCTTTTTGGTACTAGATCAACATTTTTTAAAGTGTTGCACAAAGAGATAGGATATATATGGTTATTGTTACGCTCTTTACACAGCGCTTTACCTATAGGCCTACTACCTATATCGTATGCGCTGTTTGTTATGACCTTGTATCCTGAATTGCTACACCAGAGGGAAGCACTGTATTTTTGTCCAATCAGATGAGACCTTGTGCTGGAAGACAAAGCAAAGCGAGAAATACACGGAGCCAATGTTGTTCATTTCGTTTTGAGTGACAGCTCATCGCCCCGGTAACCGTCGGAACAGGCCACAGGCCCAGAGAGAATGGCCCTACACGTTGTTTGCTTAGGTCCTTGGGCACATAGGATGCCCGGCCGGTGAGCTGTAATTCAAACGAAACGTAACAACAAAGGCTGCGTGCACACCTCGCTGGCTGTTTTCAGTTCTGCAGACAACAGATACATGGCTACGCTAACACAGTCATAATGTCATAATCGAATCGGTCGATGGTGCGAGAATGCAGAGGAAGCAATTAAAATTCGACCATAAACTGTCATCAAGCGGCGCTTGAAGCGCGGCTACGGCGGAGCCAGGATGCCTGTCGAGTGTCTTTTTATTGGCATCTGGTTGGCTGCTTGTCACATCATACGCACGTTTTTTTTCCAGCGGACAACGAACCACCATCTGGTGTCTAAATGTATCATAAACGGTCAAAGCAGGCAGCGTGAAAATCAGTTGCTCCCTTAGAAGCGCAAGATTTCCGCTGCCTCGGGAGCGTAGGTAATTGTAAACTCGACAAAATTTGAAATAAAAATAGTACATGATACTGAGATATCGCTCTTTGTAATACATGTTTTTATCATTAATATACAGGGCAATAAAGGTTTCTTGACTATAGAAGGTCTCTCTAGGTATGGGTCACTTGAGTTTTTTTTTTGCTATGGTAATATGTAATGCCGACTTTATAATGGTGTCTGATATCTGCGGATAAATTCGGTCCGAGGAGTGTTTGAAATCCATCGGGGATATATAACCCTGTTTTTTAATGTTACTGCGGATTAGTTTAATTGGCAGTGTTATATTTTATATAGCACACCAGACATCATGAATGTAGCATTACAGTTATCCGTCAGTCCCTTGGCATTAAATTAGTTTAACAAAGACATGAATATCTGACTCGCATCCTTACGTTTAAATGTCTGAATAACTTAAGTCCATCCTATATGACCGGCCGGTTCACTTGTGTTCACTGAGTTCACCGACATGATACATGCAATAGCAATTCCAATCAATTATATGTACCCAAACCTCGGACAGACTACTTAATGAAATCATTTTTATGCCGAGGTCCTATTTTGTGGAACACATTAAATGAATTTCAAAGAAACGGCTCCTCCTTAAAGGTCTTAAAAAAGTATAATTAAATAAACCTTTGTGTCTTATATGTCATATAATGCATGCTATTTCATACTTAGTTATATTTCATATTTGTGTCACACTCATGACTGCCTTGTTTATTATGTTATATGTCATAGTTTTATATTCATATTTAATATCACATCTTGCTGTATATTACGTTGCATGTCTTAGTTATAACATTTCATGTTTAATATCACATCTTGCTACATAATTTTATCTTAAGTCACTTTTATTCATTCTGATTGAATTTTACATGTTTTTTTTACATTGTATAAACTGTTTAGTCCAACAGGGTCCTGTGGCAGATCAGACAATTTGGTCTTAACGGGCTACCCTGTATAAATGTTTTAATAATAATAATAATAATAACATCTGCAGGTAAATTGTTTCGAGACAAAAATACATCCCAGGACTGAAGGTAAACTGTTTCAAAATTTGTGCAACTAGTATTGTTAATAAATGAATCAAATTATGATATTTTATTATTTATGCTTTCTGCAAAATGCTTTCGCAGTCTTTCAAAAGACCGAGGTAAGAAGAATCCTGGCTGTAATAACTGTTGTCTAAAGTTTAAGGGAATATGAGAAAAATAAATACGCATGCCAGGCGATAGAGCGATCCGACCGTCATATTAAAGGGACCTATTTTTATTCAAGGTATGTTAAATATATAAGAAATATAGTTATATAGTTTTGTCTCCTTAAAATATTAGTATCTGACGGTACTCGTTCTTAACCACTTGCTTTCTTTGTACACAAGTTCGGAAAAGCCTGTACCGGGCGAGAATCGTGGTACAAAATATAAACATAGCGCGCACGCCATCTGGTGGCCGTTCCGGGTGACTTCAATCGAAATTTTGAAGCTTTGAAGTGTTTCATCTTTCATGATACTTCAGCTCGTTTGGATAAGACTTCTTTGTCATGCAGTCTTGTTATGATCAACAGACACACGTGGACTGTGTTTACTCACACAGAAAAATAACAAGGAATGAAACCGGAGAAATTGGAGACACTAAGTCCGTGTTTCAGGATAGTTTCGCTAGGAGACTAGTAAACAGCCAAAGTGAACTTTTGACATGGGATAATGCACAATGTATTGTAAATATATGTGTCCCTTTTAAAACCCGTGATCATATGAAAACTTGTCTCTGAAGCGCCATGTTTGACCTGATAAGAGCGCGACTAATCCAATCCAAAGTACTGGTATGGAGTTCTGACACACGGACACACGAGACACGTTTTAATTACCTTAACGGAAAATGATACCTTTTTGTGTTAGGAAAGTTCTTTGTGTTAATGAGATCATTTCCAATCTTGAGTGGGATACCAGGGGCAGAATTATTGGCGGGTGGGTGGGTGGGGCGAAAACATCTGGGAAAGAGTATGATAGTTAAAGATACATAAGCATTTGCAATAGTATTTGCATTATTTTATGCATTAGTTCATTTGATCGTAACATAAATGGTTCCTGGCAAAAACATCCAGACCCACGGACTTTATATCCCCAGTTTACCTGTTTTATACGTTGTAATAGTTCTGAGTGCGAGTAAAGACAGTTCACGTGTGTCTTTTTTACATAACAAGACAGCATGACCAGAGGTCCGATTTTGCACATGTGGGACAACTCTCAAACGTAAAACGAAGATACGGAGAAGTAACATGAAAGAAGAAACACTGGTTGGATTCTTACAAAAACTTAATATATTAAAAATAATATTGTAAGGAGAAAACAATGTATTTCGTGCATATGTAATATATCTGGTATGTGAATATACCTCTTTAATATCAAAACGCAGTGCCGGCTTTTTTCTCCCCTATGCTTTTGTATGCGAGAGTTATGCATGTATACCACTCTTCGCAAACTTGTTTTTTTTATGTCAGGGTGTTGAGCCCTTACTCCACTCTCAAAGATTCTGAAACCGCCCGTGGATACTCTCAGGGACACCACATTTCACGGCTGGTTCATATATAAAGGCATAATTTGTATTTATTACAATGTAAAATATGATAATTTTTTTTTCATTCATGATTTCTGTCGTGATTCTGTGATATCTGAGGGCAACAAATCGTTTGCCAGACCATATCAGACTATGGAGAGAGCGTTCATGAGCCACTTGTCTTTCATGATATATAGAATTTTACTTCCATTTATGTGAACGTCCTTCGGGTAAATAAGCTCTCAGACGATCATGACTGTTTATAAATTACAAGCACTCAGGCCGACATGCTTTATAACTTATTGGCGTGTAGTGAAAAGAACGTCAACATTGGCAAGAATGTTAGCAAAGTTAAGTTATTGAAGATAAGCACGCTTCTGGATGGCCATCTTTGATGAACTCCTCTGATGACGTCACTCATGACGTGATGTGTGACATATAAGATTTGATGAATTTGAGATGCGTGTCACAAATGAAACAAAATATAGGCAAGCTACTGAGTCCAGTAAAATGTTATTGCAACCGGTCCCAGTTCCTTCAATGAGAGAGAGAGAGAGAGAGAGAGAGAGAGAGAGAGAGAGAGAGCGAGGAGCGTTTGTTTCTTCCGGCTAGCGTCTGGTGACACAGGGACCCCTTTTTTGCAGTCAACGTTTCATTACTTGACAGAGAATAGATGTTGTCTTTTTTTACGAGTCTCGGCGTTGTGTCACGAAAGAAACTGCGTGTGTCACAGCGGACTGACGATGATGAAAACAGAAATGCCATGAGCCGCAGAACGTGACCCATTCCTTGGTCCTGTACAGTCTGTTTAGGAGGCAGACAGTCTTGTCGCCAAACTGGCGTCTCAGGGGGGCGACAGGAGGCGCAGCATGTTTTCATCATTCATCTTCGAGGTTTTAAGTGTTATATTCTTTATCAGATACATGAGTTTCATCGCTTGAAGCGTTTCAAAGAAACTCAACACTGGGTCGGGAAAACCACAAAATCCATGGAATCGTCTACCTAAACCTGTACCACGGTTTCTTTATTGGGTGGAATGTTTGCTGATGAATTAGCGAACCCTGGCACCAAATCAACTCAATGTAATTACACTTTTTTGGGGGAAATGCGAAACGTGAAAATTGACTCTTTCGTGTTATATTTAAATCAATTCAATTAGACATAGAAATGAGTGCGGTATTAGCTGACAACATCATATAATATAGAAAAAAAATCAGTTTGATAGAATAAATACAACATGGCTTCTTTCTCGGATTAATTTGTTTGAAAATTACTATGTTAGTTTTTAATAGAAAGTCTACAGGTGGCCCGGAAACATCAATTTATTTAATCCACAATTAGCCATAGAAATATGATGCTAAACTGAATTTAATCTTGACTTAGATATGTAACTTAACGGCCCTTTTCGCCTGAAAAGGGCACACGAGATAATTATTTTCGGTGTAGCTGTTTCAGATTACCCCTGCTCCAGCTTACCTCAACCCCGGCTGTCACCAGAGGACGGCGACTTAGTCATTGTATTGCATGTTCTAGTATGGAGTATAACCAGATGATCGTCTTGATAATTTACTGTACATTTATATGGGGTATCTTGTTTAGACATATGCGTGAGAATCTTGGTAAGATAACACACGCGTCTCATTTGATGTTAATTTCAGTACAGTTTATTTCCGTGGGAACCCTCTCTGTTAGGCGGTCTCTATAGTAAGGTTGTTTGTTGTAGACTTTAAAGGATGTGCACCAGTTTAGTTTGGTTTTCCCTGGATTTTGTACTTTGAGGCGTGTTCATATAAAACATCATGTAAAAATGGGCAGTCGGCATAGTGGGAAGTGGTGATTGGCCAGAGGACGGTTCGGACTTGGGACGTCAGGAAGCATATATAAGTCATGATTAAGATGGAGCCCGATCAGCGCGTCAGTTCGTGTAGCCTGACGATATCTGCAGTTGAGGGCAGGTATGCCTGCATAAAGAGTTTGAGACATTTGAGAGAGGATGTATATATGCGTAGATTGTCGGTGTCTTAAGAAGGCCACGGTGATTTCCCTGTAACGGAGTTCAGAGCGAGTATCGCATTTTGCCGACGGACTGGTTAATCTTGCGATTTAAACCTGTTGTACGCGCTTCCGACACAGACCGAGCACATAGTTTAAACGCGTAACTGTAGAGGTACTGGATATCGCTATGTGGAAGCATTTTCGGTTACTTAGAGCTAAAGTTAGACTGTGAACACAGCGCGAACAAACGGTGAGCCGGGCAGCGCAACATTCCGATGTCACGTGTGTCATGTGAACAGGAGTAGTGTAAACAAGGGACTTCTCTCTGTACTGTGGTTCGTTCTGTGATTATTATCGAACATCAGTGCTTAAATGTATGGAGCGCCTCTCCAGAGGAAAGTAAGTGTATGTTTTCTTCAATATATAGATGCCTTATTATCTTTGGAGTGAACGTTTGCAAGAGTTTCAGCTACTTGGTTTGACAGTTATAAGAACCTGGTCTTTAACATCACTGGTGGTATGACACCGGCAACTAGGTAAACTAGGTAATCTGAAATCGATTTCAGATTACCGGGTGGGGGGGGGGGGGGGGTTTACCTGAAATGGGGGATAACCTGAAATCTTTACCCCATGCAGTTTAAGTATTATAAGATTAACCCATTCAGCTCAGCCTTGACTGATGAATTAAATATATTTCCTCCCTATGAAAGGGTACAATTTATAAAAACGTAATTTATCATATTTGGTTAAAATATTAACATATTGAATATAATTTATGTCTTCAAACTTGTGCAGTTAAGATCAGTTTAAGATTTCTGGAAATTCTGACACTCCTTAAACGTATTTATATTACAGGTTTTATCTTGGTCTGATTTTACTGTGAATTTAACTTCGTAAGTATTACTTAGTAAGTAGAGGATTAAAGGTATGTATCTTATATGTATGCATTTTTGGTGATTTACTCCTAAGTTGCATTTGTTATACTGAAATGACAAATACTGATAATAAAAATATTCATGAGTCACTCATTTTTGCCGAGTGAGCAAAAAAAGCAGGGCAACGAAAGTTGTGTATGTAGCTTTACATGGGAGAGGTGGATTTGAAAGTTTCGTCGCAGAGAGACCACATATAAAACATGTTGTACTACTGTCATTGGAAAACAGGTCAAGGTTGCCGATGTCAAACTGTGTTTTATTCATACGTAAATCGTGTTCCTACGAAAATGTTGTCCTATGACAACGGTGAGACTACATGTCCGTCGCTAGATATCTCCACCCGTCACCTCGTAGTAAATTTTTAAAATACTTTTTAGAGTTATAGATAGAAAGTTTTACCTGTACGAAATAAATGAAGCAAGGCAGGAATCTACAGAACTTAAACAATATTTCTCTCATTTCATTTTCCCCAGTTATTCCTAGGGATTTCAGATGGACTCGTGGGTTACTGACAAAATCGTTTGTCAAGTCAAATTAAAAAGCCGGCCCCTCAGCTCACGTTCGCAAAGCGTTCGTAAACTAAAAAAAATCAAGGAAAAAAGTTTGGTATAACGTTCTTTGTAACTGCAAAGGAAGCAGTCCAAAGAATGCCTGGTGCCACTTTGGCAATTAAAGAAGAGAAATCAAGTTGGGTAAATATTTACTAACATACGAAGCTATCACAAAACGCGTTAGATCTAAGATATTATCCCTTCGCTTAACCTCTTTGGGCCCCAGGTGCTCAACTGGGCAAATAATCCACGGGTGTGGTATGTCTGTGCGACGTAAGCATTAATAGGTTGTTTACACACACAGCAGCATCTCGGAATCAGCTACGTCATTCCTCATACAAACTCACTTGAAAACGACGAAATAGCCTTTGAAAATGACTTATCCTGTTGCCACACCAGATTATATAAAATAGCGTTCATGTTGAATTGTAATGACCGGTATTTCAAATACAAGGTTTACTAGAGGATATGAACTAAATAAGATGAAAAACACGCACGTGAATGGTACAGCTGATTTTTATGCAACAAGAGAATGCTCTTTTAAATTATCGACTTATTAAACGAAATAAAAAGTTCGACTCGAATATACACGAGATCAACCTGTAATTGGCTGTACCGTAAAAGAACACGTCACGTCAAGCAAAACAAGGATAGATTCTTAATGTTTACTCATGATAATATTCCATGTTTAGCAGTACCTTGACATTAAGCACATGTTTTTCTTAATGTTAGAAACATGGAAAAGGCCTGAAGGTGTGCCCAGAATTAATATTCAAACGCTTGTCTTTTATTCAAATGATATTCTTAGCACAGCCCCGTCTGGTATTTTGGTTGGAGCTGGTGCTGTTGAATAGTTTGCGGCATCACGGGTTCACCGTTTTTAACAGTTAAGCAAAGCAACCGTTCGACACGCAGCGTTATTCTGTTCATGATCAGAAACCTTCATTAAATGGTAACTACTGCATTTTGTCAGTTTCTGAGGAGTTTAGATAAAAAGAGACAAACACTGATGCTCTTAGAAAAACACTGGTGCATCTAAATGCAGGATACTATACATTTGCTCTGCATGGAAACACCTCAAATTACTTCTGCAGCACCGGACCATGCTATCCCAGATCAGTTTTTTTTGCAAATAATATGACCTTTTGTCATCAGCAGAAATACCACAGAAACATATTAAATAAGAAGGACACGTAACTCTTGCAACTGGATTAAAATGACAAAACCTCACAAGATAGAACAAGGTTATTTTAACATTACAGTGGCCATTAAACATTGGCAATTTTGACAGATCATTTCCAAAATGTGAACTGCAATGATAAAATGAGGCATAAGCCTAATCATCAGGAAAGAAACTACTTATTTGATGTAATAAAGTCAAAATATCAAAGCCCAACTATTAAAGGTTATGTCCAAGGTCACGTGATCAAACAGTTATATTTAAAAGCTATCAAATGGATCAAAGTTAGGCTGGCAAACCGATGACAGACGCAGTGTCACTAAGCAACAAGATCCATAAGGTTGTCAAATTTAAATGTTTTTTGGCATGAAGTTTTCATCTGATACTAGGCCTCTGGTCCCTCATCAATATTGGTATCAAAGATTGTGATAACGGAATAATTGCCAAATTTCAATGGGTACCCACTGATGGATCAGACCTATAGTTAGAATATTCATAGATGAAACCAGTCAAAAGATCAGGTCAAAGCTCCATATTTCATTTTCATTTATAACCTCGCATGTACTTGTTCCTCTGAATTACCTCTTATTAATTATTGTTTAGTACGAGGTATGGGAATACACGTATGAATATCATTTTATATGCTATGAAGTCAGGTTCCACAAAAATGTCATGTTGATTGAGTGCCTGTTCATTGGAGCTTCATAACACAGGAGTACAGATGATATTACTGGTTTGATAATATACTAACATAGTGTTTGTTAAGGTCGTAATCGTATAGTGATATTTCATTTCATGTTACTGTTACTGTCTCATATGGCCTTTTTCAACGCTATAACGCTACAACGGCGATACCACAAAATGGAAACAAGCATAAAAACACACGAGTCATACAACAACGGAAGAGAAATAAATAGAGAAGTAGAAAAAGAAATAAAAAAGAAGAAAGAAAAGAAAAAGAAAGAAATGAAGAAAGAAAAAGAACAAAACAAAAATGCAAAGAAAGAAAAATTTTAATGCTTGTAGATAAAATTAGTACATTTTAACTTATAAACTCTATAAGTATATTCTTTAAATATTACCAAAGAATGCATATACAAGACCAAATGGAAAATGTAGTCTCCTTTTTTATTCAGGCATGCTCCATTTTGCAAAAAAAAAAAAAACATCGTCACTAAAACGTCTTCTAATGAGAAACCGCCCCATGGGAATAGAGAAGTTTAATTACTGTCTGTGCTTCAGTTGCTACTCCGATAATAATGAACGTTAGGCTCTCCTAGCATTAACTTTTTATCAAAGTTATATCAAAGGCCACCAAATTACTATGCAGAAAACCAGAGGAGTATATATATATATCTGAAAAAAAAACAACACTGTGAATTCACGACAGTCTGTTTAACGGGATGCGACCCGATCATCAGGTGAATGTTGTTAGAATGAAGCTAACGGCGTGGTTTGAAAAGCCGAGACTTTACGAGATTATGAGATTATGCTTTGTGCGTATTGGGGGAACATTTAATGACTGATACTTATCCTATTGTGCCCCCGAGGACGGGGTACACGTGCGATACTTTTCACCTTTTTCAGCAATGTTTTCCTTTAAGTTTATTATAGGTACATGGAGGAAGGTATGGGAGGAAGTGTCCCCCTCCCATATTGGGATTTTTTTAAAATATACAATGTAAAGAGGACATTCTGAGGCACCTGTCACTTAAAATTTGAGGTTCTGTTCCTTACCTACTATTCTCTCAAATAATTATGAGAATGCAGTTTTAGGGGTACCTCAGTGTTATGACCAAGCAGAGCGTAATAACAGAAAAACTCTTTCCTTCGTTATAGAAATATGTGGATGGTATCTTAATATCGAATCAATCACAAATCTGGTTCATTAATATCGTCAACTTATGAATTAGAAATTAATGAACAGTGGATAATTCGATTATCTGATTCCTAGGGAATTAAAAGTAAATCTGAAATATGAAAATTAATAAATGGGAAGATAAATAGATAAAATGAGAGATGGTTCAGCTCAACGGGAGGGGAGGGTGTCCCCCTCTCAATCCGTCTCTCCATTATAATGAACGGTAATTCCTGACACGTTAAAGTAATATCTGATGTGTGTTACACGTCAAAGTAATATCTGATGTGTGTAACACGTCAAAGTAATATCTGATGTGTGTTACACGTCAAAGTAATATCTGATGTGTGTTACACGTCAAAGTAATATCTGATGTGTGTTACACGTCAAAGTAATATCTGATGTGTGTTACACGTCAAAGTAATATCTGATGTGTGTTACACGTCAAAGTAATATCTGATGTGTGTTACACGTCAAAGTAATATCTGATGTGTGTTACACGTCAAAGTTATATCTGATGTGTGTTACACGTCAAAGTAATATCTGATGTGTGTTACACGTCAAAGTAATATCTGATGTGTGTTACACGTCAAAGTAATATCTGATGTGTGTTACACGTCAAAGTAATATCTGATGTGTGTTACACGTCAAAGTAATATCTGATGTGTGTTACACGTCAAAGTAATATCTGATGTGTGTTACACCTCAAAGTAATATCTGATGTGTGTTACACGTCAAAGTAATATCTGATGTGTGTTACATGTCAAAGTAATATCTGATGTGTGTTACATGTCAAAGTAATATCTTATGTATGTTACATGTCAAACTAATGTCTTATGTATGTTACATGTCACAGTAATATCTGATGTGTGTTTTATGTCAAAGTAATATTTTATTTATGTTACACGTCAAAGTAATATCTTATGTATGTTACATATCAAAGTAATATCCGATGTGTTATACTTCAGATTACAAAATCTGATGTATGTCATATGCTCGAGCATTGTATATTATACAACCAAACAACAGTCATTATATGTTACATGACAAAGCAATACCTGATACGGGTTATAAGTCCAAGCAAAAACTACTTTAGGTTAACGACCGAGCAAAATCTGATATATATTTAATACGGTTCGAAGAAAAATCTTAATTTATATGAAATGCGCCCAAGCAATACCTTATATTGTATATCTCATATATAACACATGATTTAATGTATGTTTCACAATCAGGTGTAATATTTGGTATATGATGATATATGATGTGTAATAAACCTTTACATTATGAATTTTGTAAAGCATCCGTCTCGTATATTTTTAGTGAAGCAGTCATCGTTAAGACTCTAACCTTAATGTCTAGCCGAATTCTTCTAGACTTTATTGCTTACAATGAACATCTGTCTCTTAGCAAAGAACTGCCACTGGTGTTAGGGTCTTGTTGGAAAAGAACCTGAAAAGTAAACATGGATGCATGTGTCTATATATGATTACCCGCGGGTAATGCTACACGGATCGAAGTATAAAACAAAACATTTGATATATATTTAACACGGTAAGAAGAAAATGACCTGGATCTGTTCATGTAAGCTAGATGATGGATGTGATTAAGAGTAATGTATTATATATTCTGCCAATCTGTAGTTTAGATTTATCATGATGTAACAAAAGTGGTGCTCTATTCAAAAGACCTCATATCCGACGTGAAATAGACCAGGTGGTCCCTGGAGGCGCCTCTCCTGTGCACGCTGGGTGTTGGGCGTGGACCGACTTGACGTCCCTCTAACGAATACAAATAATGGACACAGCACATACCGTGTTCAGAGCGTGTGATCAAGAGTTATTAGGAGCACATCACAAGGTCCCATTATGATATTGATTTATATTTTATGGATATATGCTTCAAACATGTACAAACAATCGTGTGTGTATGTATAAGGGAGAGTGAGAGAGAGAGTCTTCTCACTAACGTTGTTTGGTATCGGTCTCATATTGCAATATGAAAATTATATTTGATCATATAAAAAGAAGCAATGGAATCATTTAGGTTTTCATGGGACACTGAAGAAAATTAATTGTCCCATGGTTCATGAAAAAGCGAGGCACAAATATTCGAAACAAAATAATGGAAACAAAATCTCTAAATAATGAGAGTTAGACGAGTGAACCACGAATACGCAATGTAATCGGTCACTTTAGGAGTTGAGGCCGCGGTTAACTACTAGGTTTTTTCATGACTAGAATCAAATAGTGTCAAATAGTCGAATAGGTTCTTTATTTTAATACATTCAGAGCATATCCTAGGGGTCGACCCCCAAACCCTCGCCCCCACATGTGTAGAAGGATTATTTCAATGTGAAAGTGTTATAATTTTATTTTTATATTATTATTTTTGTTTGTAATAATAATAATAGAAACTAACAAATAAATAATAACATTATTATATCTAAAATTTATATATCTTATATTTAAAGATAGAGTTTATCGAGGATCAACGATTAAGAGGCGAGTAGTTCTAAGTGGCGCCATCTAGCGGAGAACGGGAGTGAGCCGGCGCCTGAACGTGCGCCATGGGTTATTGATGTGTAACCCCTGGATATTTGTGCCGTATCGATACAATGGCCCCGGTACCAGTTGCTTGATCGATGCCCCACTACAGCTATTGTTCCGTGTCATGCACAGTATTTGATCACGGCAGCTTACCTTTCAAGTTTTATA
Organism: Sipunculus nudus; assembly: GCA_026874595.1. Lineage (NCBI taxonomy): Eukaryota > Metazoa > Annelida > Sipuncula > Golfingiida > Sipunculidae > Sipunculus > Sipunculus nudus. The sequence continues at coordinate 48,627,422 of CM049306.1, forward strand.
CATGCCGTCTTTTCTTTCTCTAATGGGCCGTGTAATATTGTTCACAGTGACACCAGGGCGGATCATGTGACATTGCTCGACAAGTCCATGGGGGCATTTCCATTTCCTTGCTGATTTTGCATTTGAGAAACTTATGGTAAATACAAATCTTTTCTTTTGTTGGAGGTGACCGCCTCCATTTTTTAAAATGCTGGCTTAAGTCTAAGTATATGTACATTTGCAGAATTCCATTTCGGTTTCGGATTACATGACAGGGTAGTATCACACGCTTCCTCTAATTTTATATCCTGGCGTTAACCAGGCCCGGTGACTAATGTAACTGCGGGCCTGGGCTGGCAATCGTCCCCATCGCTGGGTCATACCGCCGAGGAACCCACGAAAGGCACACTGGTTTGTAAATGAAACATGGCCGTTTGGCACTGCTTTTTTATTAAGCCTGCACAGCGCCTACCCTTGGTATGGGCCGACCATGAAAAATATCACCGCCTCGCCTGAGTTCTGTGCCCAGCCATCGAGCCACAGAAGCCGGTTTAACTAGATATCTAATTATAACTCTTTTAAAATGTGGAGAGCGTGACATGGGATAGGGTTTAGAGGGGGAAGAATGCGATAATGCGGTTATTCTTAATACCTAAACACTCACATATGTAAATACATAAAATACATGAAAAAGTGTTTAGTGTAGCATCTTTAAATCTTGTAATGTTACATTAAATCGTTAAATAAATTAATTTAATATATATTGATAGAGAAAACCGACATAGATATATGCTGTGTATGTTACTTTGTGAGTGTGTTCTGTCCATTACTCGAAGAAATTCTGGCAATATAATGATAGAAACAAACCGTGTAATATGAACAATGTGTGTTAGCGTTTACATTAAATTGAATGAACCTATCTATACCTTGACACTTATATATAATAACATATTACATTGCTGTCTTTCAGATATCTAAACAAAAGATTAAAGTCATCATAAAGTTACATATGATTGAGAATATTGCAGAATGAAAATATCATTTATATCAATCAACTGGGTGTATGTTGGCAGATTTTCGTCTGCCTCCACTTATATATCCGTCATCTAAAACAACGCTAACATAATCATATTTGTCACAAAAAGCTACGTGAAAACCGGATAGCTAGCTCCATAATAAGCAAGAGGACAACAAATCGATAATTGGAGCCATTTGAGAACAGCGAGCTCTGAGCTCTGCCCAAGACCCTCACTGTCACAATATTTGATCCGGTGATCGCTAAAACCTGATTTAGTAAACTCTTTGAGTGGAAACATTCTGGATGCGCATACACGGAGATTGAGCCCTTATGGCCGCCCCAGGGGGTATTTGGACAGAGTTGCTGGTGTAATTTAATAAGACAAATACACAGAATAGTCATACAACTCGGCTGTCCTTTGCGCCAAAGGTTTTAAGCCAGTGATGAAGACTGTGGATACACAAACAGTGACGATGAAACCAATTGATCATACATGAGGTCCACAAGCGTAAGCTAATAGCCACCCCAGCCCCCATACAAGTTCAAAGATTAAACTGCTTATTTTTTAGCAGCATGTCACATGGTGATCTTGAGCCGTTCTCACACTTCAAACGTGTCGAATACGTTTTCCCCAATATCGAGTCCAACATGCGGTATTCGATACACTTTGTGGAACTATACTGCACCAATGAAAAAAAGCATATTCAGCTCCATATTCAATAAATATTCGAATAACTTCTCCTATTTGTAGCTTTAACGCTTTAATATTTTTCGTGTTGTGTGTGCGTTGCGGACTGATACTCGACACGCATACAACTGCGTATGTTCACACTGTGTTTAAGCGAATACTGTATTTATGATTTCGGTATCGAAACTACCTCCCGATGTGCTTTCACCGATGCGGACCGAAACGCGCATGAATAGGGAAGAAGTGTAAACAGAACGTGGATAAGAGGCATTTTAACACGGTATTCTATACGTTTTCACTGAATATGGATCCAGCGTGAACCGGGCTTTTGTCTCGAGTCCGGTTTCGGCACTGATTTTTCAGGTCTCGATTTCATGTTAAGAGGCCCTGGTCTAGGGCTTAATTACCTTGGTCTATATTCTGGTCTCGACTTCCAGATAAAAGAGGGTTTTCAAGTATTACAGTGTTATTTGCTCTAAATGATCACACGTCGGAAAACCATTTCTTGTGGCACTGCTACTGCTTTTTATAAATAACTGTCATATAATTGGTTCTTATCAATGGGAAAGAACTACGTGAAATTGAATGTCCTAATGAAATTTACGAATAAAAGAAATTCGTTTGGCCGGTAGACCAGACGAATACTTTAAAAGGGTAGAGATATCACTACTAACTCGAATGTAAAACGTTTTGGAAAACGAAAGAGAAAACTCGACAGAAGGTAAATTATTAGGAAATTTTAGAACTTTAAACATGTCATGTAGTGTTTCTCAGTAAAATCAAGTCTTCTAAGAACAACTTTATAGTCATGATATACAAAAGTATATACTCTTACATATACTGTAGACTTTATTATTGATTTCAAATTTTAAATTTACGTTTTAGGCTATATAAAAAAAGTTTTTGTGATATTGTCATGACTATCAAAATAAGTCAATTAAAAACAGGAGAATTGTTACTGGGGGCTTAACATAATGTACCTTTTAAAATGTTAATTCTTTAAAAATGTTACAAAATCATGTGAAAATGAGTGAAAATGAAAAAAAAACCGTGTTTACCATGTTACGGAACCTAATATAAACAGATCACGTATGCGTGATGAACACAAATTTTGTAATGGAGATAAAAAAAAATCAGATTCTGTAACACTAGGCAGCGGGAAATTTCTAGGGGAATGAATAAAGAAGTCAGTGGTTTTTTGTTAACAAATAACTATAATTTTTTCCTAAAACAACCCTAACAAAACAATACACTAAATCAATACAATTATACAGTAAAACAGCGTTATAGCAACAAGTCAATATAATCACACAGAAAGATAATGGTACAGTACCTCGATACCAACACCGTCACCACGATAAGTCCTTTGAATCTAAACTCTCGGAGAATGACAGTCCAGTGGAAAGTTCTTGCAACAACACAGAAAGTAAACTGAAGTCCAAATGTATAAAATCCAGGAAAGTTCTTGAAAAAATCTATAATTGCCGCATTCGTCGGATAAGGTCCTGACACACGCCTCTGCGTCCGCTGGAATCTGCTCTGCTGTCTGCCTTCTGGTTCTAAAAAACAGCCCTTTATATACCTTCACACCCTAAGCCGGGAACCTTCCACTTCTCGAACAGTCTATAGGGACCCTACTCAACAGTAAACACGCGTTTCAGGAATTCTCTTGAAAGACATCGCTGTGTATCTACACATACCAGGCTCATGACGTGACCCACGACCAAGCGTGAAAACTCAAGGCCCACATGAGAACGAGAGTTGAACCAGTACGGAATGTAACAACAACACGAGTTACGCCCGTGTCACATAATAGAGCACCTGTAACAACCATCAGAAAGATTACTGTACCAGGTTTCAAATAATATATACTTAATTGGGTCTGAAAAGAGAATAAAGTACTTTTGGATTGCTTTTAGATATAGGGGATTCAATCAATAATGATACCTTAATATAAGAGAAAAGTATTCCAAACTTGAGCTTATGCTCTGTCAGAAGTTCATTGGTGATACATTTTTAATATAAATATAAGGATTTGATTATGAATAAAGATATAGTAAATTATGTATGATTATTAAAGGAATATAGCATAATGTTACAGGCCTATGCCAGGGGCAGTCAGCGGGTGTATATAGCATTAATATAAGTTCTCGGTAACATTCAGTTATTTTTTCACGTGCAGAAAACTTCAAATAAAACTGCATAAATCCAGAATAACAATTTCACATTTTTTACCCCTTCACAAGTAACGGCAAAGTGCATATTAGAAATATACTCTGTGTCAAATCGAAGGTGGAGGTAGAAAACAGATTGTGCCACTGTGATGTAATCTAAACGGTCAAGTCGCCCCCCAATTTCATCAGATTAACTCGGCTTATGGCGTTTCGCCAGAAAATTTGGTGGACAGCTGACGGTTCAGGCGCGACTGATTTTAGTTGATGCTATGATCTCTTGTGGTCACGAGCGTCCATTTTACCAGTAATGGAATCGAGGACTCGACGCTTTGGTGCTTAATTAGCCACCAAAGACCTGGTCTTTACCAGCAGGAACCCACCAGAAATCAGACCTAATCGCTGCAGCTGCGCGCCAGCTTCACTAAATTCGATCACCACGGGGATCATAGGACATGTGCCTCTGCAAATGGACATCTCATTAAACCCGAGTGCTCAGTCTGTAATTAGCTCTGCAAACACTGACCCCCTAACGAATACTTCACCAAATACAAACCTATCATATGTAAGCTGGGAGGGGTAAAATTTTAATGTTTTCCCCCTCACAAGAGTACGACTTAGATGGTTATGGAATTGTGGGCAATGATATTCTTTCCCCACATTGCACTTTGGCTTCTAATGTTTAATACACGAGTTGCGTAGGTATAGATGTTCTGATTACTGAAGGGGTAGATATAGTCCACAGGAGTGTATAGGATAAAAGGCCGCGTTGTGACCAGCAAATTGCATTAACACTCATGATTTTTAAACAGAATGGTATAAGTGATATATGGTAAGTATATGCGCATTTACAATGTAAACAGAAGGTTTTTTTCTTGAACTGTGACAAAGTTTGATTTTGACGTTTGACATTTGCGACCAGCAGTCCTGGCCGTCCCACAAGAGGTTTCTTATGATTAGAAATGGCGACTATAAACGAGAATACACCCAGATTTTGCTTAATGTCTGATATGACAGCTTTGTTTGGTCTAGGCCAAGACCAGAGTAACGAATTTTAAGTAAGTCATTAGAAAAGAAACGCTCATACTGACTCTTTTTAATGTATTATAAACTGAAATCGAACATTTTCATTAATTCTTAGCTCACATAGGTTATGATTTTCACACGAAATCAGTAAGGCCATGGCAAGAAAGGTAAAACCGCCAGCTGACTCTTAATACTTTATCAAATAACGACACCCAACAGGCTGACAGAATTAAGTTAATTATTATTCATACTGACTATGCATGCATGATTTACAGACAGATATTTCAGAATGGTTTCTGCTGATAATTGTAAATGTTTGAATATTTGAATTAATTACGTACGGAATGCAATGATAATATTTGACAATATGTAAAGCAAACACCTTACACGATGCTCACATATTAGTTAAAAAAATATAAAACTTCACAGTTAATTTGTGTGCGCCAGGGCGCCATATCTAGATGCCTAACCAATTCTGAGCAGGCAGCGTTTAATATTCTTCAGTGACACCCTTGTGAGAATGTCCAATTATTAATGACCCCACAGGGTAAATTTGTAATATGATGTTGTTACATTATTGTGATTACATAATTAGAAAAACTCCACTAGCGCCAAATTAGGCCTGGATGTAACAGAGCGTGTTACATCCAGTGTGTATGTACGTCACAAAGCTACGTGACGCAATGACCTCATTAAATACACGGTAAGGGTGAAGAATTTTTACTGAATTCAACAGAGGCTAAAATAGGATAAGGGGGCAAGTCTATTGCTACGTCAAATTACACATTTTCTGACCCCAAATGTAATTCATCAAGTCATAATAATTGCATAAATGGTGGGTCAGTCGAGGTGCCGGTAGTACACCCTGGAAACCATTTCCGTATATTTGTGTGGTTAATCGGTTCACGCCATGGCTTGTAGTGAGAGAGTAGAGAAAGGCGCTTATACCTTGGGGCTGATAACACCAGTAAGGCCACACACAAACAAAAAAATAGTTGCTCCACGGATTCGCCCATCCCGTTTTCGTAGATCATTTTGTTTTGGTGCAAATATGGACCTTGTATTGAAAATGTTGTTAATTTGTGCTCAGGCCTTGGTAACTTAAAGGAATTCATGAAAGTGTTGTGTTAATTGTGTGCAACATTTCAAGAATTGAAGCAGATTTTTGTATTTCCCTTAAATCCTGCTCCATTGTATTGTATCTCGACTGATAGAGATACAACAAAATTTAAAACATTTAAAAATCACACAATATTATTTGTATACGAAGAACGATTATTTGGTGTGGCCTTGCCATTGTGGAGGCTACGGAAGTAGGGCCAAGGGCAATAACGGTCAGAGGGCAGCAGACCCATCTTCATCAGGTGTTATCCGTGTCGAGAACGATTGTAACTACCTCCAGACCCCCGGCGTACCCCTGACACGCTTTAATATGATTGATAGCTGGCAATTCAATGTTACCAACAAATATAAGGTAAAACATTGGACTTTGAATGCGGTATAGCATTTACCCAGGGTCGCGTGATTGATTTGGCTACGTGAAGGTGCCAATAAAGCCCGGTCCTCCACATACATCCCATACTGGATACGAAAATCGTTTATTATTTTAAGGTTAGAATCAAGACCCGTAGATTGCATTGTGTCCGAAATGAAAAGGAGGATATAAAATTGACCCATTCATTGAGATTTTTTATTATCGATCATCTCATGCGAAAAAGCATTTTTTATGGTAATATATTTTTTTTCGCGCTGCTCATGTTTAAATTTGGACCATGTGGTTTATACCATATTCCATTTCCAACATCATTACAATATCACACAATAATCATGCAAGTTTGGCAACATCGCAAGGAATAATAAAAGGTAGCACATTTTAATGAAGACGACAGTAAGTAGTTGAAATTCTTCTGGACTTATATATGGAATTATTAATATTTTTATGCAATCTTTGTTGCAATGTTTCCTTGTGATACACATAAAGAATAATCTTCGTTGCAATGTTTCCTTGTGAGACATATTAAGAATAATCTTTGTTACAATGGTTCCTCGTGAAAATAATTAAGAATCATTATGTTTTTTGTGATGCGAATTAAAATGATCTTTGTTGCAATGTTTCCTTGTGAAACAGATTAAGAATAATCCTTGTTGCAATGTTTCCTTTTGATATGGATTAAAATAAACTTCGTTGCAATGTTTCCTTGTGATACATGTTAAAATAGTCTTTGTTGCAATGTTTCCTTGTATACGGATTATAACTTATTCTGTTTGCTGTTCCAATATATGAACCCTGTCTTACATGTAAAAATCCTATTTTTTTCTTGTCAGAGCCGTCGATATTAGTAATGGTGATCCTGCATCGATTCTATATTGATATAACACCCCAGTCCTTTTAAAGTCCCCTTGATGTCTCTGAAACCACCTAAGGGCATTCACACTGGCAAAACATGCATTTAATTTTGTTAGAGAATTTCTGAACAGCAGAGATAATGCATAAAACTAAGTTCTTCAAAATAAGATATTTGTTTCACAAAAGCAGCCATTTTGTTTTTAGGTTACGCTACATGACAAATCCTTTATTTTAGTTGAAAATTGGCGACCTCAATACAGCCAACATTCGCAATGGGGGAAAATAAAGATGAAACAGTAACACATGTTAAATTGTTGGTTCCCTGCTTAGTTGAAAGGGCATTTAATTATTTATCGGTCTACTTTAAAACATACAATTTCAGGAGGATGAGATATCAAATACTAGCCCGCCCTGTCACCTGAGTACATGTAAAGCCAATTAAACCGAGACCGTCTGCCGAATAAATATTGTAAAGTTAAATAATGCATATAACCCACAGTGAAAGCATCGGAAATAACAGCTTGTATAATGAAATGACAGTAAGAACAACAGTGCTAACAAGCTGACAAAATCAAATATCCTCCCAAAAGACCTGTAAGGTTGTAAACCAAATAAATAGGACTGACAGGTTGTTAATGGTACCATTATACTTTCATAGAAGACATGTATTCTGTTACTTATGTATAAGCCGGGGAACAGTGCATTTTCTGTCTAATGTCGGGATCTTTATAAAGCGTTCAAAAACTAATACCATGACTGAAATGTTTATCACAAATAAAAGTTTGTGTACAGAATGCCCCTCTGCAGAATTTTATGTGCAGAGACAGAGGTCAGAAGGTGAACAGTAGATGAATCAAGCTAACTTTCAGGGAAAAAAACTAGGCCTAATCTAGACTCGGCACATGATAGTAAAACTGATAGACTTAGACCTGATGAACCTTTTTTTTAAACTCTACAAAGTACACATGAAAACATCTTGGTACAGGACCAGGGGTATGCCATTAAGAGCTCCTTCTTCTGGCAAAAGCTGCAAAAATTCGGCCTGTCGTAAAACCGGCGGCTCACTGCACTTGTGATAATGACGCCTGATTTTATCAGTAGAACTTTTAACAATCGGAGCGATTTTTTAAACTTGAAAGTAACTTCATATTTTACAAACATCGATTAAGTTAACTTTAAATTACTATTACCTTTATTTAACTGTATTATGAGTCTTGAATGGCAACCAAAATCATTAATATGCATATGTCAATGCTTCTTTGTAAATACTTTTTGTTATATAAAATGATGTCTCAGTCACTGTAATTTTACACAATTCACGAACTGTGCCAGGGACGGGACCACCTGGTAAGACCGTTTTCTGTATATCAAATATTTAAAAAAATAAGAACATGTCGATGATTGCCAGTTAATGTTTCCCAGAACCCATATATATATATATAACCTCCAAGTTTAAATCTGGCATACGATTATTTGCTTTCTTGGCTGAGATTTCGATTGGCATGTAAAATGCAATAGACTTGTGTAATGTGTTCCTCTGTTTCCAATATTTTTTCACATGTATATCTTATCACTTAATGAAATTTTATTAAGTATTTCGAATAAAAATTCCTAAATAGCATGTATAACGTTATAACATATAATAATTACAAGAACTTGTTCGAAATCAAATAACTGTCCTTAGATTTCAATATCACTTTTGATAAAAATTATAACTGTCTTTGAAAGATAGCCGACTCGTGTGTAATATAAATTCTTAATTGAAGCACGATAAATATTATGAGCAAACTGGAAACAATTACCTTGCATTAACATAACTACGACTGTATTTATCTTTCTGCAGAATAGAGTGTAGTAAACACAACCAGTGCACACAGTGCATGTTTTATTCATTACTTTCATTTTATTTGCCGCTGTTGTTCTTCGTGAATACCTAAATTCCAAAACCATCCACATTATCCATGGCCTCCACTATCACCCTCGCTAATTTGGTTAGATCTAGATTTATTCTGATATATTTAACTTTTTGTGTATATTCTGTGGTGGGACAGGTCGCAACATTTCTAAAATCCTGAGCGACCTCTTTAATCTCTGGATGCCAATTCTGTGGATTTCACTCATCGCCCGACAGAATCAGTCGATATTCTTTGGCAATTCAAAACTCTTGGTGACTGCGAATTTTTCATGCCGACGCTAACAAAAATCGCGTTGCTTCGGTACTCACACAAGAATTGTAAGGAATTAGATGATAAAAGGTCAGCGGTCAGCTTCAGAGCTAACAAAATATTTTGTACTTTACTTGCAAAACGGACAGTACCTTGGATAACAATTGTAGTTTTTTTTTAAATTTAACAGAAAGGGGAGGAAAAAAGAGGCCCAGTCACCTACGAAGCATGTTGAATTAATACGTAATATAGCTTGTACTTGCCACAATTCATTGCCTTGAAGCCGTTTGTTTTCTCCTGTAAATCAGTATTATAAACAGTGGACTGGGAGCGATCACATGTGTCAACATTAACACAGCGCGTGGGACCCCGTACAACGTCTGGCCACAACACGTGTCAAACAGGAGATGCCCCGACTGACTTGGCCCCAAAAAATGTAATACATGTTCCAGCTGGCTGAAACACCTCGTTTGGTGGCTCAAAATGGGACCTCCGGTCACGCGGCCTTGTTATGGTAAACAGACACAAGGTGTTAAAAAGCCGTATGCGCGTAACTGAGATTGTTTGCTGGGATGTTTTTGCTGGAAAACTTTTGCATAAAGCAAATTGAACTGATAGTGTGAAAGAATAGGCATCATATTGCTCCTGATTTTGTCCCTTAAAGCTGTACAACTTTAGGAGATTTGCGACCCTAACAACCAAGTAAAATAGACACTCTTGAAGGTAACATAAATCTAGAAATAAATAAAAAAATGGGAAAGAGCATGATTATAATTGTTGTAACAATTTCAAAGAAAAGGTGATTAAAGACGGATCATTTGTTTCTCACGTAGCGTGTTTTAATCTGATATCATCGACAATGTATGTGTTATCCCACTTCATCTAACTGGTCTATCTGGCTTTTTCAATCCTAAATAAATCGGGAACATACAACCTTGAAGCCATTATAGAAGCTATTGGGATTATTTATTCTTCTTTATATATTGTATTTGCCTTCTGCACCTTACCAATATCCTTTACTCCTGGGTGAGGAGCGCAGCTCTTGTGATTAAGACCGATGCAAGGTGTGTTCGCGGAGAAAACGACCTTTAAGAGATTTAACTCACAAACTTCGGGTCATAAGGCCAAAACTCTAACCATAACTTGGCAAGTTATATAAAATCATATATGAGTATCTAATGATCGTTTACGCAAACATCAGCTGCTTGGCGGAAGACCACTCGTTAACTGGAGGTTTAGTGTCAATGGGAGCACGACGTTGCCGAGCAAATTTTGTTGATATGAGCACTGGTCCACCCTATAACTTCCGGGAAACAGATTGGCCAAAGAAGATTAATTGTGAAGAACTTCAGAAGCGAGAAATAGGAGATACCTGAGTAATTTTGGGTTTTGGACATGCTGACATGTGCTTCATTTAGCTTGTGGTCCACATGATAGACCATTAACATTAAGTAAGGAGACATTCCATTTATTTGTGGTATTGAAAAAATGTGTATATTTAATAATATTCAGTGTGGTGAGTACACTTCCCGTTGTGTGTGTGCGATTTCCTTTCTCTGCGAAAGACTGCATGGAATAAAATATTCATGGCGGCGTATGGCTTAAAATGAAAACTTTGGTTGGATGGGAGGCCGGGCTGCCTGCTGCAATTGTCAACACCACTAATCAACTCCAATTCAATTAAACCTTTTCCACCAGTAACAGGGATTCATGCAGGTGCCAACAGCTTAAACCTTTTAGATACAAGTAGGTGAAAAGTTGTCCTCTAGAGGACGATGAAGACGTACAGTGTCACTACAGACAGTTACACAGTTAGGGAAAAACATAAGGTTTTTCAGCCTCAGAACCATACCTTTTACTTTTTCTGGCATTACTGAGGATTTTGACTTCCTAAAACTAAAAAGATATGTTTCGTGAGTTAGAATCTTCTTTGGTGTTTCTGCCTATATAATATCGTTACCACTTTGTTTCCATCAGAGTAAAAAAAAAAAAAAAAAAAAAATACGGACACAAAGGTTGGACCTCTGTGTTATAAATACACACACTGTTGTCTGCTTTTTATCCCTCACTCATGGGGTAGAGATCGATGGGGATGGTATTTTCTTTGATGGGGAAAAAAGTTTAAAAATTTATTCTTAAAAATATCTCCTTTTTGAGCTTTTGACAGTGCACTTAGATGCACTTGCTTTTGTAAAGATGTAGTTGAGATCTGACAAACAGTAAGCTTTCTCTTTCTCTCACATTTTAACTCAAACGAGAGAGAGAGAGAGAGAGAGAGAGAGAGAGAGAGAGAGAGAGAGACAGAGAGAAAAAAGCAAACTTACAATGATACATATTAAAGCCTCTAAATGTTTTATTTTTCCCCACCCATAATGTTAATTAGTTATTTTTATATGGTGTTTTAGGAGTGAGGTTAACATCAATTGTTGTCAGCTTATGCTAGTGATCGCCATTTCTATTTCGTTTGATGCAGCGCAAAATGGCTTCTACAGCATTTTAGGACAGGATGAACAGTACAAGGATGCCGTATTTTGGGAAAGTGTTATCTCCACTTATATATGTGTGAACGCAATATTCGTCATTTATATCATGTCTGTTACAAAAATACATCACTGATTGTGACATGCGGCTTTATAACCTCACATTCGTTTACTTATCAAAGCCCTGAATGTGAAAACACACACACAAAACGCCCCAAGTGTATATATATATATATATATATATATATATATATATATATATATATATATATATATATATATATATGAATCCTGACTTTAAAGAACAATTACAATATTTATAAACTCAGTACTTCTGTATATTACGTTGGGGATTATTAAACAAATCAAGGGACAGAAGTGGTTATATTTGGTTGTCATATTAAAAATCTTAAATCGTCCCTCAAACCCCTTTTGATTTGTTTTCATCCCCTCTGAATTAAATTTTACGTATTCACATGAGTATATCAATGGTGCTTGACAGCATGTGGGTTAGTCACAATTCTTATTTGACGTAAGTGCTGGTCTCTCGCTGGACAAAACAGACTAATACTATAAATACCTCAAGGACGTCTGCTTCACAGACATGGCGGGAATATTGCACATTCACGGCCATAACGGGATTACTCCGAGACATCAGATACCGCTCCAATGCGTTGCCCAGATCAGAAGCTTTGGAAATTTATATTTATATGGATGTAAAATGCTTAACAATCAGTGTCCTTCCCATCTAATATTTGATTTTGATACTGTGAAAGTGTTCCTTTTTTATGTAATTGCAAATTATATGCATGCATGCTGGCCAACCACTGCCCGTCCTGGTCCTATGTAGATAGCCCCGTGAATCAGTCAGTAAGAACTCTATATCACCTTGCGTTTACCTACCATGGTGTCACGGGAACATATTCACCTCCGAACAACTCATCCTTTTTTTTTTAAATATCCAAAGAAACCTGTGGCCACAAAAGAATTATTATTTTAATTATTCTCGGAACACAAAATATGGTGCTAGCGGGCGAATATTTTGCTCTCATTTTGTTACCGGTCGAGACACAAAGCGTGGAATTTAGCCAGCTTACCTAGAAAATTTGCTTACAGGAATAAGCTCGAGTTCTTGAAATGGGGTATATGATAAAAAAAAACTTGGTTAATTTTCTATACATTTAAGAATACATTTACAGGACTCGTGCCATAGCACAATTTACAACATAACCAAGGACCTAGTCTTCATTTGCAAAAATAAATAAAAATATAAGTGGTAGCGGCGAATCGGTTTAGGATAATTTTTTGGCATACGTTTTAAAAGGAAATTTTAAGAGCATTTGTTCCGTGAATTAATTCAATGAAAAGTCAACGTTCTTCTCTAAACGGTATATATGAAAATACATGGCTAGTTGACCAAAAACAAGCGTTTTATTATTAACTGTATCAAGATGAATTATCATGTACATTTTATGCATGCCAATCCATGCGCTGCTGCTTTGCCACAATCCATGCGATCTTACCCGTCAGGAATCCACACGGCTTTAGTTAAATCAAATAACTTACTCATAAAGATCAGTGTATAAAGTTTGATTTTAAATTCATCAAGAGGAAGTTTATCTTTACTTCTAAAAAAACACTTAGGACTTAAATGAAAATTTCAAAATATGGTTTAATCTCATGTCTGGAATTGGTATAACTTGGATTACTGTTTAGTAGAATTTTATCAACGTTTCTTATTTTATGGAGGTATTTTTGCATACGTTATAAACATTAACTAGCCAGCAAGATTTTCTTATTTCATCAGGTGCTCAAAGTAATGTATCTTCAGTACAAGGTGTAATCAACAATGCCTCCCAAAAATAAAGCAACGGCATTCCTGACAAGTTTCTTGCACCATTTTGGCCCCTGACATTACCATACCATCTCGTTTAAGGTTTGATGCAGACGGGGATGACAGTCTCCAGACACCAATCACCGTCCATCCTAAGATCTTACTTTCGCCAGAGGAAACCTAAATACATATTTCAAATATATTTCCGGAATATTTAAGAATTTAATAAAGTGTCAGTCAAAACAACCCTTTTTGCTTCCGTGCAAGACTGTTAAGAAACAACTGAAGAGAACATGTCTATTAACAAACTAATTAGATTTTAAACTACCACGCCCCCATAGAAAACCCAAATAGACAAAAAAAAATAATTTTTTTAATTAGCTTAATTACATTAGAAATAAAAAAAAATAATGTTCTGCAAGGGTTTTTAAAAAAAAAAATGAATTTAGTTTCTTAAAATGTTCCACTTTAAATGTTTTTCAATGATAATACATTTAAACTTACTACTTTTAACAATTTCATTATGAAAAATACACGTTTTTACGAAAGGAGACTGGATATTATGTTCATTTTGTGATCACCCGGTTAAGATGAGAGAGAATATTATGTTCATTTCTTTTGTCCTTTTGGTCATATTTGATAAAAGTTACATGAAGTAATCGTGTTAGAATAGTAGTTGTTGTTACATTAAGATATTAATGGAGATATAAAAGTTAAAATTATATTTATTCTTGTAGTGGATAGAAAATAAACCTTCATTCAAGGAAGCTGGTGAAAAGGTTAAATGATCATGGACAATGAAAAATATACTGCCCAAAAGAATGAAAAGAGCTACTTGCATAAAACTAATGACAACAGCTACATATTCTTAGCTTTAAGAAATAATGTTTCAACAGTCTCTAAATATGTAAAACTGTGTATTTGCTCACATTTTAGAAAACGGGGTTAAAATCTTTAACACCAAGGCACTCGCTCTCGTTGGTCTGATTCTTGGCTCTGTGCCAAAAACGATGTTATCAGACCAACAAGAGAGGGTGTCTAATGTGTAAAATTTGGATGTGGGGCAACAATGCGATACCGGACTCTCATTGGTCTTATTACAATTCTTTGCTTTGTGTGCACCCTGGTGTTCGAACCCAGAAAATTCCCACACAAAGCAGCGGTTACACAATAGGAGATCTTTGACGATTGTATTTTGGTATAACCGCTGTGTAAGGGGCGTAGTAACATGTTGAAATAAGATATTAAAAAAAGGTCACTTACGATGAACCTAACTGAAGCCTTGACAACCCGGCTCTGTAGGCAATGAAAATAGGCCTGGTAAGCCTACTTGAGTCGTGAAACAAGCAATATCGAGGAATGCATCGCAGTGGTCTTCCATCTTGCTGCATTCATTTTGAGGTAAACAGCCAATAAGTTTATCATTATACTACGAATGTTGAATTAACACAAAAGAATACATGTGAACTCACGACCCAAACTGAAACTCCATCTCTATGGTAACGAGTCATATCCTATATCGCGTACAAGTTGGCTGCGTCTAGTAACCCGTATGAGCCATGCCTGTATTCATGCGGTCAGAAATTCAACAAACATGCTGAGGGGTTTACCAATATTCCGAGTTATAACGGATCTTTTCTCGCTCATGTTTGGTGTTGTAAGAAAGTATACTAAAATGCTAACGATTAGTCTGGTTTATGGCAATTTACAGTGTACCTACAAGGCCATGAGGCGTTGTCAAAATGATGAAAATATTTGCATCCTCTTTGGGCCTTATAATGCGTACCTCAAACCTAGATGTAAAGGCACTCTGACAGCCAGTTTTGGTCCGAATGTCAGAGGGCCGATATAGCGCTACCCTGACTGTTGTTGGTCAGAGCCGTTGACTACAGTCTTCTCTTTGCAACAATTTAAGATTGCTGATTATTACTCATGTAAAAAAGAAAACGGTCTTCTTGAACGGGTGAAATAAAATCTAACCCCGTGCTGTCAGTGTCACATGACACAACAGGCCAGAGGTGTTGATGGGGAGGGGTGGAGTTAGGTTCTTGCCAGGAATAAATTATGCAATTTTGTTTACATTTCTCATTTAAAATGCAAGAATCCAGTTAATGATTAACTTGTCTTTTCATTAAAAGCTGGATGTAGTAAAACATATGTATGATCACATTTATCATATCCTCAAGGAGTCTATTGATTCTACAGATTGTGATAAATGTATGTCCATGTTTCGTCTTAATTTCTTAATTTCAAGTGGATTGATATACTAAACTGACCATCCCTATATTGTATAAACATGTATTGGGGAATGTTTTTTTGGGGTTCATGTCAGACTATCATGTATGCACCAAGCGCCCCTGCAGCGAAAACCTAAACTTCCCGGCTTATTCAGTAACGTCGGTAGCGAACACCTTCCAATAATTTGCTAGAAGAGTATCGTCCTTGTGAAGAAGATTTTAACAATACTTTTGATTTATTACCTGAACAGCACGGCAACAATGATAACCAAGCACTCATTACAAAACACGCCCAGAATATCTCATTATTTCCCCCCGGAGCCCGGTCACTGCTACATCAAGCTCCGATGATTGAATACTAAGGGCCAATGAGTGAACAGTAAATTGCGTATTAAGAAATTGCAGATTTTATATCCCTACTTTAATGAAGGCTTAGCGCGGGCTTTTTCCGTCCAAGCATTGTCCACTTGATTTTACCCATGAGTTCTGCTTAGGTTTTTTTCCTAAGGAACAATTTTATTGATTACTGGGTGCAGAGACATTGATAAACAGTCGTGTAAACCTAATCGATATGTTAACAATAAAATATAAAAAGTTATATGTCATTGCTATTTTTTTCTGATTTATTTCCTTGAAATATTAATCCTTGGAAAGTAATGTATACTGCGGATCTGTGAAGCAAACACTGGCTCAAAGGAGACTGCATTATAACCAAAAGAAAAAAAAAACTGGCTGTTCCAAATCAAGCTCTTTTCAAATGCTTATTGTGTTAAAAGATGTTTGGTCGATATGTCAGTTTCGGGCAGGGCTTAAAGAAATGCTAGACGCCTGATAAGTTGGAATGGATGCTGCATGGCTGTCTAAATGATGAAGAAGACCAGAGACTCCTGATTCCGCAGCGATACCTCCCCTGAGGCGCGCCGGGTATTCGCTAGCTCTATACATTACCATTAATCAGTGAATGTCCGTACGGAAAGAAACAACTTAATTCACGTAATCTTATAAAACAAATAAACCCAGATACATGTAACAAAAGATGCACATATGAATAGGGGCTTAGCCATTACACACATACTTGAACACGTCTATAGAATAATTGGAGAGCATTTATCACTTTGGTGGTCGCCTAACCATTTCATCGCTATAATCCCAGGAGGCAAACCAGGTTTTCGTTTCAATACCATATCCTCCTTCATTACCCGTTTCGTTTAAGTTTATTGCCAATTTTTATGCGTTTTGCACTCACAGCGTTCGTAATTCAGACAGTGATAAAACATACACGAGACCTTTTAAGCTTTAATTCCCATAAAACTGCGAGCATGAAAATTGTCCTGTATTTATATTTAATCGGAGGGGAAGCCGGTTAATTAAAGTATAGCGGCTACATTAAGATTTAGTTACCTTAATCATCGCCATCAACTTGCTTGCTCTTTTGAGTATCAGATTAATCTTTACATAGAGATGTCCATCTGAAATCGTCCTTGTATTTTTGTTGTGTAATATAATAATAATAATAATAATAATAATATAATATATATATATATATTTATATATATATATGTGTGTGTGTGTGTGTGTCTGTGTAATCACTTATGAGGAATATACTCTTCACGAATATAAATAAAAAGTAGCCTACCTGATTTTTTCCAATTATCGCCAGCTCAATAATGGGAAATCCCTTCTCATTTATTAAACGCGGGCAATTTAAAACATGCTATACTGTTCAGAGCGGGTTTCACATCTGACCAGATTATAAATTACAAATAAAACCTGAATATTGCTAATTGATATTTCTTATTGAACACGTCCTTATACTGTATTGGTGATACCCTGTACTGCTGTACTTCGGGTACTTCCGCAGTTAGCCATATGAACAAGTTTGCCCCGATGGCTACGCAGAATTGTACTTTTCCGGCCATTTTGGTCATTTCTGGATTATTATTGTTGGCGTGTCTGGTCAAAGATGGAAACATTGATAAAACATATTTTACCTTTGGGAAGACTTTTGCAACCTTTCGGCAGGATTAAAAAAAGCGAACCGGGAACACCCTCATTTGTACCGTTAAGCCGATTTTCCCGGCTAATTCTTTGTCGATAGTTGGGAGGCCAGCTTTAAAGGCAATGTACTTTGAATATTAAAAACACCAGGCACAAGCTCACCTTCATGGGTCTTCATGACAACATGTTTCAAACTTTACATTAGGGTTACTATTTTAGAGCATGTTTTGTTTTATCTGGAGGTATTATGCGTTGTAGCGGTTGACTGGTATTGCTGTTTACAATTTTACTCAACATTTTATTAAAGGATTTTTATTAAATTTTGCGGAAGGTAATGCTAACAGCTTAGAAACAAGCTTTTGAATTTATAAGGTAATATGGATAACAATAACATGTTTCTTTTTGAAGGATTTTTTTACTATTCTGAAATGGGACAACTCTGTCATTCCCTAATATAAGAGGAAATTTAAAGTGTAACGGAATGAAATTTTCCGACGCCTGAAATGTCACGGTGTCAAGGCGTCACGTGATTGGATTTGATGGCCCCTGACACTCGACTCAGACGTATAAAATTTCTTATTCCTATTTCATTAGACAAAAAATTTATGCTTAAAGCCAAGTTCTTCTTCTATATTTTGAAACGTATTTTAAATCTTATCTCTTATTTATTTTATTTTAACCTAATTAGTTTGACAATTGACTGATCGTTCTTTTTTAGACAGGTCCTGCTCGACTTTAAGGATCTGTGTTTCCAACCTGCCTGTTTAACTATCATAAACAGACAGGATGTACACCTGTAGGGTTTGAATATATATATATATATATATATATATATATATATATATATATATATATACATATATTTATATTAGTTTGAATGTTCCATGTTAACAAGTTCTTGTATAAATATAACAAGTAATCTTTAATAAATATATTCAAATAATAATAATAATAATAATAATAATAATAATAATATTAATATTTAAAGGACATCTTTTTCATCCTTGATTATTGGCACAAATAGAAGTGAATAAGTGTACATTTCGAATTAGTTTCGATAAAAGGCCATGGTACTCCACCAAAAATATTCCGTGACATCTGGTTTCATATTGACGTATAACATGTTCTTGTTCATATCCCCGATCATCACAGAATACTCGTAATGTTTTGGATCATACACAATGTAAATAAATCTATACACATTACTGATAGCCCACCTGGAGTCAGTCGGCATGAAAAATGTTTGCTTAGGTACTGATGCGGCATCGGTTAAGTCCAACACATGCATGAGTGATATCCTATTAAATAATCTCAAAATCCATTTAGGTATGTTTTAAACAGGGTTTAATGACCGAATGTGAATAACATGTATAAATGTTAGTTTAAACAGTGTGCATCAAACCGTAAAGGTCTGCTCGGAGTGTTTAACAACAAGGTAACCTAATACGGACGTGAGCCAGAAAGCCGCGGCCTCGCACGTCATCAGTCAAACGGAAACTGCCGGGCGCCACAAACTGTAATTTGGTGAATATAAGGAGGACAAAATCAACCAGGTCCACGACCATGCAACCCAGGCCTTACTACCATCATCGATTATATAAAGGTCTATAAGGCTTTTTGTTTATGTATTTTGTGACACAGAGGTTACAGCTATAATTCTGTACGAAGCCTTGCGCCTGACAGCGAACATAACACTGCCTCTCTGTATTTATTTTAATTTGCCTACGCCAGTGTATGTGTATGTTTGTGTGCTTTATTCACAACAAAACTCACGCAAACATGAACGGAATTTTCAGGTCATTTCGGAAATGGGTCATTGTAGAATGTGTTTAATTTTGGTGAGGATCCGTCCATTGACCCGGTTTCAGGAATATCATCAAGGAATAATCCCAAATGTACAGTCACCAATGCACGAATGTACCTGGGAGTATGGACCGAATATGTGAATGCAAACACATGGCGGAGGCTTGCATTCCTTAGAATGCTGATTTTTAGTTTTAATTTTGGTTATAATGCCTTCTTTCTTTGGAGAAATATTATATTTAGTCGCTGATGGTTGGTTGTTTTTTTTATTACCAATTTGATTCAAAAGTTATGAACAGATTTTGATGGGATTTGTGGGGCATTACGGTAACATGTGGTGTTTAACAACTTCCCAATTTCCGTTATTTCACATTTCCTTTCTACACCTTTTTAAATTTTAAAGATGCTATTAGTAAAATATAGCATTTATTTGGTTTCGTTTGCCCATTATTACTTTATTTTCTAGGCAAAGAGAGCCGACAAAGAGAGTTATACATATTCATGATAAATCAGAGTGTGTTTTTTTATTCAATAACCATTAAAAAAAGATTAACGTGTCACAAAAAAGACTCCCTATAAAAGGTTAGAAAAATAACCCATTTGCTGCATGTTCTATCATTTAATTATTGTAATTTTATCAAATCAATTGTTATTACTAATGTGACTTGAAATAGGTGGCGACTGCGACCGTGAAATTGGGTTATTAATGGGAACCGGAAGTCTCAAAAAGAACAGACTAACTCATCATAATCAATTTCAGGAAAAATTCATTTTTAGGAAGTTATCCATGTGTGTCTGATTTAATGTGAATGAACATTATTTCTGGGTCACAGGTTGTATTAACTGTAGCCTGCAGAGAAGTCTTCATCTTTGTTTATTATGATTTATTCGTGGCGGCTTATTTTCGTCCAATAGTTTTATCAAATTCAAAGAAAAATTAATACCAAGGAATTATCATTACTTATCATCACATTCAACGCAACATAACATTATACTCTCAACTCATTGAATTACACCTTTTCAAACTATAATGTTCTCAAGTGAAAGATACTATTACAACCTATAGAATACAACCTTGTTTCTTTTCGAAAAATGTCTGAGATTTATAGTTATTCATACGTGCAGTGTAAGATGGATTTAATCGTTAAATGCACAATGCATGAAACATAAGCCAAAAGCACGTGAATCCCTTTAGTGTCTTTTTGGTGATATTTCTTAACTAGACATTTATTACTAAAGCTAATCTTTCATTTTCTTCACACTTTACACAAAAATTCAAAAGTATATTTTTTTGTCTATGTGAAAAAGT
Source organism: Sipunculus nudus (assembly GCA_026874595.1). Taxonomy (NCBI): domain Eukaryota; kingdom Metazoa; phylum Annelida; class Sipuncula; order Golfingiida; family Sipunculidae; genus Sipunculus; species Sipunculus nudus. The sequence goes on from CM049306.1 coordinate 48,648,477, forward strand.
TTCGATTAGCAAGACTGCAAGTCTATCCACACTGCCAGTCTATATCTACACTGCTCTCAGCCAATCAAATGATAGACACCCCGGATACATGCAGATATGCGGCCCTGCTGTCAGCCATTTGGAAAAAGGGTCCTCAGTCGTCCAATGGGCAACGACTTGGTTTCAGGTTCGGACTAACCAAACTTCAGACCCTTTTTATAGTATTATAGATCAATGTAATTTGCATGAATAAAACTTGTATAATCTTTTAAAAGAAAATTGTTTTGTTTTTATCGAGACGTTGACTTCTTGTATTATCGTTAACAGATGAAAATGTTGTCTCGTCCCAAGACGTGTGATTCCGATCCGCTCTGCTCCTCTTCGTCAACAACGTGACAGTTGTGGATCCGCAACAAATGAAAATGTTGTCTTCCAAGCCAATGATCTATTATGTATTATTATGATATATTCGATCCATTTGAGAAAATATTCATTTAAGTTTCTACAAACTTATTTTTTGGTTGAAGACATTTTAGAACGTAGGTATTATTCACTAGTTATTCTCACAAAATAAAAAAAATCCCGTTAATTTTCTCTGAATTATCAAATTAAACCAATCACATTTAGAATGATGAACAGAATATTATTTACATTTTAAGATACATTTTATGAAATCGTTTGAAACAAGGGTTTACCTTGGCATACGGGCATAAACGGAAACGGATGTAAATATAACCCGAAATATCTTATTTTGCTTAACCCGAAACGCCTTGTTTGGTTTGGTTGGAGAGACGCAAATACGATTCTCTTGAGTCAAGATGCCGAGCTCGGCCAAGCACATGTAATCAACGGGCATGTCTTTGCGGTGCCACAACACAATGATTAATCCCTCTAACACAGGCAAGCTTAGCTTGACGGCTTATTCCAGTAACACACCCAGTACGCATCACAGAGCCTTAAAAGATGCCCATTATGTACTTAGACCGTATCGCCTGCCTCAAAGAAATTATTATTGATAAACTCTTTGATCTCCGTTTCGTCCCTTTTGCTTTCGCTTTGTAGGCCCGTCCACCAGACTATGGACACGCGAACAAATCCAAGGCTAATTGAGCGAGTACTGTTTGATTAACAAGCTTTGATTTAGTGTTAAGTGCCAAAGGACTTTGTCGGAAGAAAGAAACACGCAACACCTCAGTGCACTGTCCTGTTTGGGAGATGTAAATTTAAAAGTCGTCAAGTTTGCAAGCAATTGTGACATCGTCTTCGCATGTGACATTTCGATCTACTAGAAGTCATTAGTGCTGTCAACGAGTGATGCCGGTTGTTGTAATTGAAATTACGGGGATGTATCGAACCGTAAAATGGGGAGCAGTACGTACTAGGTCTAAAAGCTGGCCATCTCTCAGCAAACATAATTATCTTTAGTAATATTTGCAACCGATTACATGGACTAGAGATGGATATAATTTCGGTGTAACTTCAGCGCCCGCAGGGTTATTTGCTTTCAAGCTGTCTTCGGTACCGGCGTGTTAAGATGTAATTTTCCAGACGGTCTGCTGCAAAGGGAAGATGGACTCCCAAGAGTAATTAGATTAGATAATTACTCTCTACCTGCAAGTCATTTGGTATTGATGGCCGAGGACAGCAATATTCTCAGTAAGTCACATTCATAGCAATGAATAGGTTATATATATCATCATCATCTTATCAACATATCTGAAGGTCCATTCATTTCAAGGTTTGCAGTACATTTCAACTTCTGATATGCCGGCCTTATTTTATCTTTTTTTTTCTTATTTTCGCAGTCTTACTGACGTCAGACTGCTGTATATTTTGCTGGAAGAGCAAGACATATTAGTAAATGGAAGCGTATTATGAAATGACGTAGCAGCGAGAAAAACCTGAAACTGAATACTTCTCGCACAATTACAAGAGGAAATAAAGGACAAAAACATATTGGTTCCTCTATTACATTGATTAAAAAATAATAATAAGACCACGCCTTCTGGTCGGAAAATCGGAATAAAATTAAGACCCAATAATAACACCATCTGTTAAACCTGATGTCTTATCATAGGGAAAGGCATGCTGATCAAACAAACACTTCAGAATCTTAAATGGGATGGCGAGTAAATATTTAAAGTAACAATAATATTTCTTATGATGATCTGGGTATCAAATATTCTTGAGGGCAGTAGACAAGACGTTTTAACAAAAACAAAGGTCGTAAAATAACCATTCAACGAGTAAGGATAATATCAACTTATTCAAATGATAACTGGAATAATTTCCTGAAAGTACTTAAACGTAAATGTGACAAACACTGAAGCCCATGAAAAGCTCTTAAAGCAGTTTTGGCCTGTAGCTGCTGATGTTAACGTCATGTTTACAGTTAATAAACATTCAATCATTGAACAAAGAGTGGCTTAAATGAGGTACTTACCAGCTGGTATGCATTCAAGGGCACCACAAATATGGCCAGCAAGAAATCGGTCACTGCTAAACTAGCGATCACCAGGTTAGATAAGGTTCTGAGGTTCTTCTGACGTATAACTGCCAAGAGCACCATAAGGTTACCGAAGAGAATCCAGATAGGGACCACGCCCAGTCCGATATAAGCCCAAGCCGGGCTCGAGGAGACCCGCGAGCTTAAGTTAAAATGTAGGTGCACAAGTGTAGTGTTATTTTGAAGAAACATCGCTCCGTCATGCTCTCTCCCGCGTAGCACACTCACAGGGCTGTGCTCAAATATACACTAGGTCGATGAGAATATCCACAAAAAGTCTCGCCGGCTATCGGTGATTCTGCACCATAAGACTTGGGTAATCCGAGTGAGTATTTGCGCACTTACAAACACTGACCTGAAAAATCAAAGACAGATTCTCAACTGCGGCAAAATCCACCCTACGCTCTCCTGATTATCTGACATGCTGGAAGTCGGCACCGCACGGGTCACGCAGCACTGAGACAGCCTTTCCGACTGTAACCCGGAGGTGTGCGGGATCCCCCCAACGCTTCTGTGTATACCTCATCTAACACTTAACTCCCGCAAATAAAATGCAACCTCGCTTTTCCATTTGTGAAGAAACTTCTGATATTATGCAGGAACGGAACTATATCAAACTGATAAATAAACTCATAAGACCAGCTAGTTATAGACCACTCTGTGTTTTTCAGCGTGCGTCGATTCACCTGGGGTTCGATTGTACGTGCAGGCAGAGCTTAGCTGTCGTGTGCTAACTCTGCCGCGTTAATTGACCGCGTCCGTGTCTTCCTTTTGGGCCAGTAAGATGCCACCGGCTTAACATATACGATCATGTGGCCCTGTCACGTGGTCATAAAAAACGGTGCGCACTGGTCAACGGTGATCTATCCTTAGCCTGTACGTCCCCACTGAAAACAGACAGAGAAATTCGTCATGTAAAGTTCATGGTCAAAATATGTCAAATACGTAGGATTCAAACCACCATACTGAAAGAAAATATTTAAAGTAAAAAGTGTTTGAAATAAAAATGTTTTGTTGTGAGGAGAAGGGTTTTACCATTACTTATAGGCAAATGTATTCTGAAAATAGCAACTGAGGTATTTCGTTTGGAATTAAATATCAATGTGAGGAAAAGGGTTTTGTCATTACTTATCTAGGTCAATGTATTCTGAAAATAGCAGCCGAGGAATAAGACGAAATGAAGCCGTATTGTCATGAAAACAACTGAAAACAGGTACCTCTACATGTAAACGCGGCACTGAAGATTCATGCAGAGATTTTAACTATTGTTTAGAAATCAACTGGGAGTATGATAAGGAATCGTGGATGTGGTTTGCTTTAAACTGCTTCATTAATTAACAAGATAAAAAAGGGCACTGTTCTGCATTATGGCAATCAGTAAAATGATCCATCAAAACAGTCACTTACCTATTAATTTCAGGATAAATGATTGTCATTTAAAACCGTTTCCATAATGCAGAAAAGACAACTTAGTTTCAGGCGTAAGGTTACTTTTCTTATTGTAAAAAGAATCTTTATAATTAAAATATAATACAGCTTGCAAGTCCCCATTTTCACTGATATTATATTTCCAAATCCTGGTTTATGTTGACATATTTTATGAAACAACCGTGCAATTTTTTATTTTTGGTTTTCATTTAATTTTATATTTTTTATAGGATTGTTAATTTCTATAATACTGCGTAGTCATGCGATTGTAACCCTTGTCGACTTTCATATTTAAAAGAAAGAGAAATCTGGTAAAATTAAAAAAAAGGAAATCCTTGTTTCTGTCCCTTAAAATCACATCTTGGTCTAATATCAAACATATATTGACAATAACTTGAGAAAGTGTATGAGTACTGGAAGACAACATATTATCTTAAAACATTTTTTAAATTTCCTGATCCATGAAAAATTATTGACCGGAGACAAGCCGTTGGTTTCTGCTGTGAAAATTTATGCGTCGCCCTGCGTTTTAAGTTGAGGCTGATCTAATCCAGATTTTATCAGTAACCACGGTAAATGGACTTACTTTATAAATGTATATTAAACCCAAAAAGTAGAAATTATAAATCATATATGTATGGATATGATTAGAAGACGTCGGTAACAAATGCTGTTGGGTAAAAAAATAAAATTCGATTATCAGCCGATATTTCATAGGAGTAATTAATTATATAATTTAACCGCGGAGTATTGAAGAACGTGTTAGTATTCCAAATCGATACACTCTGTCAATATAATATTGATAATTTCCATTATGAGTCTATTAATAGTGTTTTAATAACCACGCGTCTGTTGCAATCTTTGTTGGGATTCAAAGAAAGATTAATCTATAAAAAAACTTGTCCATATTTCACTTACTGGTCTGTAAGCATTTTAAACATAGATTTTTGTCAAAGTCATCAATAATTGTATCAATTTTTATCAGAGGCAGCGTTAATCGCATCGATCTTATCACCGCCGTCAGTAACTTATCGTTCCTCTTGCTTGCCCCGACATCCTGATATATATCGCGCCAGAATGGCATGATGTCAATATGAGGGAACGGAACAAGATTAATTGGGAGCTTGAACCGAATATGGACGATCCTCAGTAAACCTACATTATCCGCAATTATGCCCCCCTTGTTTAGATTAAAGAACATACGGTCTGAGGTCGAGAGTTACTACTTATTCAATAAAAATCTATATTCGATGGCAGGGCTTTTCAGTATTTTCAATGCAGGAAACCGCCTCCATATTTTTAACGTAACTTAATTAAGACTATGTATATCTGATGAATTCCATTTCGGTTTCGCAATACTTGACAGGATATTTTATATCCTGGCGTAAACCAGGCCCGGTGACAACTGCACCGAGTGTGTTATCTTCCCCACTGCTGATTCATATATATATATATATATATATATATATATATATATATATATATATATATATATATATATTCAATGCAGATATTGGCCGAAAGGCGCACTCGTTTATGAGTGAAACAAGACCGGTGGGCACAATCTTCCCGTTTAGCCTGCAGAGCTCTCACCCGGGGCCGGTTAGACCTTGATAAATCTCACCTCCTCGGCTGAGATTAGAACTGACCATCTCCCGGCTTTGAGTGCTGTTCTCTACCCTTAAGCCACAAAAGTCAGTTTCCGAAGGCAGAGTTTATTTTTCTTAAATTTGTACTACCAGTCATATTTATTTTTCTTCTCTATATCTAAAATTTCTTGAGTGGAAGTAATATTTTCACATTTTTATAAAACTAAAAAATATACTTGTCTAAATATGAACATTTTTTATTGTTAATGCTCTGCCTTAGCCATAACTCTGATTGTTTGCGTCTAAAATACACCGGTAGGTGGTAGCAAAAGTGATTCAGTCCTACGCGGAAAAAAATAATACACAAGATAAAACCTTAGGTTACATGGTAGTTCTGTTTGTCAATATTGGCGCATGTACTTTGTTTACTACGAACTTGTAGATACATCCAAACAGGATTTACCTTCAGTTCATGAATATGTGCACAAAGTAAGCCGGACATTATATTAATGCTACAGAAGTATAATGGGTGAAGGGCTGGCTTTAACATGACTACTGAAACTGAAATTGCACTCGTGAGAATTTGCGCAGTGCTGTACAGACTACAGGCACTGCGGATGATTAGCTACTGCGACAGTACGTCAAAAAATGCCTTGAATTTTACAGTAAGCAGTGGAACAAGATAAACATTTCTAAGGAACAGTTAAAGTCTTATTACTCAAAAGATACCACCGACTCAAGACAGAAGAAAAAGTATAATTAATTAACCACTTCAAACTGTAACTGAATGGATTTGGGAATAAAAAATGGGAATTTGCTTGAAACATAATCTGCTAAGATGCTGTTTATGATACATGTGAACAAAACGTTAACAAGGGATGCTTAGTCTGTCAAACGCTGAAGAGTCGCCCGACGTAGCGGGTTGAGTCAGTTACGGAAGAAAGTGATGACGGAAAGGAGTGTCCTGTTTTCCGTCTTTTGCCCGGGTATTATTTCCTCGTTCACTTAGACAATGGTCGATTCCCGAGTCTTTCGTCACTCCGGCCTGACAGAAAGCGGCCCGTGGTCGTTTGTCTGTGTCTCCATCTCATAACCTTCTCAGCACTATTGGGATACATGCTCGTTTCTTCCGCTCGCGTTACGTTCCAAGACGTCCTTTAACAAGCTCTTAGTGCTGAAATAGGCAGTAAGTGTGGTTGTCGGAGTGCACGTGAGCCACCATGCCAAAATTATAGCTGCTCCCAATAGCATGTACTTAGCGACTGATGCCTCTAACAGGCCAATCGCATGCACTGAACTACCTGCACCAAAAACTGCAAAAATCCTAACCTGACAAAATCTTCAAAAATCTTCAGTAAGTACAGTCTGTTCCATCACGGAACCAAGGCCTAGGCACTCAGTTCTGTTTAATTTGACAAGCTAGACACTACTGTAAATATACAAGAAATGATAGATTAAAAGTTATATGGTCTACGTATATCTGATATTCTGTTATAACCTATAGAACCATCCTCCTTTGTTCAAAAGAGTTTTGAATGTGTAAAATATTAAAGTTAAATGGTGTGAGCACATTATGATTGTTCTTGAGTACAAGTATCGAAACTTTTATACCGAATTAATTAAATCAACAGGATATTGAGGATACCTATATATATATATATATATATATATATATATATATATATATATATATATATATATAGTTACGAAGACATATTACTGTGACATCCGGGCTGTTAGTGTCTACGCAAAATGGCAGCCCCATGAGCGGTTTCGAGAAACTGGGAGAAATAAATGTGTCAGGGCTCGGTAAGGGGAAGGAAGCTCCAAAACTAAATTAATCTGTGGAGAAAACTTTGTGGCATGGGGACGTATATTGACAAAGTTTAGAGCAAAATAACGCCTTTTTGGGCCACGTTTTATATAAGAATAACCGTTGAATTATAATTATGTTAAGGTATAAAAGGTACGATTGACTTTCTTTTAGACAAGGTATAGTTCAGTCGATTTTATCCACATAGTTGTCCATGTACATGATGTATTAAATGTTCATGAGCTCTCTCAGCGTTGGAACGAAACTTATAATTAATGCATGCCATATATAACAGAAACGTCTCTGGAAAGTGATAAAATATATTCAGTAATGGCGTTGAACAACAGGGTTGAAGGTCCGACGTTCGAACCCCATCAGATCTTTAATGGCAATATGGTAAAATGTCAATGGAACCTCAGAAATTCACTCTGTTGTCTTAACATTAGGCTGGAGCTTCTGGATAATTACAAGTGGCCCATGGACCGTGATGCTCAGCTGGATCTGACACTAACGGCCATTACACATGGTGTATAGAGTGATTAAACAAATTTTGGGTTTCTATGACATAAATACGACAGCCTTTCTCCATTAAAATTAATAGATAGATATACGCCGTAGCAAAGGGCCAGAATAATGAGCTTCTGAAGAAAATTTTAATTAAAGATCAGTCATTTCTTAGACTGTCTTTAATTGGAATTAACTTCAGAATCTTATAATTCTAGATCTGGCCCTCTGCATTTACCCTGTAGTGTGAAGTTGTAAGGCAAAGAAAAAGGTTTGGTTCCCAGGCACCGCGTTCTTGAATTTTAAACCCCCGCATCAAACATGTTTTATTTTAATTTTTGAAAGCAACTAAAAAGATTGAGCTCCAGTCGCTCTGACATGTCTTTAAAGAAGACAAAATAATAATAATAATAATAATATATTTTATAAAGCGTAAAATCCATGATGATACATGCTCTAAAACGCTGTTACATAACTAGAATACAATCAGGAATTATTAAACATACTATTGTAAGAATATGAAATTAAAGTCCAATTGACTAAAATATCACATTCAGAAGCTTACAGTATTAAATAAGACATATAAAAGTCGATAGTTCAATTATGTGTTAAAACTTTATAATTCCACTAAAATGTTCAAACAGTTCACTGTCAACAGTATAAAATATCGTACAAAATGACTAGGCATAACAATATTCCATAAACAAATATGTTTTTAATATACTTTTTAATATTGAGAGACTGGTGGCTTCTCTTAGAGTAGCTGGTAGGTCATTCCATAGTTTTGGGCCAACATCACTGAATGCCCGATTTTGCACAAAGGACGGTTTGGTAAAAGGCACGACCAGTAAGTTTTTAGTTGCTGACCGAAGGCTTCTTAATGGAGTATTACTGTGAATAAGCCCTTGCAGGTAAAGAAGAGCTAAATTATTTATTGCCTTATACACAAGAATTAACATTTTGAATTTTACCCTTTGCACAACGGGCAGCCAATGCAGAGAATACAAAATTGGTGTAATATGACCTTATTTTGAAGCACCCGTAATAATCCTCGCCGCAGCATTCTGTATACTTTGCAGTCGATTTGTTAATGATGAGGGAGTTCCACAAAAGAGTGCATTGCAATAATCTAATTTAGAAGTGATAAAAGAATTAACTATTTGCTCCAAAGACTCTCTGTTCACAAATCCTCTTATTTTACTGGTATTACGAATATGTATATATGAAGCCTTGCAGACTGCCATTACATGGGCTTCCATAGATGCATGTGAATAAAAAATAACACCAATATTTCATACTTTCAATAATTTAATGAGAGCCAATGTGAAGGGTGGTTAAACCAATTTCTCTTAACAAATGTTGTGTGCAATTAACATGGCTTCTGTTTTTTCATCATTCATTTTCAATATATGCTGGCTCTTCCACTTTTGTACACTTGAAACACACAATTCCATCTGGTGAATGGTACTGTCAGGTTCACTAGATTTGAATGCTACATACAACTGTGTCTCACCTTCACTAAAAAGATAGTTGATCGATTTTTGACGAAGAAGGTAACCAAGGGATGATGTATATATTGTAAATAAACTAGGTCAAAGTACTGGGCCTTGTGGTATCCCACAATTTAATTGTTTTGCTCTAGAGTTATTGGCCTTTATCTTCACAATTTGGGAGCGATTTCTCAGATACGACGAAAACCATTTCAAAACAGTGTCTGTAAATCGAAGTTGATACAATCATGATCAATTGTATCAAAAGCTGCAGAGAGATCTAACAGGATTAACAAAACTGCCTTATTTTGAACAAGGGCGCAGAGGATATCATTCTGAATATGTACTGAGGCTGTCTCTGTACTGTGCCCTTTCCTGTATGCAGATTGATACGGTTCTAACAAGTCATTATTTTTCAAATAGAATAGTACAATACTGATAAGATTTCCTTTGCTATATAATGTGTTCACCTGTTTAGCAACAAATTGTGTTATTATCACGTTTTTTTCCGTATCGATACAATATTTATCGAAACATACAAAAAGGTTGAAAAAAAGGAATCGCCCGCGCGCACGGATTTCTGAAAAAGTGCCGGAGTACTATACCTTTTTTTGACTGATGGCATAATTTATAACTTCTGGGATATTGAAACCTGTGGTCTTATCCAATATCTCGGAGAATATTTTGATTTGTGACCAGCAGAAATGTGGACCCGTACTTAAAAAAAATATATGCATAAAAATTGAAAAAAAAATGCAGGTGTTGCTACTAGTCTTCTGGGCCGTTAGGGTTTCACAAGACCAGTTTATGCACTAACCTTCATGACAAACCATGCAGAGGTTTATGAGAAATCAGGCCATTTGAATGATTTATACAGACATGAGTCTCAGCTTCTGAGGAGCTGAAAACGCGGATTTTCGATGGGTGACTATTACAGTGACCTACGAGTTACCTCGACAGAATACGTATCAAGTCCTGCCATCATAAGAAAAGTCCACCTCTTGATCTTAAGGTTACAACTTGTGCCCTGTTAATGAAAGGACAGGCAGACTGATGGATGATAGACATTGCCATCTCTATAGCTCAGATAACTTACATTCCGTTGAGCTAATAAAAAACTGATTCCATACTTTATTAATGTATCATTCTTATCGTATGGTTATCTTACCCCTATTCAGTTGACAATTCCATGTATCCGCATAACAAAATTGGCACAGGAATATTATGTGACGTAGTGTTAAATGAAGACCCGTAGTTCCGGTCAAAAATGGTGTTCGGAGATATATTCGTTTTATGGGCAACTGACCAGTGACTACGATTATCTGCGCTATCATTATTTCTATCGGACAAAAAATGAAACAACCTGTCTATAAAAATGAAAGTCTTCCGTTGAAACACGTGCGATTTATATTTATCTAGGCCAATATATGATTTTTTTACAGCTTATTCAAATGATGACTTAACGTATGGCGTTGGCTCAAATATTTCACTGGACTGATTAACAGTGGAAGGCAAAAGCGGTACTAATGTTGCGGACTGTTGTGTCGATATGATTTAAAAATGATTCTCTTTGTTGACGCACTGTCTGAAAACCAGTACTTTTTCCTTCCCGGGGAATTTCTGACAAATGCACTAATGCCGTATCATTACCTGCAGACAATTTTGGAAATCCATATCCCTTTCTTCTCAGTACACTGGTAGACCAGCCGGCGCTTCGGGATACACATCTTCAAAATCTTGTGAATAACATCTTTCGTTCGTCGAATGAAAATCCAATACATAAGGCGAAAAAAAGGTATGGTTATCAGGCACCGCCCGCGTCAATTTTAAGCCCCCGCATCAAAAAATTTTATTTGATTTTCATCTTTCAAGAAGATAAAAATAATACAATTTTGATAAGATTTCCTTTGTTATATAGTGCTTTTACCTATGAAGCAAAAAGATTCCGTTATTATCATGCTTTTCTCTGATCATATAACATTTTTATCGAAATATTGTTGAAAAAAAAATAAAAAAAAATAGTAAAAAAATCGCCCGCCCGCAATAATTCTCGAAAAAAGGGCATGAAACCATATCTTTTTTGGGCCTAAGATGCAGTAATTCAAGAGATTGTTTATATCAAAGAGGAGTAACCACTTATACTCTGGCTGCGAACTTCTCGGTTTGTTAGATTGAAATTTACGCTATAAGGCCCAAAAAAATAATAGGTATGGTTCTCAGGCACCGCCCGCAGCAAGTATACCCCGCTTCAAGATTTTTATTTTGATTTTCAATATAAACTTACCAGTTTTGAGCTCCCGTCGCTCGGACATTTCTTTCAAGAAGATAAAATAATACAATTTTGATAAATTTTCCTTTGATTTTTAGTGCTTTACTTGTTTAGCATAAAAATCTGTTATTATCATGCTTTTTCCCCTTATCATATGACATTTTCATCGAAACATACAAAAAGGAAAAAAAAAAAAAAAATCGCCTGCCCGCATTGTTTTCTGAAAAAATAGATCCGGAGGGCCAAAGCTTATTTTTTTGTCACTCTTGTGAATCATTATGGATGATTTTTATATGTCATAAAATAGTGAAACGTCGTTTAATTCTGATTCATAAAATACACAGACTCATCAAGCCTCCAGTTATACAATAATTGTATTTAAGTGATTTTAGAAGTAGGAATTTCATTATTATTATGACAAACATTCACAATATTTTTACAATTTAACCAAATAAGAAAATACCTTTGTATGCCATGGGTGAATAACATTTATATATAGATACATTTTTTATCTCACTTTCAGAGCACCTACAAGCATCTGAGCTATAGCGATCATTCTTTGACCATCGTCCATCCGGCCGTCCGTTAACAGGACACAGTCAGGGCACCGCTGGACCTAGAAATTCCTAACTGAAGACCCAAAGAGATCCACAAAAAATCTCCTCTGAAACATGAAATTAGGTCACTGCGACCTATATCCTCTGAGCTATAATACAAAAGCTCCATTATCTGAATAACTAATACAAGGATTGTCATGATTTCTTTCAAGCAAATTGATCATAGAGTATTCTGTCAGTTCCTGAAGACCGGTAGCGCCAGCTGTTTTTTTTCTATTGTTTACACATTTTTTCTCTATTTATTGACATCTTTAAATGAAGCAGTCCAGCTGTTATTAGGGCACAAACCGTAGCAGTTAGACCTAAAAACGTCTAACTGTGCATCCAGACAGGTTCTAGACAGATCTAAAGCAACATCATGGTGACCTTTAATTTGCAAACTACGTGCCGAAAACATGATGTGGAGCACTAAGTCAGTCAGACCGAGCACAAATTGTGTACACTACCTCTAGATTCTTCTAATGTATATTTCAGGGAAGTCTAAGGCGAATCTCCATGGAAACCTAACATTATGGTGACCTATTTTCTGCGAGCTACTGGCCAAAAACATGATTTTAAGCACCCGCCCAGACGGACATGACTGTTGCACCTAGAATCTTCTAACTTTATATTCAGGGTGGTCCTTGAAAATCTCCCAGAACACCTGAAATTAGATCACTGCGACCTATATCCTTCGAGCTATGGGGAATTTAAGTGCCCAAGGAATGATAAAAAATGATAAAAAAAGCTCCAGTATCGGAAAAACTAATGTATTGATTGCCATAATTCTTTCCATGCATACTGATTATGGCGTTTTTCATCAGTTACCGAAGACTGGTGGCGCCGCCAGTATATTTTTACGCTTTTTTGAGACCTTCAAATAAAGCAATCCGGCCGTCAATAGGGCACAAACCATAACCGTTATATGTAGAAGCTTCATAGTAGGCAGATCTCCTTGGAAACAATAAATTATGTCACGATAACCTATATTCTGCTAACTGCAGACCGGAAACATGGTTTTGAGCACAAAGTGGATAAACAAGGCACAAATTGTATCCGCTAGGCTAGCCCTAGAATTATCTAACGTAACATCAAGGGAAGACTTGGGCAAATCTCCTTGCATCCCTGAATTTAGGTCATGGTGACCTATGTACTGCATGATATGTGATAGAGTATGAATTAAGCACCCTTTAAGACAGATTTGCACTTTTGGTTAAAATTGAAACTTATTGAGGTTCCAGGGAGGTTACTGTAAATATTTCTTTGACCTAAAAGGAGGTCACTGTGACCTATAACCTCTGAGCTACATGAAATAACATGACTTAAGCACTCCGTTAGTCATATGGACACAAACTGTAGCAGTTGGACGAAGAAACTTCTAACTTAGCATCAAGGGAGTTGTTGGTAAAATCTTCTTGGAAAGCCTTAATAAGGTCACTATCTTTTTTTCTAAGGACTATTGGCAAAAATGCATAATTTTGAGCACTATGGGAGTCATTTTACCCATTGTTCAAGGTTTCTTGAATTCAGTTGAGCGTCATAGCTAATGAGCCACATAACTTTAGATAGAAGGAGAGATGATGAATGAAAAAAAAAATAATATTCTGGATAAATCCGGATAAACGCATTGATGAGAGACATGTCTCGTGTTTGAAAAAAAAACACAATTTGAAGCTCATGGGTGGTTTCTTCATGCGATATCCGTTACAATAGTGTGATAACTGCAGATGCTTTTACGTAGCCTGCGCCTCCTTTGGATCTAAAAGCTTAGGGGCTCACGCCCCCGAGTCGCCCAACCCCCCCCCCCCCCCACCCACCCTACTCACTCCGAAGCAACGTCATAAGCGATTCTAACGGCATCGGTCACCTCCTTTACTGCCCAAGATCCACTAATCATACTATACTATGGATTAAATGATTAAGTATTATATAAATCAATCCGTGTCAATAAACCAACCCAGGAGAGGGTTTTGATTCCGATTCCATCAATACGCGTCAGCGCAGTTGAAAAAAAGCGTCACAAGCAACTCTTCTATGCATTCTATGATATGTCATGAATGTGTTGAACTGCACGCATATGCTTAACCTGTCGTGAGAATCGGTCTTAAATCTCGTGCTCGAAATATGTACTGTGTACGCTGTGTTTACGGGTACCGCGTTGAACACCTTATCGATTATTTACCCACTCAATACGCTTAACCTGTTACAGTGTGAGCACGTAAATGCGCAATACGATATGGGAAAACGGTATTCGATTCGCTTGTAGAGTCAAAACAAGAGTCAAAACAAGTGTTTTATAGAATTTTTTCATCTACGTTTGGTTGGATGGTTCGTTGCTTTGTAGCTTTGATTGTAAGATTAGAAACTTTACTCGAAAAGTTACAATGGATTTTGATTGCATTTTGACCATTGGAGGGTTAATACTAGTATTACCCAAGGAAAAATACATCAAATTTTGAGACAGTGTAATACAGCTTTCCTAAAATGGTTAATAACCAGTGCAAGATGTTTATCACAACTTTGGTATCAGAAGCTTTTGTACTGCCCGGCAGAGCAGACCTTAGATGTAACCATTGAGCTGTCCTCTGGTATTTCACGGTCAAAAAACCAGTGTAGCACAAATCTGGCGGAGGTTTACATGTAGCCTTGGACTACCTTTCTAGTTTATAATGTAACATTTTGGGATCTTATGTTTCGGCATTATCGGTGAATAGAATCCTAAGTTTTGCATTTATTCCCAAGATCTTCTGGAAATTTTAATATATGGGTGACTCAGAATAAAAATAAAACATGAAAGTGCCTGCTCACAATGTAAAATTGAATTAGTTTTCTCCGCCCGCCACACACACAGATCTTTTAGCATTATTGGTGTATTTATTAAAATCAACAAACACTTCGCCCGACTGTCTGAAGAAATGCCCAACATTACCGACTTTGTTGTTATATGCAAAATGTACTTGGCCAACAAAAACCGTATCAGGGGTGAAGGAATTATTCATGGAAAATAGCTTCATTCAGCAACAGACGTGTCCAATCGAAGAAAACAAAACCAAATTGAAGTAGTCGTCTGGCGTTTTTCAGAGTTCGCTCTCAATCACCGTGGCGTGCTGTGATCGTGTCCTGTCTCGGACAGATTGCTAGCTGTATTTGCCTGAGATGTTTAATACTGAATGAAAGGAGACGGATCTTATAGACCGTGACTTTCTAAAAATAAAGTGCCGTGTGCATGACACCAGAGTTCTCTTCGAGGTACTGATCGAAGTTTTGGCAGATTACAGTTGTTAAGGAAACTGCTTAGCTTTGTAGGTCACAAGAAAACTGTTGGTAAATCAGCGTTATTACGTCTACCATTCATTGTTGTTCCTGTGTGCTTTCCGCAAACCCATATAGAAAGTCTGACTGGATCAAGTACAACGTCATTAAACCTCCACAACAACAGCGTTCGTTGATTTATCAGCTTTATCATTCAAACAGTTATGACTTGACTAAAATGAAAATCTACCGAGGGTTTTGGTTACACCGAAGGAATCGCCTATTAAATTCTGAGGCAATCTAGGGCTCAGGATATAACAACAACCCCCCCCCACCTTTGAGATTTGTTCCTATGAGCAAAGCTGAATTGTGATCCAAGCATCGAGTTTGTGAACCATGATACCCATTTCTCACGAGTTGACTGACATATTATTGGCGCTTATACGCAACACACAAAAGCAGAAACCAAGTGTAATATTTCGTATCCCGTGGTCCAGCATGTTTGCAGTGGTATGCAGTCGCTGAGCGTTCTCTCTCATTTTAATTTTCCATCTCTAACTGAATCGTTCAAATAGACTCAAAACATAAGTAGATTTACATTCAGGACAGAAGTCGGACGGTGCATAATTAAAACCACTCATAATTACAGATGTGTTTTACTTCAGTTATGCCCTATACTCTTTCTATTGCTTTGGCAAGTGGATTTGATTAAATCAACTAGTCTATTTCTGGAAATGACGTTATCGCTCTGGTTCCGGGGCTACACCTGTTTGCCAATTGAAAACGTATTAAAGTCACACAGGAACTGTCACACTGTGTGAAAAACACCCTACCAAATGTTAAACTGAATGTAATCTGATTTTGAAAGTATAACAACCACATATAATACAAAGATTGTATATTCTATACATATATTTTGCCTTAAAGTAAAAGAAATATAATATATGTAACAGAACACGGAACTTATATTAATGCCCATCTAACGATGTACAATAACCAAATTATTAGCATTAAAAATCGTAAATGTCATTCATTATCCTATCAAGGTGCTAATGAATATATATTTATATATATTTTATTCCATCTGTTTTACATAGATGGTGAGGTGCCAAACAGATGGCACTTGTATGTAGAACACCCGGGCAGCGAGGGCAACTCTGGCCTACTTTGACAGATGGATGTCTGTTAAAGTGGCCTATTCCGATATCCGATGTCTATTTACCAAAGATAATCCCTTGAATCCGTTATATAAAATAGTCGATAAAATGCCGATCAAACAACACATAAACAGATATAATCAATATTGATATAAATGCAACGACTGTGTTTGCGTACGTTTTTGTAACTATGACGATTTTGATTCATTCAGGGATGCAGTTTTTTATTATCCTATCCGAAAACTGGTCTCACGCCATCTGGATTTTCGATTTATTCTCGTAATTACCAGAAATCTTGTGTTCTGTGAGCTTAGTGCATGTTATTTAATGGAAAATAAAAGAAATGACCAGATCAGATCCGCAGAAATATTGCTTTGGAATGTATGCATACTTGGCTGTGAAAACACCCTAAGCACAGAGTAACAAGTATGGCTGATATCTGTCACAATTAAATCAGTATCAGTGCTAAAATTTGCCCAGCCGGGTGTCCCGTTTAACAGATATATAACCTAAATCCTTTAGTTTTTACAACATTTATTGATCAGGCATGCTGTAGGGGCAAGAAAAAGGAATTATGTTATATGATAATGTAATGAGATTATGAATACGTTTGCTTGACCTGAATGTAGAGCTTGTATGCCAGCCTTAATAATATACATCTGCAGAATTCCAATCCGGTTTCGGACTATGGGACAGGGCAGTAGAACACGCTTCCCACATTTTATATCCCGGTGTTAACTAGGGGCGGTTATCTGCAAGGGCCGGTGCACAATCGTCCCCATTGCTGGGTGATACCACCGACGAACCGCAGAAAGCCGAACTCGTTTTGAGTGTAACACGACCGTGGGAGCTTACCCTGAATTGGGGCCGACCGTGAAAAAGTGCCACAGCCTCGGCTCGGATTCGAACTCATGATCTTCAGGCTATGAGTCCTGTGCTTTACCCGTAGACAAATAATATGGTGGAATCTTCGTAGAAACTCAGAGGACCCAAAGCAGAGCAGAGGCAATGATTGTCTGGTGCCATATACACACGGATCTTTTTAAAGTCGGAAGTTTAAATGTCTTCACTTTAAAACCAACCGGGAAAAAATCTACATGATAACATATTACTTTTTTCAACCAAAATAATGATTCTGTTTCGTCAAAGTTTCTTTTACAACGAGAAGTCCATACAGCACAGATATTGTGAAGACGACTTTTCTCCCTGTTATCCCTCTTCCCGGAATAAATTAGGTTACTTTGTATAAACGTAAGACAGATTTCTTAATTAAGCCTAGGAACCTGATTAACCAAACCCCCTGATATAATTTTTCCTGATTTCTGATGTGTTTTAACTAAAGATAATCCCCTGAACCTTTTATAAAACTCGATTCAATCGCACTAAGGTTTAACGTTCGTTTTGTTTATATCTACGTGTTAATAGTATGTGGGGAACCACAAGAAAAATAATTAAAAAACACACATTAAACTAGGACATATACCAGCCAGACAAACGAAGCAGAATTCTGGGGCCTTTTGGAAATAGTGACCTTTCATTTTGCGCACTGATGCAACCACCAAACTAAGGTTGCATGGTTTTTCTGTTAGTCAGCATTGCTATGTTTACTATAACAGCTTGGAGATTAAAAAGCTCATAAATCGGTCACAGAGGGCTTATAAGAACTTTTCTGTCAAGGAATAACCTAGAGTTCATAATTTTTTACGGAGAGTAAGCCAGAAAAGATGCGAGTTCTTTAGAAAGTGTAAGTGAATTGCTGGCCTTAAATAACAAAATATGCAACGTTGATCTCAGTCACAAACTAACTGCGATGATTATCACTTCCATTTCATACATTCGATTACAGGTTTTATTTTGCATGTTCAGATATACTTATGCTCATAGACGTGACACCCTTCGCGACACTGGCAACGTTTTCTACATGACACAAAAAAGTATTTTTTTCTTTCTCTTTTTCAGGACCACTCGGCTTGAAGACCCCGGGGTGGGAGCGAAGCCTCGTTATTACAGATCGTTGACTCAGCGAAAGGGAATAATTCACGGGGGGACCCTCGGCATGATACGAGGTGTATTTTTAATCACATTAATTCTCGAAAAACTTGCATGTTCGTGACTTCGTTAAATTTTTATTGACCAACTCAGTTTTGGTACGGAGTAGCGTGTAGACCAAATAAAGCTGGTTTATGGACACACGAAACCTGACTTTGAGTCAATATACGGTAAAACCTTGATATTACGATCACCAACATGACCGTTGTCGTATTAACGAGGCGGTCGCCTAATTGACGTCTAATGTAAAGAACAAAAAACGAATAGTGACCATGAATAAGTGGTCGTTAAATTGAAGGGCTCGCTTAACTGAGGTTGTTTAATTGTAGGCGAGGTTTAATTACATTTATATATATATATATATATATATATATATATATATATATATATATATATGATGTTTATATATGAAAAACATCTACAGTTTTATGGTTAGCATAAGAAAGGGTTATACAATTAACTTTGCTTTAAACCTGGTAGCTTTGTATGTGTCCACTTTCTGAAAGGTACGTAGAAAAGATACACCAGAAAAGATATGGAATTTAACCAAATGAATAAAATAGGTACCACGCGACCTGTTGGTCATCATTCTCGTGGAATGTGAAAAACTATGGAATGGTAATCGTGAAAAAAAATGATCAAAAAACAATATCCTAATCTGCATATTTGATACTTGCAAGGATACTTAGTTACACGCATCTGCATTACCAACACAGCGAAGTGTCAAATATAATTTACTGTGCAACCATCAAGAATAGTTTTTGAAGAAATGTATAGTAAACAGTAAAAGTTTATGCATGCCCTCCAGAAGAAATCAAAAGTAAATACCAGGAGTTTTATCAATGCAACTTTTCACACAGGTATGAGAATAGTATACCCAGAAAAAATATATATGGAATTTAAACAGATGAAAGTGGCACGGTTTGCACGAGTTAAACATCATCAAAGTGGAATGCGATAAACAGCGAAATGGTAGACCTACTAAATAATCTAGAAAAAAAGAATATCCTGCTGAATTCATCTGAGATTCATACTTCGCACGCTACCAAGTTACAGGCATGCACAGGAATATAACCATGGAGCATCGTTTCAGTACAGACATCAGGTACTGTTTCTGAAGGAATTAATAATACATACCTGTAGAAATATGTGTGCCCCGTCTCTGGCTGGTACGCCAAAACACTATGAGCGATATTGACGAACCACTGACATAAGGAACACGTAGAAACCATGCCCTTTCACGAAGTGTTCAACCTGTTTCACAGGGTGACCCCCCGCGGACATGGACCATACACGCAGCCTTGTTACAAAGAAACATGTTCCGTTCCACATAAACAATTTATACTGTTGTACTTCAAGAAGCAAGTGCCAGACTCCATGGATTAACTATAGTAGGCCTAATCCCAAAGTAGCACTAGTAGCAGTCAGTAGTGTATCGTCAGTTTAAACCACGTCAGAAAAACATGCAGGTTGTGTGTGTGTGTGAGAGAGAGAGAGAGAGAGAGAGAGAGACAGACAGAGAGAGAGAGAGAGAGAGAGAGAGAGAGAGAGAGAGAGAAAGATACAGAGACTGTTTGACTATTTGAATTTCACTATTTAATATACGCATGCATACAAATTACAACCATGAGATTTCCACCAAAATATTCGTTAGAGTGGGGTTTTAAAAATCGTTTTGTCGTTATTTTTACGTTATCTCCCTGGAAGTCAGACCCTCAGGCCCTGACGTTATATTTAAGTTTAAAATATTGGATAATAGAATAAAAGCTAGAGATAGTTGGTAGGGCATTGACAGGGCAAAACTAAAAATGATACAACTAGAAATAGGTCGTTTGTTCATTCAAGAGAAACATGTAAACAAGCGTCCCAACAAATGACAGCATTTGGTCAGGGGAACCCATTATTAATACTAATGGACATATGTGCACTAGCTAAGCATTAAATGACCGTAAAAATGGTATTATAAAACATACAAATATAATGTCCTACAACTTGGTTACTCACGTTGGGGCCAAGTTAAAAACAGGTTTTACGTAGATAATTCTCCATGATGATATATTTCATCACGTGTTAGGAAGACGCCCCCATGATATTAAAGTGTCAGATCGGTTGACCTAAAAAAAGGCTGAAACTATATTGTTGAATGAGATGCATTCACGCAAAATGCTTACCATTTCAAAATGACAAGTGCGTAATATAACCCTGGGAAAGTTTATTAAATTTGACAAATCACTTCGGAAATCGGTTCCACGGGTTGTGTCAAACCGCACAGGAACCTTCATGAATCAAAATGAAAGATACACTGCCAACGTGGGCCCTACCAAACGACAGGTCTTTGGCGCCAAATAAAGCTGCGTTCTCATCAACAACGCACTTGTCACTGTCCCTGTATTGTATCGTGATATTGTGACATGTAGGATGAATTCCCGGGAATAATGAATACCATCTTGTCTGGTATCATGCTGCTATCTTTTTAGTAGTTCTCCAACGGGAATTTTTGAATTTTTATTGAAGCAAATAAGATAAAAAGCTAACAGTTATGTAGTAAAATCACCTCAGGTTTTCTAAAGACTGTAGTGTATTTGAACACAGAGAATGCCAAGCTATAAACAAATAAATGCAGTCACTGCTTAAGAGATGCTACCAATCTGTTTTAAATATACATTCACAAATAATAAATAAAAAAATAGTCCCATACTGAAATGATAGTCCTGCACTTACATTATTACAGTCAATGATAATATCTTGGAACATCACCTGAATTATATCAAGAAAATACTTAAGTAGGATGTGCCCTTAAGTATCATATGGACAACTTTACACAGACTGTTTCTTCATGGTTAGAGCCGAAAAATGAAAAAAAAGGAACAAAGTTAACATGAAAAGGACCACTCATCATTGTAAAAAAAAAATGATTAAAAATCCAAGTGCTAAAAGAACATTCCGGAAACTTTCAGGTAGCTAAATTAGTAAATTAATCTAATGTGAGATAAAACCGTCGTGCCAGAATGAAAAGTGCATAAACGCCAGGGATTCCATTAGACTCAAACCATCTGCGGCAATGAAATCATGGGGTAGTTTAAACATAATGAAGGTTGAATGGATTGTTTCTTTGATGCGTCAACCACTTCACACCACTGTATTATCGCCCGTCACTTACAAATGTTGTAGTTACAAGGGAGTAATCGGCCTATTGACACGCTTGTTTCATTTTGGATTATTTTACAAACAATACTACTCTGCGACTACCTTTCCTTTATAATCCTAGCTGTTACTAAGTGTATGAAGTATTTACCTTACTGGACTGCAAGGGGTGTAAACCCGGACCACCGAAACATTCATGTTACCATTGTGACTGATTAAGGGTGATTAAAATGAAATCTTTGGTCTAACTTTCCCTATTTTCTATATACATAACATATAAAGAAGGAAGTGATTACATATGTGCAGTTAACTCAGACTTTGATGGAATCAATTAATTACAAAGAACCATTCCATTTAGATACCAGGTGACCGCGGAGATAATTGCAATTAAACGGAGCAGAAGTTAATGGGCGCGTATCTCCGCTAACGGATTTTTACCATACCAACCCAAGACTACTTGCCCATGATCATTAAGTTTTCCTGATCTCAAGACCCAAGGAAAATTTTATATTGTCCGTATGACTAACTCTTTAGATTTAAATAGACTTATTGAGACAGTTGAGAAAGCTTTCTCCAGTTAAAATACACCTAAAAACAACAAGGATAAGTTTTAATTATTTTAACTAATAAGGATAAGCAAAAATCAATGTTTTGTTTTCCTTCACAAAAACAAGTGACATGATTTTGTAAATTAATTTGACGTAAGACCATACACCTTTGGCAACATGACATTAAAATCTTGTATTTTTTTACCTTGTACCTTGAAAATGGGGGGGGGGGATTTATGGTCTTAACTGAAAGGTAAGAACTATGCTACAGTTAAATAAATCTGCGCTCCACGGCTTAAAGTGGTTTCCCTACTAGTAAGGCCATTCCTGACGACTCTGCTCCCCCCCCCCCCCACCAACACCCTTGGTGATCAATCCGCATGGTGCGCATGCTCGTGGCGCATTGCCTTATTATACGAATTATGACACCAATCACCACTAGTGTGTAGTCAGACAAATGCATAAAAAGACGGAAGTCACCCCAACTGGATGAATTTGCATTTGAATTTGCAAATGAATCGGGTCAAGGTCAACCAAAAAAAAAACAAACAATCAATTACTAAGTAGCATATGTAGATGTATCTACCGAAACAGAAATAAACTGAAATGGCTTTGTTTTTGCAGGTGTAAATACAATTAAGATTTCCCCCGTGATAATCTCATACCAAGAGGGGTAAACATTTGCGCTCTCTCAAATTTTATGGTGATTCCGAAAACACACATATCTATAGATGTGACCTTGAAGACCAAGGTGAAGGTCACCTGTTTTCAAACTTCTCAATATGAACTATAATTTGGCTGATTTGACCTTGAAGAACCGGCTCTGGGTCACCAGTTTTCGAAATCATCCAAAAACTTAGTTGAAACAAGTCCTGTGTCAAATTTGAGGACAAAATGTGCAAAACTTAAAAAAGACTTCCTTTGAGAGTCATCGAGAGACGATGGTACTATAAAATAACATATCTCCCCTGGAGGGGGATTTTGGAGAAATAATAACATGAAAATTAGGTAGTATCGCGCGCTAATCAATTAATGATGCCGGTGTAATATGATCTTTAGATCAAAGGTCAAGGATATAGTATAATGGTGTTTTTACCCCTTTAATTTTACATTATTATGGTGAAATGTTTGCAGACAAGGACACGCACACGCGCTCTTCTAATTAAACTGTATGCTCCCCATGGGGTGATTAAATAAATATTTTGGTGTGGATGATCGGCGTACTTGTAATAAATCCTGTCTTTCCTAAAGTCCAGTATGCACACATGATTCACCGAATTCCATCAAAACCGTGGGAACGGTACATATTAAGAACAAATGTAGACGTGTACCTGCCACAATCTAATTGTGAGTGGAAGATTTTATATCCATTTCAATGCTGAAGATGTATACGGATGCCGGTTCAAGGACCTGGTAAGTACACCATACCTTGATACTGAACTTGCTTTCATCATTACATCAAAGCAAGACATCGATGTCCTACAGTTATACAAAGTGGGACATAATCTTCCGAGGCCACTTTACTAAAGCAACGTCCAGCCTGACCCCCACATTTCAAAGCAATTAACCTTTTCTCTTAAAAGGGGAACCGCCTAAGATATGTCTGTGATAAGGAAGCTTTTATTGCATCAAGGTGGACCAAGTTTCTAGAACTTCTGCTTGGTGACAGGTGTAGATGGGAATGCCCTATACTCTTTGTTTGTTCTAATAAATGCTTAGCACTCTGCTATGTTGGCTAAAATGTTAGTATGATGGTGACGAGTATGCTAAATTAAGTGGAAACGTTACTACTGTGGTTGGGAGAGAACATGCTTAGAATTATACTTTCGTATAGCAACACGTTCTGACGTAATAAAAGTATTTTTTGCATGTTCTCTTCCAGCCAACACAATGTGTACACCATTATCGTGCAGACACGCAGGTCACATGATCTACCAAAGACCTCTCTTCGTCAATGCCACGACCGGTTTTTTTTCGGAGAGACAATTTCACCTAATTTCTAGTGATAAATATTGATTTCTCATTTACTGACTAAACAACCTGTTTAACCGAAATTGGTAACATTTTGTCTGCTTAAGTACACAGACAAACATGGAATTAGATAAGACCCTAAGATTAATTTTGGCATCCGGTTATTTGTTCGATCATTCGATACCATGAGAAGAACAACTCATTAATAACTGATCGTCTTCTCTTTACAGACAGAATTGTGACGGTCTAGACGTGTGTGCGCACACGGATATTTGCGGTATTAAATAACAGGTGATTAGGCGAGTCTAACTCGATTTTGGTTTAATTTTCAGTAACCCTCGCTGGCAAATACATTTAGACCCTTGAGCAATACAACATGATAATAGCAGACACAACGTTGACATCGTCATTTTAATATAATATATATCCTCATCAGAACCCTCTCAAGATGACTTTCTTTTAAAGCTAACAAATCTTCTACGACTTTTAGTTATTAAGCCACAGGAACTCGCCTATCTTTTGCGTGAAAGATTCGCTTGAAATTTTAGGTGAAACAAGCATATCACTGTCACTCTGAATTATAACAAGAAAGCATACAATTGTCTAAAAAAAGATAAGCAAAAATCAATGCCTAAGTGTCTCCGGAATTTGGCATTTTACTATATGTGTTGCTTATAGTTTCATGTATGATATTTACAATAGCGAGGCGAGTTACAGCACGAGTCCTCAGTGTTTTATTTTCATGTCACCTTATTGAACATTGACGGGATCACAGCGAACCATTTGCTCAAGAAATGCCACTTATATGAGCATATCTCTTTCTCCCTTAACAACTTATATAACTTTCAACAACTTTCCCTAAACTGAATAATATGTATAAATCGCCTCAAAATTATCACAATCTTGAAAAATTATGATTTTAGGGGAAAATAAGTACTACATGTTAAATTTTGAGAAATATAAAAAGGTATAAAAAGTGGTTATTTTAGAAAAATACATAAAAAATATATTTAAAAAATATATAATATTTATGAAAGGAGCAGGACAGAACTGGAAGGCAAGGATATATATACAGCACCATAAAGCAAAGACCTGACGGCTTGCCAGCATTGTTGTGTACGTTATCTAGAAGTTATATATATTTAAAATATATATGTTTTACATGTGTGGCGGAGGCATGTTCTGAAAAATAATTACAGCGAGATCACGTCAGGTACTATAAGATAACGGCAGCTCTCCTGGCGCCAGGAGATCCAATCTTGTTTATTCAGAATTCTTCTTATGAGAACATCCAGGACGCGGCAAGACTCCAACTAGGAAACCACCCAGGAAACAGCTACAGAGTAACAATAAAACACATACGAAGAAACGAGATTAATCTGGCATATAACTGATCCGGTGACCCTTGCATTAAAGTAAACTAAGATAAAACTCAAGGAGGAGCAAAAACGTTGAACAAATAAAAGCAATTTGTTAAACCTTGATCTTTGGGCCGATTGACATCCAATCCGTGCCTTTTTGAAAAAGAAAGTGAATGAAGTTGGGCAGATTTAAATTGATTTTTCTCATGAACAGATCGCTATGGTTATTTTTGTTTCAGATTTGATAGGGCCTGCTTTTAGCGGTGCCAACAGGCATTCTGAAACTGTTATGCAATGGCCATCCATACATCATACCATAGTTCTGACAAACGTTGGTGATTTTTCGAGAATGGTGGACAGATGTACAAAGAGACCAATATAATGATGTGTCCACATCTGGACCCGGATCATTTATCTTAATGCTCTCATCTCCATAAGATTACTTCAAAATCATTAACCTTTTTTAAACATGAATATAACAAAGGAGAGAGAGAGAGAGAGAGAGAGAGAGAGAGAGAGAGAGACAGACAAACAGACAGACAGACAGACAGACTGAAAGAAAATATAACCAGCTGAGTACGATACATCATTGGTTCAGGTTTTTTTTAGGATTTCAAGTTCTTAAATACACGGGGCTGTAAAGACAAAGCCTATCATTAACACAATAGTCACCGTTTTGGTTTTTAGGCTTCTTATATGACATCGTAATGGAGAGAATATTTTTATATATGATACACATATGAAAGTGTGAACGATGGTAAGTAAAGTTCTATCGCTCTTCCACACTATCATAGGCAAATATTGACTCAGGAATCGTTTAGTCAGACCAAAATCCTAAAGTTTGATACGAACCTTCTACCGGAAGCCTGGAGATTGGGGCCCTTACAGAGGCCTCTGACTCGCTTTGTGTATAGCCGTCATGGGGGACCCGTTATCTCGGTATCTATTAGCTATATATTCCCAGAAAATGGTGTGAGAAACACACCCGAGGGCCGGCCAAATGTGAGCAGGTTCGCCTAGAGACAGAGAGCAAATATACTGGAGCCGTTATACCCAGGCACAGGATGGGTTAGCCATGTCTAGTGTTTCACCTTTAACTATCAGAGTAGTTTGTTAAGCCAATACATTAAGTGCTGATTATACGGAGCATGAGGTAGCCATTTGGTTATGGCGTTGAGCTTCGCGGCTGAAGGTTTTTATCACAAGATTTCAACAATAACCCTCATGGACGATCAGCCAAAGTGGCCATGTTGGCGGGATGGTCGTGTCAGCGCGAGGTGGTTGTTATGATTTACATTGGTCCGTCTTAAGGGGTGGTCGACAGGAGAGGTTTCACAATGTATATGTATATATATATATATATATATATATATATATATATATATATATATATATATATACAGAATTGTTTACGAAAATGGTCAGTTACACATAAAAATGTGTTTTCACGCCATCGCAATCGTCAGCTGTGAACTGTCACATATACAGATATAGAACAGATACTACGTTTATTCGATCTTCATTAAACAGAGAGACAGATGTATGCTGCTAATGTTTCCATCCTCTGTGTGTTTGCTAGTAAGTACTATCAGTGTCTGCCTATAGTAGAAATCTGGAATCGTTTGTGGTTGAAACAAGCATTTTCGGTATTTGACAATTTTGATTTTTTTTTATTAGGTTCATTAAAAAGTCACATTAATGTAAATAAATGTATAGGGACTGTCTATTCAAGACTGTTGCTCGACGAATAGTCTAGGAACAGGTTTTTTTTCTTAAAAAACCTGATAATATATCCATAAAAAGTCAAATCATACATACACTATGAAAATGTAGAACCCTATTATCGAGGAAACGAAAAAATAACACCTTGATGCCTACAAAACTAAAACACAAGCTTAGCTAAAACGAAGTCTAGGAGAGCTATTACAAATCATATTCACCTGGAGAGTTAATAGTCAGATGAACTTGCTGAGTTGATCAAAAATAGACAATAATGAATATTTACAGTAAAATATGTGAACGCTAGACCTCCTTAAAACTTCCCATAAAACCTGAATGGGAGCGTGGCCTTTGCCGGGAGAAGTTGTAAAAACGAATGGTTCCCTGGCGTGGGGCCAGTAAACCACGTTAACCTCGGTTAAATGAACAGTAAGCGTCGCTGCCCACAGCAAGTGGGTTCCCTAGAAAGCTAAAGATGTGCTCACTCAACTAGTATGACAAGCCATCGGCTAGGACATCCTTTCTGGTAGCAGTTATATAGCCAGGGAACCTTTAGTCCTTTAGTTCCGTTTCAGTAGCTCGCTGGCGTGTCAGGCTCTTGTAACTCGGGTGAAACAACCTGAGCGATATTAAGAGCTTAGTTCATGAGACAAGAATGGCAAGTTATTGGGGTTTGGAACAGTGACGACGGGGGTCGCGCCGAGATAAAAGTGACATCGTGGATCTTAAGCTTAGTCATTTTAACTCATCTATATCAATCACCCGCTAGCTCCACTCCTAAAAGACCCAAAATTAGTTCGGATTCCCTTTGTTAAAACGTGACTGCATGACTATTGGGATAATACAGCCCTTCGGCTCAACGTGGATTCCATAATTCAGTTCCCCGGCTTAGAAAATATGATCGCTATTAACAGCTCCTGTTACCGATAATGAAGGCAATGAACTGTATGGCACCCTCACAGGGATTGACACTGCTTCTAGATTGTTCTGTTTTGGTTGAGTAAACGCAGCATAGCTGGTTAAATATTTTGCTTCAATTACATTATATGATAACAGAATATTAAACAGTCGACAGATGATGTGTGAACTGTCTCGGGGTAATGACAGACAGAATATTAGTAGTCACTACATTTATGAATAAGATTGTACGTAAAGTTTCTCTGCTGTCTCCTGGTCAATGAGTCAAACTTTCATAAGTAAAATGAAATACAAACAAAAATCTCCGACAAGACATTTCGCGTTAAAGAGAAGGTAGGTGTAACACGTTAAATTATCAGAGACATGACACAATCTTCCAATCTTCCCGAACACTAAACCCAAGTCAACGCCAAAAGGTGTCGCTAGTGTGTAGGGATAGGAGAGGAGGACTCTGCAATGATTGTGAAAGTTATTACATAGGCCAAAAATAAGTTTGCTTTCTCAGGCACCACGCGCATCAGTTATGCACGCCGCCCCGCATTAAAAATTTTGCTTTTCAGTAGAAATTCTTATAAGGCTTTAAAATAACAATATTTTACTTTTTTATTGCGCTTTTACCTGTTAAGCAAACAATATTGTTATTATTATGTTGTCTCCAGATGAAGCAAAATTTTGAAATTCAAAGAAAATCTATATAATAAAAAGGTAAAAATGTAAGGATTTCTGAAAACGTGCCTGACAAACATACCTTTTATTGCTTCACATGTACAGTCCTTTTTTGAAAAACTCTTTATGGGCCACCAAACTGACCGACATCTTGGAATTCACATGGTGCGGATACCCTATTTCTGTTAACATAAAAAATGTGTTATGATCACTTTGGGAAACCCCAAAATGCTCTGATCTCCGTTTACTGGTTCATGTCTAGCATAACCTTATTTACACTCTACATCACACAAGAAGAAATGTTTGATGTTTACTGGCAATGTACAGTGTCTAATGTGTAACAAATGACTTCCTGACTGTCGGACAACATGAATGAACAAACCAGTAACAGTGATTCACGACATGACCCAAACAGGTCGGTGTTACCATAAATTATCGCAATCAATATAATGGTTACAAAATACTACAGACTAAGGATGACCAACTTATTGACACATTTTTGCAATGCTTTATGTGAGTGCATCACGAGTAAATCACCGGCTCCAATTTAATGCAATAAATAAAACTTCTACAAAACGCAACATGGCATATTCTTGCAATGGTTTATCGCGGGGTTGTAATAAGAGTGTTTCAGTAGGAGCTTGCTTCAGTGACTTACTTTTAGTTATTGCTGTCATAAACACCCCGATAAAAAATCTTCCGTGAAGTTATACGGCATATTTAGTGTCTCTATGGTGTAAAACATTCATAAAAGAATCGGGTCCCTCAGCTCATAATTTACACAATGAGTTCTTAATGCATTTGGGCGGCAGTTTAATTGTTCAATGAAGTGAGGGATCATTATTCTTCGTTCGCCATTGGCTATGGTGCAGATTACATGAGAATCCGTTGTCATTCAAATGGCGTTCCCGCACAAAATAGTTCTTAATTAATAAACATTACGGTCCTTATAAAAAGGCAAAGGTGAGTGACCCTAGGTTACACCTTATGAATAACTGAATCATTTATCAAGTGTTCATATTCCTTATTTACATATTTGATATTGAATATTTAAAAAAATAACATTAAAGACGACTCAGAGGCAGACAATTAGGGCGTGGGGACAGTCTAGTGAATAGCGACGCACACACTAGTCAGCTGATCATCTTAATATAGAATAAAAAATGAAGAAATTAAAGAAAAATTAAGATAGAATGATAAAATTAAGAAAAAAAATTCGGACAATCCAATTACATTCCTTGAAAAGACCCGCAGACTGTCCTAATTGTAGGAAACCCTTAATTTCAAGTTAGTTTTTTTTAATGATTTGACAATGCAAGAAAATGAGAAATGATGTTGAAATATCACCCGCTGGACGTTCACCCAACCATCTCGAGATAATCCATATTTTCACGTTTTCACGTCTTAAATTTAATAAAAGAAAGATCAACATAACTGATGTGATCATTCTTGATCTCTTAAGAAGCTACCTGTCTCATTACAGGTTTCGGACAGATAAGTGATTCGTGAGAATTATTAATTTTACATAATTAACGAATCTCATTGAACCTCCCTGGATAGTAACGTGACGGTATAACTGATGGATGAAGACTTATCACATAACCCATGCGGCGGAAAGGAAAAGTCTTAGGTAATCAATCAAGGGCATTACGTAATTACTACATTTAATAAGCAAATTTTATCTAGACTCCAGAATTCTGATGCAGAATAAAAGCAAATTTGCATACGGATCCGCTGGACATGTATTCTTTAAACTAAACAAGGGTAAAATATATTAAAACTACACTCTGAAGGAAGGAGAAGCCTATAAGGGTTGATGATTTTATTTCTGTTTCATTATTTTGGTCAAAAATTGGTGTTTTGTGGGTGTACGTACTTTCTTTAAGATCAACCTTGGTACAAAACCATCGATTATCTTTCCACATTTTTTTTTTTTTCTTTTTTTTGTGTCCGTGTTTTTCTCCAATGTGACTGACTTTCAGAAACTGACCTTTGATCAGAGTAATTGTCACAGGTAGTATATTTGCACATGATTTTTATTTTGGACCTTCAGCGTATTCTAAGCTGAGAGCATATCCGAGCTATCCCTATTACGACTCATTTGCGGGTAACTGTGGAGGAAATTTGTAAGAAGACGGGGGATTATGTGCTGGCCGGATGGGGGCGCCTCACTCGTGATTACTGAACGATTGCCGACATCTACTTTCCTGTTTCCTCTTCGTGAAAATACTATAGTTCATTCACTGCTTACGTATATTTATTTAGATACAATTAATATTCAAAACATTTCTGTCAACTATATTTAAAAAAATATAATTTATATCACAAATTCAATACATTTTGGAACAGTGCCAATAAAAATATGAATGTTTATTCGACAATTCGATATCCTCCCAGTCTAATTGAAACAAACACGTTTCGAAATACGCTCAGATGGGATTTTCGACAATTGTAATGCTAATTTAGCGAAAATACTTCTACGTTAGTTGGACAAAACTTTTGGTGTTCGCCAAAATGTACCTCTGTCAGTGGAAACACGTGATTCCTGTGAGTCTGTATCCTGATCAAGATAGAAAATATTTTTTTTTCAGAAAGCACAGTGTCAGGTACCATCCCTGTTCAAATGCACGTAGGAATGCACGAAACATTTTTGGAACCCAATTTAACATTACCCTGTTGGTTTTGAAATCGTTGAATGTTGAATGTGTATTAGTTAGATGTCTACACCCTAATCTTCTCATACCACCCCACACAGACATAGAGACACATTCCATACTGCACAAAAGTTGATATATCTACACATATTCAAGGCATTATGAATTTGGATATTACAGGTCCGTCATGCAAACCATAAGTCTTTGGTTTTGTTACGATAAGCCGGAAATAAAGTAAAAATGTCCGATTGTAATGATTGACCGTGTTTCAGGAATGCCATCAATCAAAACGGTCCAAGTGAGACGTAAATTGAAAAATCTTGGGATTAGGAGCAGTGCAAAACAGTCAGAAAACGGTCACATGGGGGCAGGGCTCGGCCAGCTATTGTTCGCCTAGGAGGTAATTTTGTTATCAGCAACCAGCCTGGGTAACAGTTCTGACAACTGCCGCATCCCGGTCATCTACTCTCGGGTATCCATGCGACCAACTGCCGCTGCCGCCGATGTGCCGTTCCTTTTAATTTTTAAACTTCCCGGGACGTCACTGATCACTCCAACCTGGTTCCTTTGTCAAGAAGACATGTCAGTTTGTTATCTCGGGAATCCTGCTCTTCAAATCAAGAAATCATTTTCAGGAGCACAAAGAAAAGTGATAGAAAAGTTAAAGAAAAGAATATGACAGTTCCAAACCGATCGCAGCCTTCGGCGCGGAAAATAGTAACACCCCGTTTAATCTGCGCATAATCGTACCCACTAGAGTTATTCTTTGCTGTTTAGAGAATGTTAGTAAAATCATTTTCCCACAATGCCTGGGGTTTCGAAATCACCGATGGCGTAGGTATAAATGTGGTGAAAAAAGGTATGAATAGGCCATTGAAATTCGTCGGAACAGCATTGGTTCGTAGCAGATTAATTTGAAATGAATGTTTCCGTGATAGGGGGTTTATTTAATATATGTAACATTCGGTAATCGTGCAAGCTAAAAGGTTTTCGTCTTGGGTTGTGATAAAATCTGGAATTTGAAGTTTGACAATTTTGAAAAAGTAGTACCGGCCGTCAAACAAACCCTTCTGGAAAAAGTTTAAGTATAAACGACCCCGGTCGGAAGAGTGGACCTTATACTGACGAGAACACTGAAAATATAGGCTGACTGGTCATGTTGGGCATGCATTTATAACAAATCGGAAAGACACAGCCATCACTAAAATAATTTCTCTTTGTATATATAATTTAAACAAATTTGACAAAAGTACCACGTTTACCCGCGTGATGTATTATTGGTAACGGTGGTTACTTCCCTATGCCTGACAGTCTAGCATTATCAAGTAAGGTTTTCCACTTTCCTTCACCGCACCCGGAAACTATTGACTCGTGGTTTCAGAAATGGATAGGACATTTCACGCAGGACCATAAAAGAAAAGTAAACAGGTTTTTATAAGTACAGAACTAGATTATTACAACCGTTTTTAATTTCAGAATATCAGCCACGGAGCACGAGGCAGAAATAAATCACACATCATTGTACCAGCGCCTCAGCGATCGTTTACTAAATATCCTGTGTGTTTTCACAAAGGACCTTTGTAGTAAAAGGTCGAGCAGGGACTAATTGAACAGAGCAGAAATTGGAGGACTGCATAATTGGTTAATGGGAGAGGTGTTTCTTAGTGGTACATTTAAAATTAACTTGGAGAAAATCTGGTGACAGATTTCTCCGCGGAACAAGATAACTCAGTAAGAGAACCCATTTTAAAGGGACCCAGTCACATATCTGACCTTTATAAACTAAAGGTAATCCCTTGAAGCCAGAATACGCCAGAAAACGTGGATATCACCGCACACAGGCTGCTTGTTTTCTTTATATCAACGTGTTTATAATATGTGGGGCCCGCCAATATAATCAAAACAAATTCAACAACGGGACCTGGCGGTATTTCAGATAATCCAGGAAACTGGAAATAGCGTTTTGCAACAACTGACCTTTCTATCTCGGCATATATGCAATTTACCACCTTAGGTTATATGTTTTGTATATGTTATATATGCTTTTCCCGTTCGTCAACATTGCTGTGTTTACAAACACGTTGTTGATAAACAAGTTCATACATCCTTCACTGAAGCTTTATAAGAACTTTTCATAACCAGAATTACCCTTATATCATTAATATATACAGAGAAATCACATAAATTCTTTTTCAAAAGCCAAATGAAAAGGCACCAATAAGAGGTTGAAATTGGTAAAGCATCGGTGAAATCTGATAATTTGAAAGATCTTCCAAGGTTTTTCTTGGTGTTTTATGGAACATTTAGGGCTTTAAATAACAACTAATTATAGGAGGTGAAATTTTACCATAGGGAGATAACGGGTATTTTTAAGCCAGAACTAGAGCACTTCACCAAAATAATGAGGAGAGGTTTCAATTAGCGAATTTCAAAGTGCAAGACACCGACATAAATGACGTAGAATTTTCTTGAAGGTTTCACGTTTCCGCCTGATTACGGGTAAATAGTCTTCATCGTACTTTCAGCTGAATAAATAAAGATATTTAAACGAGTTAACATATATAAAACAGTACAATTTACTAAACGAACTATGCACAAGTAAGTTTATCAAACTTCCATCTGACTACTTGTGACTAAA
This sequence comes from Sipunculus nudus, assembly GCA_026874595.1. Classification (NCBI taxonomy): domain Eukaryota; kingdom Metazoa; phylum Annelida; class Sipuncula; order Golfingiida; family Sipunculidae; genus Sipunculus; species Sipunculus nudus. The sequence continues at coordinate 48,682,728 of CM049306.1, forward strand.
ACTCATGATCAAGTCTGTCCACTTACAATTAATCTTAATACAGATTCCATCTGACATCGTATGACGTTTATTCTTACTCGCGGCTGATTACGTACAAAAATTTCTAAACAGACTCAATCTGACTTAGTATAACCAATCTTCATAATCGCTACGTACAATTAATCTTCTTACATATTCCATCTGACTACGTACGTCTAATTTTCATATAATTACCTCTTACTACGTACAAAAATCCTTCAGCAGATTCATTCTGGCTACGTAAAAATAAACTTCATACATCAGTCAACGTACAGTTCATCTTCATACAAATTCCACCTGACTAATCTTTATGCTCTCGTCTGACTAATCTTTATCACTAATCCTCTGACTTCCAGCTAAATACACTTTATAGTCGAATCCTTGTAACTGGGTATATTTTATCTTTAACATAGAAAAATGCTGTACACTTCAGTCATGAGGATAAATAAAAAAAAGTTCATAGCAGCTTTTTAAAATTACCATGTACATATATGTAGCATTAATCGGATTTCCACAACAATACTTGTACAAGTCTTGTTATATATTTGGAGAGATACAAATGTTTCAATTTTCTTATTCTATTTAGTACCAGTGACTCATACAAGACATTCCCATCACATGTTGTATATAATGGGTGTATTATATGTGCGTCTTATTCATAAATGGTTATCCTCGTGTTATTTGTAATTGAAAAAATGTTATGTGTTTTCTTTGCTGTTTGCTTGGTCACTGGTGGTTTACAGTTGCGGCTGAAACATTGGGTGATCACCAGGTGCACATACTGCAAATCCCGGCAGAAAACAGCTAGGGGTATATGAGATAAAATGGTAGGAACGCTTATAATAAGGTTGTCTGGTTCATAAAGAAAAACAACAAGGTTGTGAGGTTGCACAAGAAAAACAACTGGAGTCACAGTCGAGATTTGTAGGATCTGGGGCTGTAGATTTAAATAACTCAGTATTTGATGCGTTCATGCAATTTCCTAATTGTATAGGGTTTTTGGAAGAACACGAGAGATCCTACCGCCTGTGACGTTAACCAATAGCAGCAGTTACCACATTGTAGGTACAACAGTAAAGTCTATAATGATAAATCCATTTTTTACGTAGTCACGGGTCTACGGTTTACCGAGTCTCAGCCGTCACCATTCTCCCAGCTTTTACAAAACTAACACTGATTGTGACGGGACCATGCCTGTTTTTGCATACCCACATATGGTACCCGAATCCGTTTAGATTACCATTTCCGGCCGAACCAGTGTTGTTTTTAGCATCTACCCTTATAAAGAAAAAAGGAATTACAAGTTTTTTTCACGCAGAAATTAAATTATATACTCAAAATAAGACTGTAGGAATTAAACTTCCACCAAAACAACTGATTTCAAAGATCCAAAAGTAACCAGAAAAGATAAAATTGTTTAAAGCATTAATGTTGTTGCTAAGCAACCGACGGTTGTCGTGAATTTAAACTACCTACTTGATCTGTAAATATTTAAGTGTGTACATAACAATGTTTTTATGGTTATGAACACTGCCGGTAGGAGGCACTGTTGTTTGATTTAGGATGAAGGTCGCCGCAGCATGAATATACCTGGGGTATGTCTAGAGACCATAGCGGTCCAATGTCCTTTCAAATGGATAAATGTCTATTCCATCTTTCAGCCACTCTCGCGTTGAGTGTATTAACTATTCAAGCACAAACTAGATGTGGTCGGACAATAGTCCCTAGAGCGCCCCGCATTTCTGGTAGTGGTGGACTAGTTTACATATCGGTAAAAAGTTACATAAAAAACCAGGATTTTATCCGTATGCATGAGAGAAAAAATCCTACTGGTTCAAATAATATTAAAGAAGATATGTCTGAAATAATGTGTGAAATAGAAAATCACCGATTGTACTCTGTTGGCCATATTTGATTTTGAGCAAGTCTGTTTTTAAATGGGTCAGAAGCCCTCATAGGCACCAATGATCCCTGTGAATCTGAGACAGATCAAGCATGTTCTTGTTGAGATATATTGGGTGTTGAGTAAAATCAACGATTGTGCTCTGGTCGCCATATTGGAATTCCGACAGGTCTACCATTCAATAGAGATGGAGCCCTTATAGGTACCAATCACCTGTCTGTAAATGAGAAAGATGAAGCATGTTCTTGTTGAGATATATTGGATGTGAAATAAAATTAACGATTGTGCTCTGGTGGCCATATTGGAATTCCGACAGGTCTGCCATTCGATAGAGATGGAGCCCTTATAGGTACCAATCACCTCTCTGTAAATGAGAAAGATCAAGCATGTTCTTGGTGAGATATCAGGTGTGTAATTCAATAGGGACTGAGTCCGCATAGGCACCAATCATCCCTATGAATTAGGGAAAGCTGAAGTATGTTGTTGTTGAGTTATCGCGCGCGACAGAAAATCAGCAATTGGGCTGTGGTGACCATGTTGGAATTCCGATAGGTCTGTAATTCAATTGGTCTGGAGCCCTTAATGGTACCTATCATCCATTTGTAAAGGATACAGATGAAGCATGTTCTTTTTGAGATATCGGGTCCCAAAGAAAATCACCCATTGTGCTCCGGTAGCCATATTGTGGTTCGGACAGACTTGTAATTTGATAGGGATAGTATTCTCATAGGTACCAATCATCCCTGTGAATTTTGGAAAGCTGCAAGATGTTGCTGTTGAATTATCGCGCGTAAAAGAAAATCAGCTATTGGGCTTTGGCGGCCATATTGGAATTCCGACAGATCTTTAATTCAATGAGTCTGATGCTCTCATAAGTACCAATCATCCCTGGGGATTAGGAAGAGCTGCAGTCTGGGGCCTTCATAGTAACTAATCATCCCTGTGAATTTGGGAAGCCTGCTGTATGTTGTTGTTGAGTTATCGCGCGCAAAAGAAAATCAGCGATTGGGCTGTGGCGACCATGTTGGAATTCCGACAAGTCTGTAATTCAATGAGTCTGATGCTCTCATAAGTACCAATCATCCCTGGGGATTAGGAAAAGCTGCAGTATGAGTTATCGCGCGCGAAAGAAAGTGTCACTGAAGTGACGGAAGTACGGAAGGACGGATGGACGGAAGGACGGACTGACACGTTGATCACTATAGGGCACCGCTTGTCAATGTAGGTGGCGCCACCAATACCTCAATTTCAGATACGACTTATGAGACAAACATTGGCATAAAATTTGGTGATGACAGCTCCAGCCGTTAGGGTGCTTTTTTGGACAGATGACGAAGTTCAGCTTCCTTTAACTCGGCCAAAAATATCCAAACTTGAACCATTTGAACAAACTTGAAATAGATTGTTCCAGGGATCATTTCTATGAAATATTTGACAATTTGGCTGGACAGTTTCAGATAAAAAGATTTTAAACCTTTTTTAGCTTCTTCCCTACAAAATCTAAGAAAATGCATTTAGAAAAAAATAAACAAAATCCGACAGAGTTTTTCAGATGACTGATTATTTGCAAAAAAATGGGCGATGCTAGCTCCAGGCGTTTTTGAGATAGCTATGGTTAACGTACAGACGACGCACGACTCATGGATGCACGACGCACCGACGCACGACGGACGACGCCGCACCATCGCAAAAGCTCACAGGTTCGCTAAAAATATCACATTCTATGAAGAATTATAATCATGTGCGAACTATTAACAATATAACACAAAAATGACTTTATACCAAGTTTTAGCCCTTCATCGGGAGCTAAATGTTATAAAACATTCAAGTAAAAAGCATGTGTATAAAATAACAAAAAAAAAAATACATGAAATTCTCAAGTTCTATTTCAAATTTCTTTTAATAAGGAGATTTGTATTGGACTCGATCTTGGAATTCAAATGACTCGGACTCGAACAGGGTGGACTTGTACTCAAAACTCAAGGTCTGGAGACTTGCACTCGGACTCGGATCTTGTAGACTCCACTACTTGTACTGAACAGATGTACTGTTTCTTCCATTTTGAATGAAGTGTCCCTCGCTGAAGCTGTCATAATAGTCAGGCTCTCATTTATGACGTCACATAAACGAAACCGGAAAAGACTGAAAGGACATAGTTATAAAACTGACAGCTTAAAGATCGTCAGATAAAAGTACCAAAGTCTACAGAACGCTACGACAGAGAGTCGGCGTAGATTGGAATATTTTTTTTCTTAAACTCTGAAATGTGACAACACAAAAGCTTATTGAATATAAACTAGGGTACGAATTAAATTGTTAAGTGTCTCAGAAATGACTGCTTGTCCCGAAAAACGGGGTGACGCTTCAAGCGCCACAACCAATTACCGCTATTGATAGATCCAGCAGCAAGTCTCACAGGTCACGTTGACAAAGCAGGTCAACTCGACTGAAGACAGTGTATGGTGACGACCAAAACGGTTGAAGATTCTCTGTGAAGCTCCTCTTCATAGGGACTCTCTGGGGGAATATAGATTGATCGCAGGAAGCCAAAGAGAAAGCATAAACTGGGATAGTGTTCCATCATTAGCGGTGGACAAAGCGTCCCTCTGCCGGTTATGGGAGTTAACAAGACACACAGACGGGAGTACCGGCATAAAGGTCGTTGATGGCGACCGAAGTAGGTTGTAATAAGGTCATTGTCGGGTGCAAAAGTGCATCGGTTTACTACGTCTTGTTAGCTTTATTTTCCGATATTCAGGCCATAAAACCTGTGACCTGTCTCGTTATGGGACTGAGCTCCTCCTTACAATTGAGATCAGAGCGTCTTTACTTATACTAGTCACTGCTGTCATGGCCGTGCTGTGTCCGTGAGGTTGTTGTAATATGTGACTGAATACCAAGCCTGGTGATCTATATAATGTTTCATGAGAATATTGCAGTTTCTCCGGTTTTTAGGAGGTAGGTTCTGTTATCGAAAATTTAAGGGCAATACCTTATGCAAGTCGAAGCGTTTACGAGTTTGGAAATCGAAAATTAAAGAGTATATCCTATGCAGACAAAAAACTTTCATGTTTATCCGTTTTTTAATCGAAAATTAAAGAGAAATATCCTATTCAAATAAATGCATTCATGTTCAAGAGTCACAATCGCATATTAATTAGTTATGTCTTATGCAGATAAAAGAAACTTTATTTTCACATATTTTTCACATTAAAGAGTCTGTTGTTCTAAAATAAAAAAAGAAAAATACCTTTTGCAAATAGAACCGTTCATGTTTAAAAGTGTTGCAAGCGAAAATTAAATGATAATATACAAATAAGTTTTCGCGTAGAAGTGAGCGTTTCGCTTTTTCATTCATTTTCCAGTCAAAAGTAAACCTCAACTGTATACCTGAGCTACGGATTTTTTTTATCGCACACAGTGTATGTTGTTAGAATGTAAACAAACATGTCCAACAGTTGGTCTGTTTATTTTATGTGACAATGCAATTGTAGGCCATGAGGCGTTTTCAGAAATGACGAAAAGATCAGTTTCTTCATCGAAAGTTTAATAGCGATTTTTGGTATTACAAGTTCTGTCCCTCCGACATTTTATGTGTAAAAAGCAAAACTGTCTCTGTCCAGTACCCGTATGTAGAAATCACATGCACCAGCGTTATTTGTCCGACCATGGGCATACACTGGACACATTATTGCGGGAATATATTTAGAAAAAAATATGTACAACTAATTATAATACCGACTCATGATAACTTGCTGAAAATGTCGACGCCCAAGAAATGAACCAAAAATAATAATCTGAAGAATAGGCACCCGGCCTGGCCGCAATGTCTTTGTGCAAGGAGTAAGATTAGATCATGCGATTGGAGAGACATGATATTAGTTAACCTTATGGATTTTATCTGGATTATATGCTCGGCGCTAGAAATAACCCGGTATATCGAAGCGAATCACAGACGCCCGAGATCGATATTTCAGCATTGAACATTATGAGCCGAGGAGGGGAACGATATTGGAAACTCCCGCTCTGTTGTCCAAAGCCTTAACCACTAGGCGACGTCCTAACGCCGCCGAAAAATAAGTATATGGCTGCAAACCCCATGCATGGGCTACGTTGACCGCTCTATCACAGAACCAATCATATGTATTGGCTGATTTACACTGCCTGAAATATTAGAGGTTGTGTGATTAATGCCGGACAGACATTCTTTATTTGAACATATTTCTTTTAAACGGTATTACGCTATGCTTCATGTGGTGATTTAAAGGGGGAGGTGTTTCTCAGCTAGATCGGAACTACGTATTATTAGAAGCAAATATTTATGTATGACAAGACGGTTTTGGATTACGCGTACTCTGTCGCCCGTCAGTGTTGTTTTGGGTATTACGTCTGTAATTGAACAAACGCTCTACAATAAAAGACAGAATGCGATTGGCGACCCTACCCTACTACAACCCTGGTGAAATGCAATTGAATAATTTTCCTCTGTGATTTTATTATCTAGATATTACGGTACATAATAATATCCCAGTATATTGTAGTGACTCCAAATTTAAGGCGAATATGTACTGTAGTTTCTGAGTTACAGTTCCTATCATATTCACATCCTAAAATGGACATGCTGTCTACACAACACTGTTGTATATCCGTCCCTCCACGATATTTGCTTAGGAAGAAGAATATATTGGAAACCGAATGGATATATAAGCAATAAGCGATCCGATACACAAAACATGCGCTTAAAGTGACCGTTGTCGTATACGTGTATACATGTTCACACATGGTTTGTTCGTTTTATTGGTTGGGTCGCTGACACCACTGGCGTGATATTGACCCAAACACGATTGTTTAGCGAGACTCTGTGGGTTACACAGATAAGGAGTGCTCGAAAATATCAACACAACCACAATGAATACATCTGCAATATATGATAGGTTTAATTTAAGACCAGAAATATGGCCTGTAATAAGTGCTGCCAATTTACTGAGGGTGCACGTGACATGACCATTGCTGATAGTTATTATGTAGATATTTAAAGTTCTCTATGCATTTTGCTGGGAAAAGCTGGAAGTTAAGAGTTAGCGAAGGCCAGATTTTAAGTGACAATATTTAAAGGTATTCACCTCCCTTTTCTGTATCATATATATGATTTCTGACTAATTCTGCGTTCATATAAATGTATATAAACATATAAACTGTAAGTTATTCCTGTAACTTTCTTACAGCGCCTCTGTGATTAAAGTTTGAAATTGTTAATCCTCGGTCAACACGGTTCATGCGTCAGCGTTGACAAACAGAAAGACTATGTTACCTAATGCAGGTTTTCACGGGGCACGCGAAGGATGCGAATGTCAAAAGAGGTAAGTCCAACGTTCGGAACAGTTTTACTCCGAATGTGTCGAGACATTTTTCGTGATTTTGAACGTCATGCGACATTTAAACATATGTGGCGCAATTATCTGTTACTTCTTTTACAATAAATCTGCATTTAAAAAGGCCCAATTTCCTATCTTACCATTATAAACTAAAGGTAATATCTCAGAGCTTTTATAAAATTAGGCCAGAAAACGTGGATATCACCTCACACAGGCTGCTTGTTGTGTATATATCAATGTGTTTATAATATGTGGGGGCCCGTCAAAATAATCAAGACAAATTAAGCAAGGGCATCTGGCAGTAAGTCAGATAAGCCAGAACTTTGCTAATGGCGTTTTGTAGCAAGCGACCTTTTTACCTCCGCATATATGCAACCTACCGCCTAAGGTTACATATGTTTGTCCCGGTTGTCATCATTGCTGTGTTTAAAAACATGTTGTTGATAAACAAATGCATATATCCTTCATGAAGGCGTGATAAGAACTTTTCACAACCAATAATACCCTTAAAACATTAATATATACACTGAGGAAGCCAGAAATCACATAATTATTTTCTCAAACGGTAGAGGAATGGGCTCCTTTAAATGCACAGGCAATAGCTTTTGCATTATAACCTAAGCTTGGTTAAGATGTCCGAGGCATATGAAGAAAGCATGTAGACAGGCAGAGCTTTTATATAGATAGAATAAACACAAGGCCTGTGTATAATGGATGGAAATATTGCGCCAGGTTCCGCAAATGACCATTAGATCACAAGCCTGTGAAATCTTTAAACTATGTTCATCAGCTCATCTTGTATTATGGTTTATGTCGGGTCATTTAAAGCAAAGCCGTCATTGATTTTTAATCCTGAGTAAATTGTCTGGGGTTGGTTCTCGATCGTTTTAGCACTTAGATCGGAAGTTCTAACGTTGACTGGATTGCATTCTCGGGAATAGGATTCCTTTTAATGCACATGAATGTTAAATCCTGAAAATAAAATTTACTAAGGAAGGACCACTATATTGTAAATTTAAACCCGTTAAAGGTGTTCTGGGCTCTGTTTTCACTAAGTTTATTGGAACGATACTTCCGACTTCGGTTATAAATCAGGACCTGATTTACACGATGGTAGTCTTGGTGAGGCCATATACTGGTTTCCTCTGTGACATCTTCCGATCTGGCCCGACTTAAGATTGGTATGCCCCTATAACCTACATTCGTTATTGGGCCGCCTACCCTAAGATCGGTCAGACCCAATAACTGATGTCGGTTATTGGTTCAAACCCATCTTCAGATGGGTCAGGCCCAATAACCGATCAACAATATCAACTTGGAACAAGACCATTTCCCGATGTTATTTATATTTTTTTCCTATGTCGTTTATTGGTTCAGACCCATCTTAAGATGTCATGCCCAATAACCGATCAAGAATATACAATTTGCACAGACCCATCCTCTAATGATCATTTACAGATATTAAATACATTAGCTTTCTCAAAAATAAAAATAGACATACATTTAAATTGATTTCAATTTATTGAAAAAATATTACAATCTATGTCCAAAGAAACAGAACTTTCGCAGGTTTTTAATTGTCCAGATACCTTCTACATATGATACAATAAAATATACAAACTACAGTCCTAAGGAATCAAAAATTAACATTTATTTCATCTTTTTCTTCTTTTTTTAAATTCAAAGTTGTGAGCATGCATCGGTAGATCATAATCGGATATTGGGACAGTCCCATCTCAAGATGGGTCAGATGGGAGAATGGCGTACGGCATACACTAAATTTAAGCTTTAGCAGCTCCAGGTCACAGCACTGCATGGCCTTCATTACCAAAAATACCAGAGACATCATTGCAACTTCCATTTTAGATGGCAACAGATAATATTTTAGAATTAATAGGGACCTAATCAGATACCAGGTATGTTAAATTTACACGGTGTATAACGTTTTCTCCTTGAGATATTATGGTATCTGCTTATATTTCCTTATAAAACCATTTGCTTACTCCTGTATATAAGTGGAAAAAAAAACTTGCACTGGGCTCTATCAACGGCGCATTATACACATAGCGAGCATGCATCCTGGTCTACTTCACAAACCAAACTTTGTCATGGTTCTAACCGATGCTTCTTTCGTTTTTCTTTCTTGTTACATAAGAAAGATAAAAACTGCTAGATAAAACAGCTGAAATGTGGATAGAAAATCCATCTGCCGGGTTGTTTTTGCTAGGAAACAAATTTGAGCAAATTTTAACTAAAGACGTGACTAAATGTTTATGTACCGTAAATGTAAGAGCTTTGGCCAATCTGCTCTTGTAAGATAAGGTAGAACTTATTAAAAGTGAAGATATTTCAAATTCTGTAAGGATGACATATAATAGTTAACTGACAAACAAAGGGCCGCGGGGAGCTGATACAGGTGATTATAAAAATAAATATGCGGATGTGGTTTTTAACCAATGATTGCCCAAGTTTTGCAATATTTTGCTGCTTTTAAAACTGGCTTTCCGGCGAAGGACTTTAGTAACAGAAAGACAAAAGAAAACTTATTTAAACGTGTAAGTTTAAGTTTAATTAACTCTGAAAATAACTATAAACTTTATTCTATAATCAAATACTTCAATTCATTCTATAACTAAAAACTTTATTTCCATGGCTCCGATGGGAGAGGTGGAGGAGGTGGTGTGCAGGTCTGTAGAGGTGGAGGAAACCGGAAAACACCTTGGCAGGACTCCAAAACCCACTGTCATGGTAACTCCGGTGATCGAACTCCGGTATTCAGGGGAGAGAGTCGGGGATTTTACCACTCGTCTGTTCAGGGGTCAAATCGTTCGCAAATTGTACAGAAGTTTTGCGTGATGTTATATGCAGTTGCTTGACTCTTCAAAATTCTGAATGCTATAAAGCACTCAAAAACCTGCATATACCTGAAGATTGAAATATATAATAATAGATTCGGTTTTAGTTCCTAAAGTCTCCTCTCCACCATAAATTACAAGAAACGAAAGAAGTTGATATTCCATACAAAGGTACAGATAAATAAATAAATAAAAAAAATAAAGGAGAGACCTGGAGACCTTAATGAAAACATACCCTACATATATGAAATTACATATTTCTCTTTGTTTTTTTCAGCAATTCTGGTACTGATATTGTATTTTTTTTTCAATTATTTTAATTCAGTTAGGTCCTACTTTGTCTGTTTGCAGCTTTACGGAAAACCCCTTTGATGATATTGGAAAGTTAGGGTAACACATCCAAGAAACAAGCCATTAAATTGTGAAGATTGTTTTGATCAGCATGAAGCAATTTGAATTGAAAGGATTTTTCCGCATTGGGGGGGGGGGGGGGGGGGGATTCACTAGATTCAGGGGCTGATTTTGTTCAAGTGTTCGCTCGTGAACTGGACTTCTTGAACCATTACATCGTGTACACGGGGATACAATAAAGTCTGATCAGGATCTTAGCGGAGGTGTAGGCCTACATGAGGTCTGCGACTACTGCTTTAGCTAATACTGAGTTGAATGTAAGGTCATAATATCAGGCGTTAATTCCAGTATGATCAGATTGGCTATCGGACGTGTTGGTGGCTGTAACAAACAGAGACCTAAAAAGTAACCATTTTTGCTATATAAAAAAACGGACAAAATTGAAAGCATTGTCATCAGCCGGATCTAAGTAGCACTGAAGAAAGGCGACAAGGATAGCGAGGAATTATCGCCATTGACTGAAAACAGGGACACACGTGTGCAGGATATAGGAGATAACAGTTGATTTAATTACAAAATACCAGTAAGTGACGCAACAGGCGACATGTCAGTTCTGTCTAGGCACGGCGACATAATAGAAGCGTCAGCAATGCTTGCCTGATAGACATATCGTCCCGGACCAGCCCCGCCCCCTACCAGATCGGGGCGTGACAAAGCGCCATATCGCAATTCGGCCTTGTAATTACATGTCTAAGTTCAGCAGGCCGGGAACATATTATCTCCGCCTGCTTTTTTTTTCGCTTTTCTTTTACATGGCCGATTTTTTAAAGAAAAAGATCACGAGTAAAAAGTGAGAACCTAAAAGATAGACGTTATTTGTGATAAAATCAAAGGTATTTATACAAACATAGAAATGATAAATAATAAAATATAATATCAAATAGAAATAAAACCATACATTACTGTAACAAGGCATATATAATTTTCCTAATATTCATTTTTATTAACTTTCTATATTACATTATATTCCCATAACAATTATTCAACATTAATACTATCATTCTAATAACTGCAATTTGATACCTGTAAAATGCAATCCTAATAAATGGATAAATCTTCTGATAACAAAAAAGAATAGAAAAGGAAGAATTAAACATTTCATGAGTTGTAACGAAAAGAAAACTTGCAGGAGCAGAATATTAAATTATATAACTGAAAATGTTGTCTCAGATAGCGACGTTTATCTTGAAATATAGGTTCCACTGGGATATATGTATGGTAATCTGATGTTACTAGCATTAAAGGTCTTCTTCGAAACATCGATTAACCAGCAACGGCCTGCCATTAGTTATTTCAATTTGGTCACGATACCGAGGTGGTCGTTGTGCGAGGTTGTATTGTAGTTGCAAGTCTGTAACTTTACCGCGTGACTGGCCCGATAGTCCCTTACAAAACTGCATAAATAATCATTTCTACGCTCCGGACACAGCGTGTGACCTCCAGGGACCTCCCAGTCACACGCTGTAAAAAATGGAAGGATTCTACAGGTTTGGTCATCAGATGCTTTTCGGGAGAAACCCAGCCTACTGAATGCTCCGTAAAACAAAATCTGATTGCCTCAGCGTGTAAATAAAGATGGCTGAATCAATGCGGAACCCGTTAGGCGGCACTGCAAGAGAGGAAATTTTAAAACAGCGGGGATAACTGACCTCAGGCGACACCAGCAAGTTAGTATAGAGACTTTCCTGAAAGGTGACGATTGCATCGTGTATATTCCATTGGGGTCGGAAAAAGTCTGTGCTGCCAAGCATTTTCGACCGCATTGCAAATCGACCGGCACCTCCAAGAACATTCGATACCTGCAACGTGATTGGTTAAATTTTACGCAGAATTCAATTCCACAGAGACAGCACCGCCTGGTGGCCAAACCTGACGGACCCCCACGGTTCGTGCAGCGGTTATAGCGGAGCGAAAAAATGAGAATAGCCCAACCGCTGCTTATGGAGCGTAACTCATTACGAGATGATAGTTCCTTATAGCAACCGGGGGATCAGGTGTACTTGATGGTAAACAGTCAACGTCCAGAGCCTGTATCTACTTTGTAAAACCAAGTGTCATTGATGATGCGACCTGTCCCGCTTGTGAAATGAGGTAAAAAATGTTTCACATTTTTTACATGTTCCACATTTTTCAAATGTTTCACATTTTCTCTTTAACTGTCCGACAAATACGTTGCAGCATGTTTTAAGCTAATGTTTTCCTTAAAGGGTGTCCTAAAACTGGATAAACAATGTTGTTGGTATACAGAGGTGTTAATTGAAACATGTATTTTTTTCATTAACACTGAAAGATTTATCATTGACAATTAAACTGAACAGTATATACACTGGAATCCACATTTGATAAATTGTTATTACTATTAATATATGTGCTTTGGTCCATTTAAACAGTAATAGCATTTTCTTTTTTCGTCTCATACGTACACTGTGTCAGCATTTACAGTAGCTTTATATGTGTGAGACTTTGTTAATTCATATATGTTATAGTCATTATTATAAATATGTGTCTTGGAAATCACATTTTGGCCTTTATTAGAGGTCGGGACTGGTTCTAAAATATTGTTCGATGACTGAAAGAAAAAAAAGAAGCCATGATCGATTATTAAGCGATAATTCTATGTACCATCTGTATTACCGTGAAACTTGCTTCAAGAATTATACCTCAAATACTGACCAAGAAAATCCAGTTTTATAGTACATTATTCTGAAAGGTCAAGGTAATGGACAAGTTGTTGCTGACGTTCAGCTTCAGTTTTAATGCTCTTTGCTACTTTGCTTCGCGTTTTAATATTGTCTCTGACTGGATTATCATATTTGTAATGGTTAATATGACTTCTTTACATTTACATACAAAAATCGTTAAGGAACTATTTTGTGAAAATGTACCCGATTTAATTATCAAAGAAAATGAGCAATCATTGATATAATCGATTAATTCGCACACCACTATCCAATATCAACCGTGTGTGATCGACGTAAAGTAAATAACAGGAAAATTATATTTGGTAAAAATGTTTTGTGTAGTGACTTTGGATTCCTGCTGACCATGAAAAGGTCTGGTATACCAAGTCTTTAGAAAGCTATTAAATGTAGACAGAATGACGATAGACCTGAGACAGTCGTCTATAAACGGGAACAAAGGGCTGGGCCAGCTGGTAGGTGGGTGGCCCCTTGGCATCTGACAAATGTATCAAGCAACTCTTAATGGCACTTCGTTACTGATACAATTTACCCTGCAATAAAAAGGCAATAAAAGCAAGGGTTACAAGCCGAAATGGAACAAAAAAGCTATAAATAACGCACACTCACGAGAAAATGCTGTTCCAAATGCTAAATTTAATGAAAAATCAACCAGCACGCAATCCATGTTGTTTTGGTAATTTTCGAACAAATTCAATTACTTCTCGATCAAAATGGTAGACACTCTCTCAATGTAATTTCAGATCTCAGTTCTGATAGAGGGTCTTATATAATAGCCTATCAGATACCGCATCCTGTTTTCAGCCAACTTAACTCAGTTATAACCCAAAGACTTGAGGGACACAGTGGCCACAAACTTATCTGTACCCATAAACAGATGTCTAATGTACGAATTACCGAGAAAGACTCCAGATATAAAGGTCTTAGAAGATTATTTGCTGGAGTATTTTTTTCTAAAACACCTCAGCAATAATCAGAGCAACGTCTTACTTGTACGCCTTTTTGGTAGTTCTGCATGATCTACAAGGGTAGAGTTAATAACATCAGTTATTCCGTCTTTGAGGTTATATCGAGATTATAGCATTTTGCCATTTTAGCTCTGACCGGGACCAATATGGTGTAAAGACTTCCGGTTTTAACACCATTTCAAGTTATCCCCCCGGTAATCTAAATTTGTAGATTAACCCCCGGGAGTAGACTAAACGCATCATCAGGTTAATCCCTCCCCCCACTATTCAGATTACCCCCTCGCTGATAAACAAGGGCCTAGGTGCACAAAAAGTCTCCAGCCATATGTTTACCATGGCAAGTGCTGCACCAGTAAAACCATTATTTCCGAAACCTTGGCAAGAACCTGTTTTTACAATAAAAAAACTAACAAAATTCACACTGTATTTAAAAAAAAAGAAAATGCATGATTAGCTTTTAAGTTTTCAAGATGACCATGTTTTAATTGAGAGCAATGGGGAAAGAAATTTTAACAAATTTGAACAAATGGATACCTGAACACTAAATATGGCTGTACCATTTTATGCAGAAAATGGTTAATCAGAGTTGGAGCCACCTGCAGGTTTAAATGCATGTCATGTGATCAATATGCCTATAAAATAAGTAATGATTGGTGAAGTGGTTCATGAGATAAAAGGTAAAAGAGTGTGCACCCTATATGGAAACAATTTGGTGAAGAAAGCATCAAGGGTCTTGCAGAATGGGGCGGGACGGACGAACGGAAGGGAAATCAGCAAAGTATGCACTCCGGTGGAAACATCAGTCTGAAAAAAAAATCTATACAATATGTATTCATTGAATTCCCCTAGCTCAAAGGACTCGTTACGTGTGATCTGAAGGCCGAAATGTTCTTATTTACTGACTTATCTAAAGAAAAATGAAAAAGGCCATTTTAAGCGCAGAAGGTCGTTAAACAGACGTGATGCCACCTGCAGTTTTAATCACATGTCAGTCATGTACTGAGTAAGTCTGTAAAGAATGGTGAAAGCAGCATGGGCCTTAGAGATATGTGGTAAAAGAATGGGGCGGGACGGACGGATGAACGGACGGAAGAGAAATAAGAAAATTTCGCGATCAGCAGAATTCGTATGTTTTTAACCCATGATATATTATTTCAATAAACCACGTGAAAGATACTTTATTTGAAGATGGGATCAAATTATGGAGAATTAAATTTTCGCAATGTAATTAATTGTATTGGTTATTAGATCTATATTGTTCATACACTTCCCCAAAGCGCGTGACACTCTACAGGCAAACATAAGATATTGTTACGGAACCTAATATAAACAGATCACGTATGCGTGATGAACACAAATTTGGTAAAAATCAGATTCTGTAACACTAGGCAGCGTGAAATGTCTAGGGGAATGAATAAAGAAGTCAGTGTTTTTTTTTGTTAACAAATAACTATAATTTATTCTTAAAACAACCCTAACAATACAATACACTAAATCAATACAATTATACAGTAAAACAGCGTTATAGCAACAAGTCAATATAATCCCACAGAAAGATAATGGTAGAGTACCTCGATACCAACACCATCACAACGATAAGTCCTTTGAATGTAAACTCTCGGAGAATGACAGTCCAGTGGAAAGATCTTGCAACAACACAGAAAGTAAACTGAAGTCCAAATGTATAAAATCCAGGAGAAAGTTCTTGAAAAATCTATAATTGCCGCATTCGTCGGATAATGTCCTGACACACGCTTCTGCGTCCGCTGGTATCTGCTCTGCTCTCTGCCCTCTGGTTCTAGAAAACAGCCCCTTTACATACCTTCACACCCCAAGCCGGGAATTTTCCACTTCCCGAACAGTCTATAAGGACCCTACTCAACAGTAAACACGCGCTTCAGGAATTCTCTAGAAAGACATAGCCGTGTGTCTCTACATATACCAGGCTCATCACGTGACCCACGACCAGGCGTGAAAACCCAAGGCTCACATGACAACGAGAGTTCAACCAGCACGGATTAAACACAAAATGTAACAACAACACGAGCCACGCCCGTGTCACACAATAAAAGAGCACCTGTAACAATATACAACGATTCAAAATAATTTGGCAATTTAAGAAAAATGAAATTATATGAATTTTAAGTAAATAAACATAAAGAAACAACTGTTTTGAAGTTGTAATCGGAAACCATGGCGGTATTCCGAAATCGAGTTACCCCAGGGGGTTATCTGAAGAGGGGGTAACCTGAGATGGCTACACCGTGACTTTCCCCCTTCCGTGGTCCAACTCTTTTACCACTAGGCAATGTCCTGTATAAAACGGCATAGTTTGTCACATGTTCTGAGGACTGCTAACTTAAAATACACTGCATCTGTGAAAAAAAACTTGCATCTGGCAAGGGGTGACTTTTAATACCTTATTCTCAAAATGAAACTTTCAAGTCACGAGACGTTACTTTGAGAGATGTTGTGACATTTAAAGAAATCAATGGGTTAAGTCCACTACTAATATAGAGGCTTTAAACATATCAAGGACCCTGGTAAATGATTGACAAACGGTCCTCACGGGGTAACACCTAGTCTCAGGTCCGGCCCGTCGCCATGGTCCATGAAGCGATCCCGCTGTCTATGACCCCGCCGGGACCGATCGTTTAAAAGGACATGAAGTCTGAACCCTTGAGGAGTAATATTACGCTAAATAAAAATTTGGGCATTAAGGGATGAATATAAAAGGTCCATGTGTGGCAGGGATCCGATATTTTATTGCATACTACATGTGTTCACTTGCTTATATGGATGCTTATTTATATTCGCTATGGATGTTATGGGCCTGTTTCAATGGGAGACAGAGGTAAAATTTCCCTTTTACTTTAAACGGAGAGGAATAAAGTACTTGTTTGTTGCCCTCACGTTTTATTGATACAAAACGCATATGATATACAATTTGATTGCGAAAAAGGTCCGTGATAGAGACGTTTTATGATCCTGCGTATTTTCCTCGATTATTAACCTCGATAAACTAAGGAATCATATTGAGAAAATGTATAGGAAACCACATACGTCAGTTGCCTCTCTGAATCGTCGATACTGTTACCTTACATAAGAGTATATTCTTGAATGTTTAATATAGAAAACATGTAAATAAAATTTAGATTTAAAAAAAAGTTGAAAAAAGGAGCAACATTTAATTTCGCTTAACCAAAATATATACTCCTTAGCTAGCATGGGACATTAGGTCCCCTCGAATGTTTCGCAGCAAGCCCCCACCTACAGATGCTTATATGGGAATTAAATGGATATGTGTACAGCTGTTCTACCCGTTGACTTTATTTTTATAATCATTATTCATGGTATTATGTTCGGAACCCTTTAAAACAGTTAAGTGTAGCGGAATTATTCGCTAAACAGATATAAAATGCGTTAAGAGGTTTTGGAAATTAAGCCGGGAAACAATCTCGCATAAACAGGTCTGAAGTGGAGAAGAAGAAATAGAGTTCAGTGAAACAGTGCTTTCTAACAGAGTCAATACGTCCGACCTTTTCCAGGACACAGTCACCATTTATACTCCGTCTGTTGCCATGCGAAGGTTAACGCAAGTGGAAAATCTAGAGAACAGTATGGGGTCTAGCAGAGTTCTATCTCAGGTCGGATGCTCCTACATATTAACAGTGGTAAGCATCTGTGCCATCTGTTAGAGATTATACCCCTCTCTTATAGAAAAAATCCGCCATTATTTCCCAGGAGTTCCCTTAGGTACATATATAAGAAACAGGATGTATAGTTCTTAAGACACCAGACCTAACACTGTTACGTTGGCATGATATGCCTTTTCGCCAAATATATCCTTTGATAAGAAACACATGATTGAAACAGCAACTGTTCCTTCGTCTGTTATCAATTAATACTCCGTCTTGAAATAATGAGACATATAGCGAATCGCCGATGTACGGCCAACATTCAGTCAAGATGATATCTGTTCAATTGTATTTATTCCGGACGAAAGAGCACACAACACATTGATATGCTTGGTATCATTTTCATTTATTACAACATCGGACTAAAAATTCTCGGTCAAGCTTGCGCAGTGCCGCTCAGTTTCGAACCCTATTAAATATAATCCAATTTAAGATTATGCCATCTATGAAAGAAAAACATACTGTCAAGATATAAAAAGAGAAAGGAATACTATGAAGACAAAAATACAAAGCGAAGCATCCTCCACGCAAATGACCTGATCAAACGCACCGTTACATCTGGTTGCTATGGTAATTCGGCTTTAGTAAACGCCGGGGGGAAATATCATGTATATTCAGTCATTGGAACGCAAACCGCATAGAATCCCACAATTTTTGCAAAGTCTGAACGATTATTAGGTCTTTAAATTTCGTTTGCCTACATTTGGTTCTAGAAAACCATTGAAACATGAGAACAACCATGTACAAATATATACATTGTTAAATCTATATGATATTCTGGAATTGAAATTTAGAACCAGTGTTCTTGTAAGGAAATTTTAAACTTTTTCTATATGGCCAAACCCTATACATTTTTTTAGTCTGTTCTCCAAAGCCATTTATTTGCAGAACTCCAAGCCCCGGATTGCGGGCCGGCTCCCGGATATTACCTGTCAGTCCTACAGCAAACTGACAGAAAAAAATGCCAACTTGCTTGGCACGTGTCAAATAGTCTCCGTCCAGGTTTGACAACTTCGCCTCGTTTTGATTACTACATGCTATGTTGCATTCTGGGTGCATGCTCCGAATTAAAAATTATATGACGGGCTTCGTGGAGCGAATTTCCATTAACATGAAACAAATAAGAATAAAAAACATTCGTCATGAAAGAATACTTTCTCAGCGACATTTCATACAAGATACAATAAGGTAGACAGGGGAGGCTTGTAGAAGTAAATGAACTTTTTTATATATCGATATATAAATCCAGATATAGGCTCCCTGGGTGCAAAACCATAGATAAGAAAATGTATTTTTTTATATTTTAGTTACTTCTACATGGGTTCACATATCTTTAGTACGGCTGATGTGGTGATACCCATCTCCATGGTGACAGATTTTCATCTTATGTTTAGGATACTTTGGACCTGGGCCTAAATGGTAACCTCTTAACTTATATTAATTTATGTGATGTGGAAAATCCAGACTTAGAAACCGATATCCACGAGTACTTGTTTTTCTTCTCTCTTCAATTCTGGTCGGTTGAACCACGAAACTGATTGCCCCACGATTTAAAGATGAGATTACGCAATATTAATATTTATAACCTTTTGTATATACAGTTCTGGACCATTATTTACTTTGCTTAAACATTAGACACATTTTATATAAAAAACACGAAAAATTAATAAACGTCTCTGGATTAGAGGTATGTGTTCCACCACTCGCTGACGATCTATTCAGTAAGAGTTGCGAATCCCTGATGCATGCAAATGACACTATTAAATATATCATATAACCGTTTTATGTTAAATTCTGACATTGCACAGAGAGCAGAGTGAGAATTAGTTAGTTTTTTTCTCTTTTGGCGGTGACCTAAAATACTAAGATTCAGTTAAAATAGTTATGGTTTCATGCCTTATGTTCTTATGATTCTGTCAACATGCAGTTACATCTTTGATTATGTCGTACGTATACCGTACGTGTTTGTATTATAAAGCCCCAATGTGGAAGGTTTGGTTGAGGTTATTTCTATACCAATATTTAGAATGGGTCAAGTTTTGGAAGGAGGTTTTTCTAGGTCCCCCAGAGTGTAAACAGCACTGGAGATGATTCTTTTTTTTTATTGTTTTTCCTTTTCATTCTTTCTTCTGCTCTTGTTACCACAAGACATCGAACACGGTAAAACATTGGTCTCAGTTTAGTCAAAACTGAAGGATTTTTCCGCTGATTTTATTTTTGCACTTGATAAAATTTTCAAGATCATGACAGGGAGTTTTCGCGAAATATCTTGGTGGATGCAGATTATTAGTAATGTATATCTACTGAAAATATATCTGCTTTTAGAAATGAAATTATTTATTTGTTTTAATTAACTTCTATAAAAGTAGGAATTTCACCCTATAAGTAGATAAAATGGTGCATTACGATATCCTCTCATGAAAGGAGAGTACCTAAAATGCGCTTATCTAAGAATGCGTAAAATGGTATGCATCTTTTAAAGATAGAATTTCTTGGCGGAACTACTTTCTTTCAAAGTTTGCCCTTAAACGGGTCATGGCGCGTCAACTATATAAACATATTAATCATAACATGTTGACGATATTGTTCGCGGGTCAATGTGTCTTTGTAAGTGGGTCTGCCATTGGCTCCAGGGTAGGTCTATTTGAGGATAAATGTTCACACGCGAAAGAATTATAGCGTATACTTCTACAAAGATAATATTTGGAGTGAACGGCGGGGCTGATTTGATTGGGCTATTACAGTCATGCCTTCTTGAGTGTCACAAAATAACCCTTTCATGGATCACTCGCGAGACTTCTAATCAGTACCATGAATGTGTTGTCGTACCAATAAGCAGAAGAAAAGAATTTAATAATGCTTATTACAAGCGTTATTAATTTATCAATATAAATACCTTGGTGATACTCAATATATCCTCATAATAGAAATTCATTTTTTTCTGCTTTGAGCATACCATATTCTCTGATGTCTGAGATCTTATTTCTAGGGCTTGGTATCGCCTACAATTTACTTATTGCAATATCTTGCGATATGTGGTAGCGTTTTGCGACACGTATCGCGATAGTTTTCATTGTATTAAATTACAGAAAATAGGTGTGTTTTAAATACATATTTAATATGCTAGCATACTTACTTTTGTCGACAGAATTTAAAATAATTATTTTTAATGTTTTCATTATGCCTCACATATGCAAGTAACATAGAAATAAGATCTCCATGGACAGGGATAGATGGATAAACAATCACAGTCGTGCGCCTCATCGCAAGGCTGCAGCTCTTAATATTTAACCTGTTCAATTGACAGTTATCTTCCTGCAGTTACCCTGGATGTAAAGACGGATTATTAATATAAAATTGTTAATAGTTATTTTGACCATGTTCGGCACTAGTTTCTTTTTCTGTGGCACTTCTTCCTTTTTAGTTACAAATAAATCATTGAGTAGAAACACAGATTCCCTGGGACGGACCTTACGGATCATATGGTCCCTCAAGCCTACTTGAAAATATTCTAATAGGCTTTAATCGGCCCGAGGATTGTATAAAGACACATTAGTGGCTCTCACTTTCAGCCTTTCACTGTACGCAGCCCATTTAAAACAACATTTGTAATACAATCCTTATTTTTACTACAGTAGATCAGTTTAGTCACGTTTGAAAAATATCGAAAAATACAGATATATGAAAATCATCTCACGATAGGCAAAATTGGAATTAGTGAATCGTGATATATGGATATATCGATAATATCGCGCAGTCCTAGTTATTTCACAAGTTCCGGAAAGGTCTGTAGGTCGTTCAAGTCATCTTCTTTCCTGTTTCTGTTACCCATGATAAGTATAGAGAAGTCTATAGTACTTCCCTGAAAGACCTGCTAGATGGGATACAAATCTCTTATCTACATGAGAAACGTGTCTTTACACTGATGTGTATATTTCTCAAATATTGAATAATAAACACTAGTCACTTTATGGTTAATATATACTGGAACGAGACTTGTTTATATATATATATATATATATATATATATATATATATATATATATATATATTACCTGTTTTAAAAAAATAATGTAACACTAGAGCCAGTCATAACAGTTGGCTATTCAGAGCCCCCTGATTACGTTATATACAGTAAATTCTTTGCAATATAAAAAATCTGGGGGTGTTGTTAGACAAATCCATCAATCTACATTTGTAGCTCATAATTCAATTAATATGAAGTGCCTGGTGAGATTACACATTACACTGACAAATTATTGCTGACGATGCAGCCAGCCTCCTGATGACAGGCTGTCTGTTGTAAGGCTTTGTCAGCGTCTGCACCTTGATTTGTTTTAATGCCTTCGCCATGAGATTATTCGTTCATCCCCGTTCGTAAGTGTGTTTATGTGATTGTTCACAATACAGCCCAAGCAATCATGAATCTCGTTCAATTTCTGGGTATTTCGGGAAATGACAATGAAGATTAGATTAGGATTTAGGAACGTCATCAAAGAATATTCACAAATTTACATTCACTCATTCACAAATAAACCTGGGAATATAGGATGAATAATTGAATGCAAACACTATATGGACAGCCACATGGCGGAGGCTTGCGTTTCTTATAATGTAGATTTCTAGTGGACCTATACACTCCTAGATACGCAGTGGCTCCATAACATTACTACTTATTAATTTCGTTCCACCACTGTTTGCGCGGGGAACATTTGCCGTCCACCACCACCTGGGAAAAATTGTATAGTATTGGCGCCGTGCCAAGCGTGCATACTTCGCAAACACGTCGGAATGGCCCGATTTCATTAGTCGAGAACACTGGTAGAAGAATAGTGACCATGGGGACGAGAGAGAGAGAGAGAAAGAGAAAGAGAGAGACCGACAGACAAACAGACGGACGGACGGACGAAGACACACACAGAAACTAGATCACCATACAAAGGATAGCGGCCGTCAATGAACCTGCCAGACCACCTGTGGAAAATAAAAACCCGAGGCATATACCACAAGGAAGTATATTGTTTTAGGCATATTCTTTTATTAAAATATGTGTAAGTGAGCCAAATATAAAAAAAGTGTCTAAAACCTCATCTCCAGAGAGTATTGTATTTACAATTAGCGTCTGTTGTGGGTAAACATCCGGCTAACTGTTTGTATACTGGTTTGCCGCCGAGAAGTATGTATATATATGACAGCTGTATATTGCTTTTTTGTCTAACGGATATTAAAGGGTTATTTATGCTTTCGCTGGGCATTGGTTTCTCACTCATATCGATGAATTGTTGAAAAAAAGATGTATTTTTCTGGTTTTATTTCTTTTGTGTGTTATGTATATTCTGGTTGATTACCAATATATATATATATATATATATATATATATATATATATATATATATATATATATATATATATATATAGAAGGTAGTGTTACCCTCCGTTGTAAAGTGCTCTATGGCCTACAGACTAGGCCAGAGCGGTATAACTCTGAAGAAAAACAACACTGTAAATTCACAACAGTCTGTTTCACGGATGTGACCCGATCATCAGGCGAATGTGGTTAGAATATATATATATATATATATATATATATATATATATATATATATATATATTGTTACAGGTGTCTCTTTTATTGTGCGCAGGAGTCTTGCATGTGTCTGTGTAGCGCAAACATAGTTCGTTGCCACCGGAGACGTGCGAGTCGGCCTGGCCCGCGTGTGGGGTCTGACGTGTAGAAACACAGCGTCTATGTTCTAGATGTTCCAGTGTGTTCCTGTAACGTGTGTATTGTTCTATGAAGTTTACCATTTCTAGAATTTTCGGATAAAAATTTATTAATAGGGGCTGTGTTTAGAGCCGAGAGGAGAGAGAGAAATATTCCAGCGGACACAGAAGAGTGTGAGTCAGTTTGTGGACCTTTCCGATAATTGAAGCAGTTATAGATCTTCTTCGAAATTTGTAACGGATTTTATACAGTCTTCAGTTTGCCTTTGGGATTACTACAAGAACTTCAGTTTTGGATTACAACAGATTGTTTTCGGGATTACATTGACCTTTTATTTTCTGAGAAGATTTACGGGAACTGTTCATCTGGATAATATGTTTTAATGGACTTGTTAAGCTGTGACAGTGGTGGTATCCAGAACTTAAGCCTAGGAATCGGACACTCGATCTGTTACTTTACACTTTAATTATTATACTGTGTAATTGTATTGATTTACTGTTATACTGTTGTTATACTGTGTAATTGTATTGATTTGGTGTATTGTAATGTTAGGGTTGTTTTATGAATAAATTGTAATTATTTGTTAACAAAAAAACACTGACTTCTTTATTCATTCCCCTAGACATTTCACGCAGCCTAGTGTTACAGAATCTGATACTTTTATCTCCATATCTCCATAACAAATTTATGCTCGTCACGACTTCGTGATCTGTTGGTAATAGGTTCCGTAACAATATATACATATATATATATATATATATATACATATATATATATATTTATATATATATATATATATATATATATATATATATATATATATATATATATATATATGAGTAATTTCAAACGTTTCATATTTTGCACGAATATCTGAATGAATCTTTTCCGGGAGATAATCTGGAAACCTTTTTCTGCACACAGAGTACGTCATTTTCAATAGCATTTCCGTGACTGAGTTTCTGAAATTAAACATTAATAAATAAACATTGGCATTTGACTTTTTGTTCTTATATTATTCATGCGATCTCGCCTTCACTGGATATAGCTTATCTTGAGGATAATTACATTAATCACCGCATATTACACTGTTACTTTTTAAGACGTAATATTTCCTTGCTGTATCATCAATCAGATTGCTCTCTCGCTATATACATTCATTGTGCGGATTCAATTCTATTGAGAGATTTAGAGTTCTACTTTTACATTTCTAAAACGAAAGAAAAACAGTTTTCTTTAAAGCTTGAGTGAACACAATGCTTAAGTAATATAACAATCCAGAACAGATCACCTTCGGGCCGTCGCGTATATATATCCAGGGAATAATTAATTAGATATGTATTGTCGGTGTAATGTTCTTAGTATGATTAATAACGGATGTTAGCATTTTATCCGATAAAACGCCTACGGATTCCCTCAACATGAATGACTATATAATTTTACAAAACATTTATTAAATAAAAATGATTACAACGTAAAAAGAAGGACAAAATGCTGGTATATATTATATGCAGGTTCTATGATTATACATTTTGTTCATCGTTATATGTTGATATTGTCAACACATGCATCTTACAGTACATACCTAAAAGAGGCAGTGAGACAGTTAACAAGTAGGACCCCTCGATTTAAAGTAAGCCTATGATATCCCCAAGTTTAGAGGCTCATTTAAAAAACTTTAGTTAGGCCAAAAAAATTAAAGGTATGGTTCTCAGGCACCGCCCGCATCAATTTTAAACCCCCGCATCAAAAATTTTTATTTTGATTTTCCAAAGAAACTTTCCAATTTTGAGCTGCTGCAGCTCTGACATTTCTTTCAAGAAGATAAACCATACAATTTCTTTGGTTTTGTACTGCTTTTACTTATTAAACAAAATAAAACTGTTATTTTCATGCTTTTCCCTTATCATTTGACATTTTTGTCGAAACATACCAAAAAATTTAAAATAAAAAAAGCGCCCGCCCGCATTGATTTCTGAAAAAAGTGCCTGAGAACCATACCTTTTTTTTTATTTTGGCCTTATTGATCATTTCATCATTTAAAGTGGACAAATCACCTATCTGATCTTTATAAATTAAAGGTAATCCCTTGAAGCTTTCATAAAAAAATAGGCCAGAAAATGTGAATATTACCTCACACAGGCTGCTTGTTTTGTTTATATCAACATGTTTATTATTAGTAGGGGCCCGCAAAAATTAATAAATAAATAAATTAAAAAAAAATTAACAAGGGTATATTTTGCAGCAAGTCAGATAAACCAGAGCTTTGCAAATGGTGTTTTGCAACAAGTAACCTATCTACCTCCGCATATATGCAACCTACTACCTTAGGTTAAATGTTTTACCTGTTTGTCAAAATTACTGTTTACATTCATGTTGTTGATTAACAAGTTTATACGTCCTTCACGAAGGCCTGATAAGAACATATCACAACCAAGATTACCCTTATATCAATTATATATACATACAGGAAGCCCGAAACAACACATTCTTTTTCCAAAGGATAGGTGATTGGGCACCTTTAATATGTGCTTGCCGAATATCAGTTTATTATGTTATCGTCACAAATATGTTTTTCATTATCTTGTTGATTACAACCTCTGTGTATGATCATAAGTTTATAATTGTCTTTAATTTGTGGTATTTTCTTTTCATGTCTCATAGACTCTTACCTTATTTACTGTTTTTATATTTATATGAAAAATATATAAACATATATTACTCGTATATCCAACCAGACGCATAATCCTGTTGGAAATGGCTAATCAATACAATTTGAATGGATATCTTTACAAAATGAATGGGTAAACAGAAACTGAGCTACACCTCTAAGCTTATTGTTACGGGGTGACATAAAAAGGGGACGGAACTGTCTCGCTAGTGAAGCTTTCTTTTCTAGCGAAGCGGTCGAAACGCCTGACTTGTGCGCCACCAACATGGGTTCGAATCCGAGATCGGCCTAATGTTTTTCCCTGAGCAATTTGTCTTAGTAACAATATCAACTGATTTATTGCTAAAATTTAGCGGTAGCTTATTTTAACTTTCTTCAAAAATTACAAGTATATTAGAACCGTTATCAATATCAGGCAGAAATGAGTTCCAGGAGATAACTTTGATTAAAAAGATTCCGTATAATTCCTGCTAGGATAAGAGGTCTCGCTGACATCCGGTTCACACTAATAGGAAGCTCCACACAGGCAAGGCCTAACGTTAAGATGGCCGCATCATTGGTCAAACCCTCAGAGAAGTGTCGGCTTTGTCGCCGATAAAATGAATATAGACAAGATATGTGAGAATCGACAACAGCTCCATTGGATGAATAGATCATCTTCATCAGGAAACTTCATTTGCAGTCAGGCTTCGACAGGACCAGCCAACCAGCCGGGAGGAAACCGTTACAGTCTTCATCGTAAACTAGAAATGATTTACAACAAATCAGTCCTCATCCGCAAGCCCGAGTCAGAAATCACCTACGCCACTGTCGAGTGCATGGAGGCTTAGTGAATGACACTTCCAATGAATAGAACTCTTTAAGCGGTACCTATTTATCTCAGGGTGGACAGGACCAAACAGAAAGATCCAAGATCACTCGATGAGAAGGCACGCCATCTATAAAGGTTGTCTCTCTGATGCATGCCAAATAGGAGAAAGCATATTGAGCCCCGGTCTGCAAAGAGGACACTTGCTTAGGGCAACATGGACACGAAACAGGCCGAGTGATGGGTCGTGCAACTAGTCTTCATTACCTGCAGGATCCAAGAATGTCGCGGGAATAGAAATAAAAATAAATACTAATAAATACAGGCACCATTGATTCCTTAAACTACTTATCAGCCCAGAAATACTTTTGCTGGTACAATTTTGATGGATTTGATGAAAAATTACTATTTCATAGAAACAAAAAGTCCTGGAACATTTCTGGAATTTTAATATTACGTTTAATGTTTTCTTTTATATAGCATGGCAAGGAATGTACCACGCGTGTCTTTAACCATGTGTTGTTTTCTGAAAAAAAAACCGTTTATAGATTGGTTGCAGTCATCGTATCAGAATCAAAACTAATTCTTTAATCAGAATGTATGGTTTGTCCCTGTTTCACAATCCTCCAAGACAAAAATTAAGATATGTTTAATTAGCATTTTATAAACAAAAAAAAGAATCATATGCCGACCAATAAACGCTCATTAATTCAACAAATTATAAACATGCACTCATACGTTTTAATTCTATATATGTTTTAAAAAAGTAAATAAGAGTAATATGGTGGATTATGCAATGGTAGTACGTGTCCCGCAGTTACTATTTAAAACTACAATATATATGTTTTAGATCCTTTAATAACTTTATAGAATAAAAAAAGGGGGAAAACGGAAAATTACGTTATATGTATTTTCTCTCGTGTTTTAAAAGCAGAGAACATGGACAAAAGCGGATCGGGGGGGGGGGGGGTGGGGGGGGGGGGTGGGAGGGTGACAAGGGATCCCTCCTCCCCTTTTCAGCCGCCGCAACCTGTTTTTAAGGGCTTTAGACCAATTTTTGCGGCCTGGACCCCCCTTTTATAGACATGGGCACCTTTTTTTAGGCTTTTTCATTAGTCGTCCTTGGTTGCAGCTCCCTTTTAAAGACATGGGCACCTTTTTTAGGCTTTGTCATTAGTCGTCCTTGGTTGGGCCCTCCTTTTATAGACATGGCACCTTTTTTAGGCTTTGTCATTGGTCTTCCTGGGTTGGACGCCAGTTTTCCTAAATCCTGGATCCGCCCCTGATTAAGCAACACTTTCATAATTTCTTTCATACACCAAGTCCAGACAGTAATTCTATTAACCATGTATCAACCAAACCATTGGCCCCAAAGATATACAATTAATTAGGCAGAGTATACCACGTTATTACCCTAGGGACTCGGCTGTCTACTTTCAGTCATTTTAAAAAGACATACAAAACCACTTGGACATCAATTTAAAATCAATGGGGGAAAATATCACTTACCTTTCCAGCAAATACCGCTAACCTTTCGGGAATACAGGCAGTGTCAGTGCTTGGAGCGTTAAATTGATCCAACTCTGAGAGGCATTGAAATGATAACGTTACTTTCATATCCGTTCACAGCTCGGTCTTTAAGGCCGTGGCTGTCCACGTACCTGGCCAGCTAGTAATATCCGTAGCACGTATCGTGCATGCGCTGAAGCAAGTTAGTTCTTCAGGTCCTGCACCGGCTCCAGCGTCTAACGGCACTTTAATGAGCCAATTCCCAGAAAAACGGCCCTCGTTTAGGACGTCAATATGCCACAAGGTATCCGACCGATCTGGTATTGGAGGCCTTTCAGCTGTTTTGTACATGTGGTATTGCCGGCCCGTCTGTTTGGGTGTGTCTCTCACAGTCGACAGGTGATTGAGAAATTGTACCCGCATTCGCCCCGGACTTGTCATGTTACCTTCATAAATATTGAATATATTTACCAACCTAGACATACACTACATTTATTCAGCTGTAGTTTGTTCATCCCGCCTTGCTAATAAAATTGTGGCTGATTGTCTTGCCGTTTGGAAGATCGAGTTCAGCTAAGAATTAAGTCCACTCGTTTAATATTTCGCACACTTTGCGGAAATGTTTATTGGTTTCATATTTATGTATTATTTGTGTCAACTGTCAAAATTACACAACTTCAGTACTCATGCGTGACTGCTCTAGTGCAGCCATACAGGCATGCGATTTATCTGAACAATCTGCGGTTTTGACCCAGCGAGTGATATTAAGGACCCAGGTCTTATAAAAAATGTAATGACTTTGTACCTTGTCATAAACCAGTATAAACAAGTGTGTACATATTTCGAATACAACACTTGTACGATGAAACTGATACGGTCCCCCGTACTTGTAACAATATTGCCATAACCAAAGGCGCTTCAGTGCCCCATAACTACTGACATATTACCCATACTTGCGTCAGGACAGGTCTGGGCGCTTCGTACGGCAGACGACGGGTTTTTCCGTGGGGCGTGGTTTTAATGGACCGAGCTGAATACACAAGAGTAGTTTCTGATAGATGGCGCTTCGATAGCCCCCCTTCACAAAGAATGTAATATTCTTCAGGAATAATCAGAAATGACCCCCTTAGGACCCACTTGGCATCGTTCCCGATAGTTCAAGACCAGAAACGGACATTTCGAAATCTTGACCACAGGGGATTTGCATAAGACAACGGTTGAGAGCCACCATCGTCAGATATAATGTAGATAACGTTATGCCCCTCCCGATACCACACAACCAATGTGAATGAAACAGGGACATTCGTAAGCAAACGGTGCGTATCCGAAATTTTAATTTAGCGAATTTTTACAAGCACTTAACACTGGACTAAATTACAGACGTAACATCTCTCATATATTTTTTTTTTCAGTCCATACACATCTCATGCAGTGATGACGTTACATTTGATCTGATATATTCCACTTAACCACTGTTTGCAACGACCTCTTAACCGTATACGGTTTACCAGGAGCGCCGTATGTAAAATTTAACCATAAGTACACGCCAGCAATTAACCGCGTCCTTAATAGGTGATTACCAAGGTACCCATCATTCAATGACCCGTTGAGAGGACTAACAAAGTTCAGGGGCGGATCCAGGATTTGGGAAAAGGGGGTCCAACCAAGGAGGACTGATGAAAAACCTAAAAAAAAGATCTTCAGGTCCGGAAAGGGGGGGGGGGGGTCCAAGGCGCAAAATTTTGGCTGAAACCCCCCCAAAAAAACCTTGCAGCGGACAAAAAAAAGGGGGGGGGGGGGGGTCCGGACCCCCTGGACCACTCCCCTGGATCCGCTTCTGAAGTTTTCAGTTTCATTTTTTCCTTCGTTTTTTTCCCCTTTTCTTTAATAACGAACGGGAATTGATCAATATTTTTTTTTTTTACAAAAGTCAACACTTGATGTTTCGATTCATCGTGCAATCAGGAAATATAATATCCACCATCCAAAGAATTCATCTTCAGCAGCGAAATTTGCAGAAACGTTTCGTCACAAATGGAATTTTTGTGTTTGTGAACACAGTAAGTCACCCCTGGATACATACACAAAGACACATCAACACACAAACGCGCATACACATTCTTATTATAGAATGCATTCTGCATTCGCGGTAAAAACAGACCTAACCTATCCCGGGCCAATGAGGGCCTTGCGCTCGTCAGGCGGTAAGCATGGTTCTCAGCCTGCCTTGCGCTACGCTCACCTGACGGTCATGCAAGGCATGCTGGAAACCATGCAAGTTAGGCGGTATACTCCATAAACAGCGGTTACGCTACGCTCAGCTCTTCGCAACACTGACTGGGGGAGGTCATGCGTTGTGTTTAGAGCGTAGTCAGGCGGTCGTTTGTTTATATCTGAAGTTGCTAGTACCAGCAGGTTGGCTAAGCGAGTTTTCTAACATCTACATATATAGTGCACAAACAATAAATCTGAAACTGATCATGATAATATAAATAAATTATGTTTGTAAGTTGTTGTTCTCGACCCGAAATTGTGTTTTCTTTGTCCTCCACCAGGGGACGTGATTTCTGTGAAAAGGTTCCTTTATGCTGTGTTTGAACGGTGAGTTGGCTTCAAATATAAATAACATGTCTCACTTTCTTTCAGTTTAGTTCTTGATATATTACCCAGTCTATTCCAGTTCCTGTTATTATCAGGTCATATTTTGAATAACACTGAATAGCTAAAAGAATCCATAGCAGCGCCGGAAAATCCTGACTTTAATTGAAACATTATTCACAGCCTCGTATTATTACTGGAGGAAAAATAGTTAAATAAAAGAAACTTTGAACTTTGCCTGACACTAATAGCATAATAATTATATTTAATTTGCAATAAATAGATGCACTTATGTTTTCTAGTTTTGGGATTTAATATTATAGTAACCGGGTTGACAAGAATAATGATCACCAAAAGTAAAGCGCAGAAATCTTTTACCTTTCATTATTAATGACTCTGCATACATATGCGTTTGTCTCCTCTGAATGATCAAGTGACATTTAAAGATATACATCCAAGATGACGTAACATTTTTGTGTACAACGAATCGTTTTGTTTTTTTTATCATTGGACGCATACCTTAAAAAATCCTGACATTCACGGCCATATTGAAGAAAATATTTAACACCTCTAAAAAGCAGCCTTTCATGGGATTCAAACAAGGAACGCTAATGGTGTGAGTGAAATAGCCTCCGCTAGACCGACCATGTATCTGACCCGAAGAGCCTGTCATTCTCATACTGACAGAGGATCAAGAACCCACACTTTTATGTCTGGTGTTAGTCATAGCATACAAATATTCAATACAACATTATATTATAATTAATTTTCGTAATTCAGAAAGCAGATCATTACAGCAAACGCTCATTCAATCTGGGTTGTGTCTCGCAGAAAATAGGATTAGCCTTTAGGAAAAAGCCATGATCACATCAAGGTGCATATTGTCCATGAGTATGTTACAGATAATGATTAATTATCAATACAAAGCTAATGTATATAAATTACATCTTTGTCCTCCGAATTTTAGCAAATATACGTTGTATATAAATAGAAACATACATAAGAAAGATTAAACAATTATTTTTTATTTGCTTTACAATCTGACATTTTCCCGAAAGTGGGTAGAACGTCAAGGAAACGTGAACGAAATATAGAAACACGACCCTGGGCAGTCGAGTGGTAACAAGTTTGGCTCTCTCTCTTCGCTGGCGATCCGAGTACGATCCCCGGCGTGGCTCAGAAAGTAGGTGTTATTGGCCCATCCATGGTCGGCTGTATTCTCTAGGTCTTCCTCCTCCCTGTTTGGAGAATACTCCACCCCACCATATGTGTCATAGAGAGAGACTAGAACTAGTTGTCGAACCCACTTGTTCAATACATCTAAAATGAAATAACGCTTACATTTTTGCAAGCCTGCTTTTTACCTATATTGCATCGATGGATCGTTCAATTACCTAACTGATTGGAAAATTGAAATAACAGACAGTTCAGGATATATATATATATATATATATATATATATATATATATATATATATACAGGGGTTTTGCCAGGATTTATGGAAGGGGGTGTCGTGGGGATGGGGGTCTGGAGCGGGGTTGGAGAGGCCTGGGGCTGGTGGGGTACAGTATATCTGCTGGCAAAGAAGTGCATATATATATATATATATATATATATATATTATTTATACCCTCCTTTATATATATATATATATATATATATATATATATAAATATGAATAGATCTGCAGGTTTTCTGCAAGCAACAACTACTAGAGTGCTCTATGGCATATCACCAGAGCTTTATAATTATATTTATAATTATATATATATATAAAATCTGCCTTCTTCAATATCAATGTCCTTGACAAGTTTTAGACTGAAAACAAGAGGAAAAAGTTTGTTAACTGCATATGAAAGAGATTAGTAATGAAACAAAGTAAACATGTCTGATATTTTCATATGTTTATATCTTCTTTTATGCTTTAATTTTTAGTGGATATTACTGTCTGGAATGTTTACCCTCAATATAACATGCAAAGTCGGATAGGGTAGGGGAGGGGGCGGACATAGCCCCCTGCGGCACTAACCTGGATACGTCCCTGAATAGTAACTGGATCCGGCATAGGCGTATAGATGGTTATACAACATGATACAGATGAAAGACAAGGCGGCGGGGATGCTGTTTAGTTCTCGTCTGAGCTGTAGACTAATGAGATCTCAGTGGAGAACATACCTGTGTGTAAATCTCCGGTGTACCTTGTAACGTAATGACCATGAATTTATATAACGTTATTCACAGGCAGCCATAAATCAAAGCTTAGTTAAAGCAGTCGCAGTGTGACTGCAATGTATTTATATTATAATATCCGACAAGAGCATCAACGAAGACCACCGCATGTCCTCAGAATGAGTTATAAATCTTCAACTTGACTTTTTATTGTTTAGATGTAAAACAAATTTTTCTTTTTTTATATTTTAAGTTTTAATTGTTTTAGTGTTTTAATTGTTACAATAAAATATAATGCCATTTTAAGGAAATCACTATACACGCCAGTGAAATGAACTGTACATTTTAAAAATGGAGGTGTTTTGGTATAAGAAATATTCATGGTTATCAGAAATATTCTAAATTATCAGAAATATTCTTAGTTACCAGAAATATTCTAAGTAAGCTGATATATTTTTTAAAGTTTATTCCTATGGGATTCTCAAAAGCAAAGGGGTCTGTGGCCTTGTAAATGTTGACAGGAATGCCTTATATAATTATATTATAGATATATGCACAGAAAGGCCTTGTTATAGTTACAATAGGGGGGATAATCATGTTAGTTTGTGTGACTTTCACGTAATTTTCCTGAATAGTTCAGCTGAAAAGGTACAAGGACCAAACAAAACAAGGTGAACATAAAACAAGAATATGTGGATGGAGTCTGCAAAGTTAATCAAATTACACCTACGTTAAATAGCTCTCTACAATATATCCCGTAGAGCTAATTTACCTCATTCAATTGACATTTACCGATCATCTGCAGGCTAAGGCCAGAGGGGAAAAACTCGTGAATACCGCAAACAATGATAACATCATTAAATATATTATTAAACCCAGTTATTTTTGTATTGCCTCAGCCTGTTGCACTTTAGCAGTGATCTACCCGGGTGATAAATATATATTTCAATGTAGACCAAGGAAAAGGGATACTTTCTTTAACGTAAATATGGAAATTACTGAAAAATTATCAACAGAAACAGCAAAATAATCTGGAACATCGAAAAAGGCGCCATTAGAAAATCTGTAAAAAGTGCTACAGATATTTGATGGTCTAAATCTAATATTCCTAAAGTGTATATAAGATCCCTTTGGGATATATTACACACCAATTACCACTCCGGTAAAATGAAGACGTTATACACGTTTTCCGTCGACTATAAAAGAATTGTCCCATCAAATATAAATTTGATAGCAAAAAAAAAAATAACATCAGTTTAAGAATGATATACTGCTGCTTCCACGCAACATTATGGCAAAATATATTACTACATCTAGTACGCTGAAATTAAAATTTTGGAGAATGCTATTTGCAAAATAGCATAGGATCTCAGATTTATCTCAGGGGAATAATGTAATTGACAAAACTGAAGATGCACTTGCATCTATAGACCCATAGAGATTTTACCTAACAATTTTAATACAAAGTGACATATTTCTAGTTATAATATTATTACAGTATTTTTGTAATCTTGCTTACCTGTTCTGTGACTATGTAAAATATATGTACCGAATTTTTCTAGTTAAACAAGATCATTAACAACATGGTGAGAGTCATGTTTCCTTCAGCGCCAAGGCACCGTAATCAAATCCGAAAAAAACAGAACCTCTGTTCTTCAGAAATGAATCCACTCAGTTTAGTTTTGTAATTTTCAACATCACAATATGACAAAAAAAAAAAAACCTTCACGGACTTACATATACTGAACGACCCTACAACGAAGCACTACCAAGACTTTGATTCCTATTATGAAATGTCCTTCAATAAGATGGATTATTTGTGAACGTGCTGGCTTCTCATAATCAGATTTAGTACAATATGAAATCGTATTTGTAATTAAGTATGTTGTCTGCATTGATATGGAAACCGTTGGATTTAACAAGCGGGGTCTCAGGGGAGAAAACTGTAGATGATGCCGTTGTTGTGATGTGTGTCCTCGCTGGATAATGCAGATTAAGACTTAAAGATATATATCTAATTAAGGCTCTAGGATACATAATTAATCGAATTTAGGTGTTTAGTATAGCTGGGCGTTCGTCAGAAATTGCTTGGTAATTAAATAATTGTAAAGGAATATCATCGCAATTTTATCTGTAATGATCACTGCAATTTCCATAAGAAATATCTCTATATTAAAATTTTTTGAATGTGAGTGATTGTTTACATTCTTGGGTTTCCTGGTGAAAGCGTGGCAAAGTAAAAAGGCCGGATATTTTTTGTTATTTTACCATAATCATAACGATTAAAAAGTATCATTGCATTTAGCAGACATCGACCCTAGCTCTCTCGTGTAGTGTATATACCAAGAGGGTATGCGTTCCACCATGTTCGTGTGTGTTTTTATTGTGTGTGTTTATTAAGAACATTAGTAGTCATGAACAGAATCTAATGAAATATTTCGAGCTGAAATTACCTGAGCTGAAAGAATGTCATTTCTGCATGATTTTGAAACTTCATAAAAGGTTGGAGCCTAAAGATTCTTAATTAGGGTTCCTCGATGACCAGTTCCGCAAAATACCTGATTTTTATGGGTTTGATCTCAATAACAGACTTTGAATCTTTGGGAAAATATTCCGGGGCAACTGCTTTATGAGACATCATGAGATACCGTTGAAAAAGGAAATTCAGAGATCGCTGCCAGGTGGCCACATTGTGTTTCTAATGGGTCTGAAATCCGATGGGGCACATCCTCATATGGGTGTAAATCTTCGGTATGTTCTTCACGGCAACCACTTGAGCGTTTATTGAGATTATGCGCGAAAGACAAACGGACAGACGGGAAACCGGGTTTCTAAAGTATAATTGAACTCACAATAGAAGGACTCTGCTGGCTAGGGTTTGTCCATAAACAGATGGCGTAAGCAAAGTGAAATTTAGTCCGTTCAGGTACAATTTAGAATTATTTCAACCCAAAATCACATAAACATAGATATTTTTGTGGTAAGGACTTTACGGAATAAGAAATATTTTGTAAGCATGCGCATGTGAAATATAAGCAGAAGATATTTCTTGAAAGTAAAAAAAATTGAATTTATAAATTGGGTTTTGCAACAAGTAGTCCCGGCCGCCCCATAATTCCAAGCGGGAAGAGGTTCGTTTTGAGTAGAAACGACCGCTGGCGGAAAGGTGGTCCCCCATAAGTTACATAAAGTCTGCACGTGTTCCAGTGTCTCTGGTCGGCTTAACCTGCTTTCCATCTAGGACGACAGTCGGCGAGCCATGCGACACTCAGTCCTCGCAGGAAATTAGATTTTCCAACTGTCAACCAACTTTTACTTTTTATATGGTGTCAATAAGAATGACCTCTGTTTCATGTCACAGTAATTTCAGTTATACTATTCAAGTAATATAAATGCAAATGCTTTTATAGTTTATGTTCATTTGTGGAACAGTTCGTCGAAAATGGATGTTAATTGAATCCTAGTTGCCTGAGAGGGTGTTTTCGCAGTATAGATGTTTTTACTATGATTGATGATTTGGTTTGCCTATTTAACATGAAATCTGCCAGAAATAGAATGGTAAATGTAACTTCAAGTGTTATAAATAAAACTATATACATATTATACAGCATACTCCGAATACAAATTAAAACCTTCTTTCAATATAAAGGAAACGGCGTATTGTAATTTTGTTTTGACAATTTATGAATATGGGCTTAAATGACATTCACCCATGGCTACACATATTCTGAAAAAGAACACATTTAACATATTACTCGATTCCTTATTTTAAGATATCCTTATAGTTTATGGATAAATTATTTTTAAGTTGTTCTGCAAATACATGAATCAAGCAGTGTGAAAGTATGATAATCTATGCAAAATGCTTTATTTCACCCGAAAGTGTCAGGTTTTTTTTTATGTGAAAATGAACCACAAGCAAAATGCAGAAATATTATAAAGAACCTATTCCTATCATAGCAAACCCGTTTAAAGAATTTCCGTGAAAGACGTATATTCTTTACAGATTTATAAAAGTTTAAGCTGGTAGACTGGTGATGGATAGCGTTCCCTTAGCAATAGAAGCCCAAGATCAACAAATCATCATATACTATGATCAAGTTGTATTCCCCACTGTACGCAGTAGTTGTAACTGACAATGAACACCTCAGGCTTGACCAGATAGATAAGTACGTCATCTTATTAATTATCCTCACGGCTAATACCTTGTGTATTATACGTATACACAGCAGGAATCACCCGACTGTTAAACGTATTTATTTTTCCTTAATAACATCTACAAAACCCTTGAATTCTAGTCCTCTTGTACAATTTTAGAAATACATTCTGATATTAAAGTTTATCTACCTGAGAATTTATTGTTTCTGCAGTCAAACAAGGCCAAAGAAATTAGAAATTAGCGCTTGAGTGTCTCATTTTCAGACACATGGTCAGAAGGCAGTGACACAACAAGCACCCCTCTATAGAGCCTGAAAAAAAATTTTTTTACAGGGCTTTGATTGGCCACAAATTTAAGACATTTGACTGATACTGTCAATTTTGTTTGAGGTTATGCTAAATGTAAATAAATCCAAACAACGACGAACCGAAATCTCAAATCAGTTCATCGGAAAGTGAAAAACAGCTTATGACTGGGTCACCATTCCGTCTGCCAGGTCGTTAATACTGCCACTAAATATTATAAAAAATAAACTAAATAGAACGTACTCCAACACCTGCAAAGACGTCCATGGCGCAGGAAGTTCTTCAGTAGCAAGTACTAACGGCCTGGCATATTAACGGGATCTATCTCTCTGATGTTTGCATATTCGGTAGGTCACAAATGCATTGAAGGATTTCTTCTCAATTGCATGGTAGTACGTAACACTTGAGATCAACGGTTGGAATGACCGAATGACCCATGCTTTTCTATGGTGAAATGCAGATAAAGACTCAATCGTTACTCATGTTGCTTGAGAACACCCTCAGTCGAGCCAGGTGGTAACAGGTGGCCCCAACTACCTTTTCGTTGAGTTGGTATATCAATCGCTATTTCTGCAGCCATCTGTTGGTTAGATGATTTAGACATTTTTCTCTATCTCGCGTATAACTAATTAATGAATAAACTTTACCAGTCTAGGTTTACCATATGCATGTTTTTTTGTGAATTGGTGATGATCTGGACGTAGTTCTGATATTTTAGCTCCCTGTCTGATATTCAAATGGTCGGTTTGGTGGCAATTTTGCCCAACGGCGATTAGAGAGTCTAGGAACCGCGTCAGAGTAGTATAACAAGCCATATCCAGAACTGCGGGAAAATGTCGATGACGGAATAAAACATTGACGCCTACATTACAGTCTACAAGTTTCGTAACACTTCGAATAAACCAATCTAGCTGTTTGGTGTGCTAATTCACTTACTAATGCCATCTGCTACATGTGGAATTTATAACGTTTCAGTTCGACATACTGGTATTCTCGATGTGTTCCTCTGAGAAGAATTTCGGGATCCATGAGTAATACAAAAAAAGGTATGGTTCTCAGGCACTTTTTTCAGAAATCAGTGCGGGTGTTTTTTTATTACCTTTTTTTGTATGTTTCGATAAAAATGTCATATGATCAGGGAAAAGCACCATAATAACATATTTTTTTCTAAACGGGTAAAAGCACAAAATAACAAAGGAAATCTGAGCAAATTTGTATCATTTTATCTTCTTGAATGATGAAAATCAATATAAATGTTTTGATGCGGGAGGGGGGGGGGGGGGTTAAATTGACGCGCGCGGTGATTGAGAACCATACCTTTATTTTTTTGGCCTAATAGCACTATCTTGTCAATCCAACGGATACGTTGACGGTCGCAATATAGACGAATTTTTAACATTGATATGGTACTTGGGTTTCTTTGAACACATAACTAAGTCAGTGCTTATTTGAGAGGAATCGGATTTTCAGGACGATGGTTTTGTAAAATTAGGTTGGCAATTGCAAGGCAGTTTTTGGTTAACTACCCTTATGACTTTAAATAAGATAAGATTCAGGCCGTCTGTTCGGTGTTTCTTTTTCATCAAAATACTTTCAGACTGCGCAAGCGAGGTGTCACGAAATATTCCATGTCGGCAAAGGATTTGTTTGTAATAAATTCGAGCCAGATGAGAACAGAAGTAAACCGAAAAAGTTAAAGGTTTTTTACAATGATTTAATTAGCGAAGTTAGTAGAGTTTTTTCCTCTGTAAAGACGGCGGGGTTTATGTCCTCCATGATCCAGCTGTAAACCAGAAGATTGGAATATAATTGTAATCCGAAACGGATCTAACAGTAAAATTACGTATGCATGAAGTTGATTAAATCTACCGAAGTTTGTCATAGGTAATTTAATGAGGAATTATTTACAGTCTGCTACTTTTAGGCATTAGTGGGTAAAAACAACAACCTAAAGCCGCAACAATGTCTGTGCCAAGGGTTGGGTCGTTTTGTGTATTCTGAGGTCATCTAGTAAACATCTTAAGGTTAAAAAATTAAAGAGGAAATATGTCCCCCCCCCCCGATCTTTAAAATATACCCGCGTGTTTAATGTTTACTCAATGTTCAATGGCCTTGTAAATGAAAAGGGATACTTATTTTTCTTCCATCAGAACGAGGGTTTCAGTCTCCATTTGAATCCTACGGTTCGATTTAAGAAAAAAAGCAAAGTTACCTTATGTATTCTCAATTCAGAGAATATTCAGGAATTATTTTTTTAAACGGAAAAATATGCATCGAAAATTAAGATGAACATAACAAATAGTACTGCAACACGATAAGCATCCTGTAAAGCTTTATGTTGATGTCAGAGAGAAGAAATTTTAAAAGCTTTTGTAGGCGCTGACATACACCCTTGTGTAAATGCCTTAATCTTTCCATATCTGAGGATGAATTAGGGCGTAGTAAATAAACAAACAAAATTCTCACCGTTGATAGATTTTCTCCTTGATGCTGTCCTCGGCGCACTTGCGCGTCGCACCCCCTTATCAAACCAAGTTTAAGGAAACCGCTCATTGGGGCTGCTATCTTGGAGACACATTAAAACCCTAATGTCCTTATAAAGAAAGGGGTAAAAATGGGTTATGTCTCCTAAAATCTATGGTAAATACAGGAATTAGTTGTTCAATAATTATATCCGTATGAAAAGATGGTTTCTCAGAAACTAATGACCGAGAGTCATTTAGTAACTCAAAAGTTTAATGTAGCGTTACCGTAAAAAAAAACAAGGTACATGGAAACAAATATTGATAAATTTCTCTAGATAAACAATTCCAAATTCTTCATCACTAATGGTGGTACACCGAAGCCTTTGCAGGTATTTATTATTACAATGTTGCTTGACGTTGAGCGGGAGGTATTGGTACTCGAAGTTAAACACTTCTAATTTTATTATTATTACATAAAGGAATGGTTGTTAAATATGTATTGTAACAAGCGTCACTATTCGCGGACAATTTGCGGGGCCCTGTGTCAATTTGTTGTTCCTGGAAGCAAGCATAAAACGAATGTGTTAAACTTAGACTTGACGCCGTGTAATTCACAATGACCCACCTATCACAGAGCTGTCTTTTTCATGGTTTATGAGGATTCTTTGTGATGAGGCCAGAAAGTCCTTGTAATAGAGCAAGGCCAAAGACAAAAACGAAAACACAATCAGGTTTCCCGACACAATTTTAACTGCCCATATCATCGATGGGAAGCATGTGACAAACTAGTAATAATGCCTGCAAACAACAGAGTGTTTTAGTTTCAAGAAAATTAGCACTCCTACACTTGTCGACTGAAGACTGGAGCTAAAATTTCATTTAATATTCATGGTTTACTGGATCACCCCGGTAACTGTCACTCGCTTCTTCATTAAGTTGGTTGTTTAGATTTTAGGGTTAGGGATTAATGCCCGTGTCATCAGCCTCTAAGAAAGTTGTCCCATTCGTCAGCGAAGATAATAAGACACCGGGTTGATGAGTTTGCATTTATCATCAGTCAGGATGCTGAAGCCATGGTATCCGTTCACTTCCTGTTTGGCCTAATCAACTTGTCGGCTTAATGTTGAATCTAGTTAATCAGCAGAGTGCATGTGTTTTTTTTTTTGCGCTACTGCTCTCTTTTTATAAAACGCCATATATATCCGTGGTCATTAGATCCGAGCTTGAGTTTGAATGTGCAGTGAATGACTTGTAGGGAAATCAAGGCCTAATCTCTCTTGATGGAGTACAACGTCTGTACGGATATATAAATGTACATGACCATTGTAAGTTCTGCGAGGATTAATGATGATAACATGTATTAATGCTCTGTTAAGTTGAAACCATGGGTTCTCATCTGATCTCCTTAC
The DNA here is from genome assembly GCA_026874595.1 of Sipunculus nudus. Lineage (NCBI taxonomy): Eukaryota > Metazoa > Annelida > Sipuncula > Golfingiida > Sipunculidae > Sipunculus > Sipunculus nudus. The sequence goes on from CM049306.1 coordinate 48,724,474, forward strand.
GGCTGGAAAGACATTAAGGTATCTCTTTCTTCCGCACAAAAGTGTTTGATGGATGGCTAACACTGTAGAATTAAGTATCGTGAGATGAGTGCCTATATTTTTACAGTTTTGTAGGCCCAGATAATATGCTTCTATGGGTAGAAGAAATCTCTGTGGCATATCAGCTACAGTTCAAAAAGGGAAGCCTACTCGTGCTTGAACACTGAATTGTTAGATGTGGGTTCGAATCTGACAAGTCTCTGGAGAAACCGGGGACTCACATGCGGTTCCTAACAAAAATGGGGAGTTTACAGTAATTTTTTTACTGTAGATGACCCAGAAGCCATAAGCGCGAAAGTAGCATTATGTTTAGGGGATGTACACTTGGCATTGTGCGACAGTTCAACTGTCGGGGAACGGGGGGGGGGGGGGGGGGGGAGGGGGAGGTAGTTAGTTTAAACCAAAGGTGTAGTGGGGTTATGTCAATGAGTCTTGGTGATTTCGTATGATTCCATGTGAATAAAATGATCCTTACCAGCACACATTCCGTGTGGAATGTGTAATGATATCGTTAGGATACCATAGAGAGCTAATTAAGGAAATTTAGACAAATGTATTTGCCAGGTCACGGCCCCATGGGATAATAAGATAAGGTCAGGGAAATGTAGTCAATGGTATTTAATAGTGTTGTGTTTACGCTCTTTACACAGCGCTTTAATTATAGGCCAACTTCCTATATGGTAAGCCGGAGGAGAGCTCGTCAGAGTAAGAGAGAGCCATTCGAGAGGTCTCTGTAACCAGACGTGTTATGTGGATTTGCACCAGACGGAGTGTGTGTCGTCAAATACCGCGTTGAGGACGAGTTTTGGTTCTATCAGATTTATATTTAGTCAAGAAGGGCGTTTTGAAGTTTTGTGGACGGTGTATTTGTGAAATTAGAACCAGTTAGCGGTGAACGAAAGACAAATAATTGTTGAAGAATTATATTGTGTGTTTTAGATACAGTTTCACCCCCCCCCCCCCCCCAGCGGAGGACAGCAGGCCTCATACGTGCGATTGTCTACAATTTTCTGTGATTTTGTACGATATCATAAATTGAAAAGCGTAGGAGATTTGACAATTCACAATATTTTTGATGCAAATGAATTCGAAGACCGTCGCGGACATTTGCATCAAATGTAAACAAATACACGTCGGTTCGCAGAAAGTACTAGGGAATCGTGTTGCGTGAGAGTCGTCCTACTCCACAACATATTGTGATTGTTTACGACTATCGAAGCAAAGCGTACCGTATAGCAGTGAAAAAATCGGAGAAAATCAAATCACATCGTGTGATGCGACGTGGTAAGGTCTCCTACGAATGCTGGGACAGTCGTAAACAGTCGCAAGAATTCGTAGCATATCGTGGACTGCCCCTCACAAGACAGGTATCCCTGTGGTTGTCTGCGACTGGCGTGTGTGGAAACGAGGCATGGCACTGGAATGTGGTAATTGTTTTCAATAAAATAATAAATGTTAGTCGGCGAATGTCTTCCATTTCCATTGACATTTCAATACCTGTACATATTAAACCCTTAATATTCAACGATTCCTACTCTATGGTTTCCCACGATTTTCAGCAACAGAGGTTTGTCAAAACCATTTTCACGATATAATAAAAGATCGTGGGTAATCGCAAAAATCGCACAGTGTCAGTGCGAAATGTCCAAACTTCACAGGCTGCAGTCTGTTAACATCTAATAAGTCATGAATGGCATAATGAAAATAAGGAAGTAAAACAGAACATAATGCATTATGCCTTCAATATCTGACTATTTAATCATATTTTTTACGTCTCGCAAATTCAATCGGATTCTCAATGTATTTGGTGCCGGTGGATAATGCTATCTAGATACCTTGCTTCATCGAGCCGCTAAGGCAGCTATTACAAGAATATACAAGACAATGGACCAATCAAATGACTCGCGGGCACCTGCATTGATCGGCTCCCGAACCTATTATTATGCTATTTGATGAGGGTAAACGCTTAGTATTTCCAGAATGGCCTCAAGGATCTGACCAGTCAACTAAAGCATAGTGAGCCCATCCTGTTTGTGGTGCAGGTGTACTTATGCAGACGGCATGTGAACCGTGTATTTTTTTATTGGCAGTTGTCTTCCTTTTAGTTATTGGCAGTTATTCTTGATTCAAGATGAAAGAAGGTATCTTGGCAGCCAGATCCTTATCAAAATGTAAAGAGATGGTACTTATAATAGCAAGAAGAGTGTGTGCACCAAGTGCAAGAAACCGAAATTTGCGGAAAATATCTAAAACCATACTTGCAAAACCAATTTAATAACTATATACATGTACCTATAAAAATATCCTGAATCAGTATTAAATTTCATAGCTCGATGTACTCTTATTAAAAAGTGGGAGCTAAATGCGACCTATTATTTAATAAGAGTAAGCTCGACGGAAACGTGATTAGACAAGGAATTGTGTAATTAATAAGAGAATTAATTGCAAAGTTTTCATGATGAATAAGAGAGCTGACAAAAACTATAAAATCGATTGAAAACTCTTATTAACGTGTAAATTAAATTATCTTCTAAATCCTAATTTCCGTTATTGGACTTGGTGTGAGGCAACAGATTGTGTCAAGGAATTTTAAGTAAGAGCAGGAAAAACAAAGACGTAATAAAAACATAGTGATAGCCATAGCTCGGCAGCGAGATAACTAGGCCACAAATTTCTTCAAATGATTAGTGGCCGCAGGTCCAGTGAAGCAATCTGTTAGAATCAGGCCATCACGTCTTGACGTGAGGGGATTAGCTACGGGCACCTGCGCTTCTTTCAAATGAAAGGAGGTTCTAGTTTGGTTAATTGAGTGAAGGCTCTAAGTGCCAGACACTAATCCGGGTCTGTTCACCCAGTGTCTGTTTAGACGTGTTAGAGGGAATAATAACAGAATAAAAGGGTGTGACACCCCTAGAGGGACAAATGTAGGCCAAGCAATTAGTTTAACAGCAATTAGACGCAGTGCTCTTACAACCGAAGATTTTATCCAATTATTCCCGTTTCAGGAACATTTCAAGTTCCATGTAACGAGGATACATTATTAGACAATTCGCTAACTTATACGTCGAATTCTTCATTGAAGATTTTACTTGGAACTACTTGTTTCCTTACGTCAATGTGACCAAAAGAATTAAAAGACTATGGATACACCTTTTTGAACCCTTTTTAACTGAGGCTTAAATAATTATTTACTACCGAGCAAAATAAATTACTCAATACTTTGTTGTCAGTGTAAAATACCATTGACTGTAATACCTCTCATATATATTCATATTATTAATTCCGAAATAAATACGTGTTTTCATGTTGCACTGCGAGATCTTGACCACGTGACCATGGGATTTGTCTGCCCTCATCACATCTCCTGACAAGAGATTATAAAGCGGCCTGCTCCGATTTCGGACTTGTATTAAATAAATATAATATATCGAACTTTCATAAAAAATACGCTTAAAGGCGCAGGATCCACGCTGCACAGGCTGTCCGTGTTGCTTACTGTGGATTCAGATATTTTCGTTGGGTGTTAAAATTCGTGGAATTCACTGGTAGCTTCAATCCACGAAATAAAAAATCCTACGATCATTCAGAGAAATCTGTCGACGTATAACCATAAATTGTGACCCATGTTTCAGATTAGTGAGCTGATATGTTTGTTTTTTGTGCGATCGAGCCGACCACTTGCAAAGGGTTCCTCGAAACTGACATATAATTTAATGAAAAGTCACGTAAAAGTTGTTAACAGTTTGCTTATTCAATAAAAACAAGGTATAACTGCGCGTATATAACAAATGATGGAGTGGGCCCAAAGGCTTCTGTGGCTCAGAGGTAGAGCGCAGGATTCAAAGCCGGGAGATTGTGAGTTAGAATCTCAGCCGAGGCGGTGAGATTTTTCACGGTCGGCCCCCACCCAGGGTGAGCGCTCTGCAGGCTTAATTAATGGGAAAGTCGTGCCCAACGGCCGTGTTTCACTCACAAACGAGTGCGCCTTTCGGGGACTCCTCGGTGTTATGACCCAGCAATTGGGACGATTACGCACCCAGGGCCCGAAGGTGCAGTAGTCACCGGGCCTGGTTGACGCCAGGATATAAAATGAGAGGAAGCGTGTGACACTACCCTGTCACGTAGTCCGAAACCGGAATGGAAATCTGCATATGTACATATATGTAGTTAAGTTAGCATTTAAAAAATGGAGGCGGTTACCTCCACCAAAAAAAATATAAAAAAAAAAAAAAAACATATGGTGGGGCCGCAAAATGGCGACTGGTCGAAATCCAAACACGTCAAACAAGGACATCTTGGGACAAAGCAGACGAAGTTTGCAAATGACAAAAGGTTCTTCATGTATATTCAGTCCAACCACTAATGACCTTTCAGATTCTGCAACAAGAAAAGTCAAACACCTGCTCTTACATGTTTTTGTTTGTTTGTCAACATTTGGTTATGTACCATGTTTACAAACAACTTTTTGGTAATAAAAAACAAACCTCCGTCACGGGGTCTTTTTTTAAAGCTAAAGAATTTGCAGATGGTTCCCGAGCTATACTGTTGACCAGGCCGAAGCCGTGCCCCTCAACGACGTCAATGTGGAGAGTTTATCTAAAAATTTTTTTAATTAGAAGATAAATTTATAGAGATGAGAAAGGCTAAGTTATAATTTTGCAGATGGCACTCCAGGCCAAGCGCCAAGTTATCTAAGAAACATGATCTGGCGCAGTTCCAGACCAACCGCACGGAGGGCAACACGAGAAGTCGGACGAACCAGCAGAGCAGCCGCATTCACCACCAAACTCATACAAATCCCACCCACCAGCATGCAGACAGTATAGCACTAATCTAGATCACTTGCAAGGAACGATTTGTGAGAGATCTAAGTTATTATCATCGGGTATACAGATAACAGAACTCAAATAATTCTACAAAAAAGGCAGTTGAATAACCGGCTTTAATAAAACATTGCTAACAAACTAACTGCAGTTTGTACGTTGAGCTAAAACGTTAATGTTGCAATCCTATACATTGTCCTTATCTCAAGCTGGTGCACACCTGGTGTAGATTTATGAGGGGCAACGGCATTCTATACTTTATTAATCAGATACTAAACCCTGAAACCAGAACGGATACCCATTAAGCATCTGTATTCTTCCACTTCATCCCTGATAACATCCGTAGAAAAATAAGGATTTATCTGTTGTTTGTGCACCTGACCGTTTAAGTCTGTTGGTTTACTATTCTTTGAGCGACCATTTTGACTCTTCGGCTTCAGTAAATCAACCTTCTATGATTACACTAAGATATACAGTATCGGGAAAAAAAAGAAAAATAAAACATGATTCGCATAAACCAACCTGCAGTCATCAATGGCAGTAAAAGGCATTTTTTTTAATACAGAACAGAAACAGAACACATGGAGATAACTTTCGATTAGTTTATGGTGTACATTATCCAATTATATTGATGGCACAAAACTGTACTTTCAGACTTATCATATGTTCTACACATAACAACATGGAGGTAATTGGAATAATATAATTTATAAAGGCAGAACCAAGTGAGAATGATACCGGACTTTTGCATTAAATGAAGGACACGGTTGCGTTAAATTCTGTACAACAACATTTATTAGGCTTCTTCTTGTAAGATTCGGGTCAAAACGCCACCAAATTCCTTTCACAGAAGGTAAGAAGGCGTGCGCCGACATCAAAGTGCATCGGAGCATACTTTCATCAGCCAATGCAAAAAAAAAAACACCTAATATTATAGCGTATCATATTAATTGATTAAGGATGAGGGTGCAATCATCCAAGAGCATTCCTCCGCTACTACTTGTAAGATAAGGGTCAAATGGCCATCAAACTATCAGTTTGCAGAGATAGGCCCACCTAAAGACAGCTCTCGGAATAATTTCCTGTCGTGTATCCATTCCTTATCAAACCCTGACCTCACCAAAAAATATCGAAACCGCTTATTGGGGCTGCCATTTTGCTTTCAGACTAAAACCCAGATGTCGCACATCAGATGTCATCATTAGGGTAGGCTAATAAGCATGGTATCCCAAACCAGTGTTGTAGATGGACACCTTTCCACTTATATCAGGTGCATGAGATATACGACATTTTTTACGTATACACATATATTGAGTCACATGACCTACCTCTGTTTTTTACTGAACAATTAACACTTGCTTGCGTATCCCAAAAAAACCCATAAAAATAAGAATAAGCGAGCGCCACTGAGTTTATAGGAAAATTTTATAATCCCGTTAGCAATTCAACACGAATGACAGGAAGGATTTTTCTTTCGTGTGTAAGCATGACGCTAAATATACGGTTTAGTCGGGCGTATCCTGACTCGGTCACAAGTTTCTGTGCATTTATATTTTAAAGGGGCCAAATCACCTATTTAGCATGTTGAATTTACACGAAAAATAGCCTCTTCCCTTTAAAATGAACTGGTACCTGCCAAACAATTGCCCTGAAACTGTTGCTTAGTCCTGTAAACGAGTGTTAAAAACAGTGGACCGGGCGCGAACACAGGTGTAAACATAAACCTAGTTCATGCATCACTGGGCTACAACACGTGTCAATCTGAAGATTACCTGACTGACTTGGCCCAAAAATTAAATACACGTTCCTGCTGGCTAAAACATCAAGTGTTGCGGCTCACAATCGGACCTCCGGTGTCGGGGGATTGTTTTGGTAAACAAACACACCTTGACTGTGTTTACCAACACTCAGAGCCATAACAAGGTGCTGAACCGCCGTAAGCGGAGTACTGAGCCTGTGTGCTGGGAAGTTTTTGCTGTAAACTTTTGGATAAAGCAAAACTGAACTGTTAGTGTGGAAGAGTAGGCATAAAAATGCTCCTGATTATGTCCCTTTAAACTAGCAATACCTTCAGAGGTTCTTTAATATCCTCAGAGATTCTTATCTGAGGCAGGTACCCGTCATCAAAGGCTTTATACTCGTGGAGTATTGACTACTGGCCTGGAACTATTGATCATTAAACACTATAAAAGGATTGTCTCTCTTGACTTATACGACACACTAAACTTAATCAGTGAGGTGAAACTATATAAGATGTTTGAACTTAAAGATCCTATGGAGGACTCTGTGACACTGACTTGGTGATTTAATGTCTCCTCAAATCCAGGGATACTTAATCCTCTGGGGTATTTGGTAAAGAACTGAAAAAATCACATTTAACCAAAACAGAGAGCTTGTTTATTTTATATTTAACATTTTTTTTTGCGCTTTACAACGAGAACAAGACTGACTAAATATTCAAAGTCATGATTTTATTGTCATCCACCAAGAATGGAAATAGGGACTTGTATTAAAGGTAATGTGAAACTGATTTCTACATTGGTAGCCTACAGGGATACTTTGCTTGAAATGCGTAACGAGCAAGAACGTTCCGTTGGGAGTTGGAGGTAAGCTCGGTGCCGTAAATTCACCTAAAGTTATGTTATGTAAATCTAGTCCGATGTGCATGCCATCCTGTAACTATCAGGATTCTTTTTAATGTTTTTGTAAATCTATATAGTTATTTCCAATTGCTTGTCTAAAATATAATTTTTTAGCTAATTTTATCAACATCTTTCTTTTCAAAGCGATCACTGAGTTGATCTAAATTCTAAAACAAAAAATTACAATGATTATATATACTTCTTAATGACAAAGTTTTCCAAAAGATTGAAGAAGACAATAGGGCATATACAAACCTTTAACAATTAAGACAGGGAACACATTTAAATATAGATTACTATCGTTTTATTTCAATACCATCTTGAACTCACAAAGCGTATTGGAGTGTAAGACAGAGCTAAATCGATTTGTTGTTATTCTATATGATTTATTTATTATCAATATATCATAATATAAAATATATATTATATATAATGTCCTATAACACACTGTGCATGTGTGATAATTAAGGCACTTACAGGGCTACTGTCACTGCTACATCTACTCATGAAAGAACATGTGGCCGTGGTCTTTAACTATGGTCCAGTCTCCATTAAATAGCAAAGTATTATAGTATAAAAAATATAATCTTATATGCCCTTATCTTGTCCAAAGTGACCTGAGAAAATGTGATTATCTTACAAACTGTGGGACAATACTGATAGTTGAATAGAGTATACTTAAGACACTTCAGTAAGCTCTGTACTTTGACCCTCAAGAGGAACAGCGAAGACCGTGTACGCTCTTTACACAGCGCTTTACCTATAGGGCTACTTCCTATATCGTAAGGCGCTGTTTGTTATGACCTCGTATCCTGAAATGCAACACCAGAGGGGAGCACTGTATTTTTGTCCAATCAGATGAGACCTTGTGCTGGAAGACAAAGCCAAGCGAGGAATACACGGAGCCAATCATATTAATTTATTTTTGAGTGACAGCTCATCCCCCAGCGTAACCGTCTGAACAGGCCACAGGCTCAGAGAGAATTGCCCCTGACGTGGTTTGCTTAGGGCCTTGGGCACATAGGATGCTCGGCCGGTGAGCTGTAATTCAAACGAAACGTAACAACAAAGGCTGCGTGCACACCTCGCTGGCTGGTTTCAGTTCTGCAGACAACAGATACATGGCTACGCTAACACAGTCATAATGTCATAATCGAATCGGTCGATGATGCGAGAATGCAGAGGGAGCAATTTAAATTCGACCGGAAACTCTTCAAGCGGCGCTTGAAGCGCGGCAATGGGCGGAGCCAGGATGCCTGTCGAGTGTTTGTTTATTGGCATCTGATTGACTGCTTGTCACATCGTACGCACGTTTATTTCAGTGGACAACAAACCGCCATCTGGTGTCTAAATATATCATGAACGGTCAAAGCTGCCAGCGTGAAAATCAGTTGCTTCTTTAGAAGCGCAAGATTTCCGCTGCCTCGGGAGCGTAAGACCGTGAAGCAAAAGCAACTTCATGGCTCGCACAAGTGTCCGTTTCGGCATTCAAAAGTGCTTTCAGTTGGTTGTCCCTAACAGCTGTGTCTTTTTTCACGATTGAAATGGAGCACAAAAATCTATTGATGATAGTTTCTACAGGGCGGCTAGTATTGTTGACGGCTAGATACCAATGTTATCTTAAACGGGGCCAAATTACCTATAAGGCATGTTGAGTTAACACGAATAATAGCTTCTTCCCTTTAAAATAATTATGTACCTGTCAAAATATAGCCCTGAAACCGTTTGCTTTCTCCTGTAAACAAATGTTAAAACAGTGAACCGGGCGCGATGGAGGTGTCAACATAAACACAGCGCGTGGGTCCGTTTGCATCACTGAGCCAAAACACGTACGTGTCAATCAGGAGATGTCCGGTCTGACTTGGCCCAAAAAATTGTAATACATGTTTCTAATGGCTGAAACACAGCGTGTTGCCCCTCTTATTCGGACCCCCGGTCACGCGGCCTTGTTATGGTGAAAAGACTTTGTTTACTAACACGCAGAGCTATAACATGGTGTTAAACAGCCGTATGCGAGGAAATGAGACCGTGTGCTGGGATGGTTTTGCTGGGAAACATTTGTATAAAGCAAAACTGATCTGATAGTGTGAAAGAACGAACTGAATATAGTATAACATATCACTGGAAGAACACAGTGATGTATAGCTTTACTTAAATTAGAATACAATGATATTATTAATATAAAAAAATATTTATATATGGATACTGTGACTACTGATTCTCTTCTTGGCCTCCATTTCAGGACCAAGCGTTATATAATTTTTAATATCCAATTTCTACATAAATAAATAGATATACAGTTTTGGCATCATATAAACAAAACGGAAAGTGTTTATACATTATCCAGAATCTACACAAATTAAACCAGATTCGTATTTTATGCGTCAATAACTAAAAAGATAAATCACAAATATAGCAATTCCGTATAAAATTTATTAATCAAACGAGATTAATTTTTAAACAATAATCAGAAAATATTTCTACCATATATCTATACATAGCGTATGTCAAACAGAAAAGCAAAGCTCCTTAATCAATTGACATTCTATCTTAACGAAGGGAATTAATTAATCAAAAGTTTTTTCTTCTTGTTTGTTTTTGACGCAAAATTAAACATTGTTACATTACTTATTTACTGTCAAGCTTGGGGCTTAGGACCAGGTGGTATACAGACGGAGCCAGCCGACCTTCCAGACATATGCAACAAGTCATCCCTGTACGCTAAATCGCGTGATAACGAAGCGATTTCTGTTTCGCAGTGGCCCGATAGAGGTTGGAATGTCCATGTTAAATCTGCATGGGTCTGTGTGTGTGTTTTTTTTTCGCAAGATTCAATTTCAGTTAATTGAGAGGAACTGCAGCAATAAGGATGATCACGTTGACATTTACACCTGCAAGGCCGTATGTAATTACATTTACCACGTATATGTGTTCAGTAAAACTAATTCAATGCCCAGTAAAAAGGTCATTTAACCAGACACGTCTGTGCTAGCTCATGCTAACAGCCTGTCTAGTAAAAGGATAAATCCCTGATATTTGCATATATTGGTACGTGCCAAGGTTGTTGAAAGGATAAACGATTCCTTTTCATTTGCACATCAGAATTCCACGCTTTAAGTCAACGACGTTTACTGTTGCTACGGTAGTGCAATACAATGACCATTATAGCGGCTCCTGGAAAGACCTAAGTTCAGCTAGACGGTGACATGTGGGGCGTCAAGTTTATCTGACCAATTGTATGTTGGACAGTTATTACGAGTTTGCGGTACTTATTTCATTATTTTTTTTGGCACTTGGCCCGTCTAGGTTACAATCATTAATACGATCAGTCATTTTTAGTCTATTTAAACACTGTTGCTAAATTACGTATACAACAGTACATCCATAATTTCGCCATGCGACATGTCTTCCGGGTTTTAGTGTTTGCGCAAAAGGCAGCCCCCAGATCAATTTCGAAAAATTGGGAGAACTTAACATAAATAAAGGCGCCGGGATGGGAAATTTAATCCAAGGAGATGGGGAGAAAATAACTGCCAAGAAAACATCGTGGCGGGGGATCGCTATCGGCAAAGATGAGAGCACAATAACGCTTTTTTTTAACCACGCAAAAGTCCCAAATAATAGAAGGATACTGTCCGGTCTGTGTACAGCCGCCTCAAACTAAGGATTCTTTCTGTCAGCTGATTTTAACACTATCTGCGAAAAGAAATGCAAAGGAAGAAAATGAAAAGTTGATGTTCTACCGGTCGGTATATGCCCGCACACCTACAAATACATCGATAATCCGTCCATTTGGGTTACTTCTGGTTTCTTCGCTTGGATTTCAATCGCCGTCATAAATGAAGAAGAGAGGAGAAGAAGAAGGGGAAAAAACAGCCGATGTTCCACCATCAGATCTACCGATATTTCAGACTGTGTAAAAATAGGAAAGAAAATCCTTGACAATGTCTGCTTTTTATCGGCGGGCACCCTCAAATCTACCGTTCCTACTTGTTTATCTAAATTATCTGACGGCAAAAAATCGGAACGAAAAATCAGTGGATTGGAAGTCGACTTTACGAATATACGGCGAGAATAGCAGACTTCATTACTACTGGTCTAACGACAATCTTCAGCTGTATGACTGATTGCTTATGCCTTACATGACATGATATCTTTTACCAAATTCTTGATTCAAATTCAAGATATCATGTCATGATTGATGCTTTCATGGATCGACATTCTCTACGCCTTTGAATATTCAGTTAACCTTGACATGCTGTTAGTTGGCCGTTGAGCCTTCAAAGTAAATATCCGAATGTCGGACTTTGCGGGACGTGATATGCCCTGTTTGATTAATGATAATTCAAATTTTGTTTTCAATGATATGCCTCATCCTAAAATGAAAGAGGAATGACCTTTTTTAATTAACTAATTTCATTTAATGAAATATTTAAACGAAGGCCCGAATCCACATATCCTTTGATTCCTTGATACATCCGGTTATCTGCTCCGTAATAAAAGCTTTCTGTTTGAAAATATTTAAAATGCTTTACACATTGTGTTTTAATTTATATTTAAATATGAAGTTTTTTCTTAATCACCAGCATTGATGCATAGAATAACATTTTCTTTCTATAAATTTATTAACGTTTCTTTTGTCTATACAAATTTTTAATCAATGGATTTATTTTGTTCTTTCTTTACATTTCTCTTCCTTTGAGCCAGGCCTCGGGCTCAGATGAGCAGTGACCTTACTTCAGCGGACCTCCTGCCCTGCATCATTAATTGTGAACAGGAGCGGATTAAATCAAAACAGTCAATCAAATCCATCCAAGGAAATAAACAGTACGACTGTTCACACGCCTTTATAATTTACAAGAACCCAGAGGAACACCAGGTATACAAGGTTTAACATGATATTTACCATTTTTGATAAGGTCTTCGATCGCCAGAGAGCTGATAAAAAATTAGCAACAGAAGTGTTTCCTCCGCTGTGTAGGCATTCCGCAAAAGAGCCCCGTGATTGGTTCAATTGTTTTGTAAGTAATTAATAACATAGCATGGTCGGGGGCTTGATGAAGTCAGTCCTCTATTGAACCGAGCCAGAGACCTCTCTAACAGATGTTCGCATTATATAAAAATATCCCTATACTACAAAAAAACAAGGGCTCAGAGGCACAAATAAAAAAAATACAGTCTAAGCAGGAAGTTAAATTGAAGCTTCATGCAGATACATACAATCACTAGATTTACTTGGCGATACAGGAAAATAATTGCAGTGAAATAGTCTTTCATGAATCATAAAGATTACAACGTAAAACTGTCTGCCTGTCGGATTGAGGACATCACGCTGACGATGGAAAGCAGTTCATCCTTCTTCTTTCTAATTTTTTCTTGTTCCCATATATATATATATATATATATATATATATATATTTTATTTGTGAGATTTCAAACGCCGTGTCTTTAACCTGGGATAAAGTAGAAGTAAACGAATGACCAGTCAACATTCCGTCGGGTGTCTGTTTGCAAAATACATTTTGTCAGTGTCACAGCTATGTAATGTAGCAAACAGACAGCTGAAGGTAAGGGTTCTTTAGAAGAATATTATATAATCATGTACATAACTTTCATAGACGAAAGTGACAGTTATTATATAATCATGTCCAGCATCATCACTAAGTATTATTGTGCTCTCTGCTTTCAAAAATTGAAATAAGGCCAAAAATATTTAAAAAAAAAAATTGATCTCAGGCACTTTTATTCAGGAATAACTGCGGGCGGCCGTATTTAATTTTTACCTTTTTTGTAAGTTTCGATAAATATGTCAAATGATCAGGGAAGAGCATGAAATAAAAGGGCTTTTTTTGATAAACAGGAAAATGCACTACATAACAAAGGAAATAGTATCAAAATAGTATTATTAAATCTTCTTGTAAGATGAAAATAAAAATAAAAATTATTGATGCGGGAGGTTTAAATTGATGCGGGCGGTGCCTGAGAACCATACCTTTTATTTTTATTTGGCCTAAGTAAATGAAATAAGATTAGGTAAATTATGCCTTTTTTAAATGATTTTGCAATTTTTGTTCATTTCTGAAATATAAATTACTTTGAATTGGCAATCAAATTAAGGTTGTCAAATCAGTATATTATGCTCACTGTCGCGAACTTAGTACCAACAGCCCGTATTAACAGTGTAAAATTTAGGGAATAATTTACCTGCAGCTAAACACTTTTAATCTAGAGATTTCCAGAGACATCGAACATTATGACCGAAGCGGTTCCCGCCATTCCAAAAAGTATATATTTGGCCAAAATTGTGAGCTGAGCAGCTTGCTTTGCTAGCGAAGCGGTTGGTACGCCGGACTTGTGTGCCACCCACATGGGTTCGAATCCGGGATCGGCCCAGTATTTTCCCCTGAACAATGGGGGGCGAGCGTACCAAGTACCGGCGTACCAACCGCTTCGCTAGAAAAGCAAGCTTCACTAGCGTGGCAATTCGGCCCACGTTTAAGTCACCCCGTAACACAAGCGATCCCCCTCTCCCTCCTGATAAAGGTTTATAGTTACATTAATAATATTGTAATATTTTTGGGCCTAAAAAGTCAGGGTTTGTTTTGAGAGCAGGGAGCCAGACACCGGATTGGAGCAATTGAGATAAAGGCGGCCAGTGTCCTTCAATGAGGCGGTGGTGTTCTGAGTTCTGGTCCGCTGGCAGAAGGTATAAAGATCGCACAACGGTATCGTGAGACATTATGTTTTGTTTAAGTTTTGTTAATTTGTCTTTCCTTAGATTCATTTATAACCACATTCCCGCCCCGGTTGCATCCCTAATTGATTTATCGCGCAGATATATCGGACAACAGTCATTTAGAATTAAGAAATATACATGATAACAACCACCCGCATTAATGCTAGATATGAGGGTTTGTCAAGTAAACGTTCACGTAACGTTCAGAGAGGAACAGAGTCTGGCTAGAAAATGTTCTGCAAGTCAAGATTCGCCAATGAAGTATCAGACATTAAAATCTTCGTTTTAGGCGCAAAACAAAAGAAAATGTGACGTATACAAAATACGTATATAATAAATAAAGAAGACAAGACATTATCTCTCTGAAGATAATTCACATAATGCTGTTATATCGTGTAGCAGTCAATCAAATATATTTATAAAACATTGTGTTTTCGGAGCGATGTACGTCGTATCCGAGGCGCCAGGTCAACGGATCAATGTGATATCACTATGTACCATCAGCCTTGAAGTAAACAATCGTTGTTCTAGAGGACATATTTCATTGGTTCTGTAGGGAATTATCTCAGCCCGACGAGAGATAACGTAAGTCTCGTGTTTGGCCTCGTCTTCGATTTTGTTTGTTTCCAGGCTTGTCAATAGAGAAGAAAGAAAGCGCCATTTTTGCAGTGCAATTCTTAGAGTGCAAGCCTTAAATGCTTGGGAACGCAAAGAAAAATTCATTTGGTATTTTGTTGTGGAATAACTGGTGTTTGAAAAGACATTTAGAAAAAGTTATACACATTTTGCATGAAGTAACTATATAAGTAACTTGTTTTCAATGTATAATGAAAATGCAGTGTGATGGTAGTACAGTCGAACCTGTCTAATGCGACCACCCAAGGGACTGGGCACAAGTGGTCGTAATTGACAGGTGGTCGCAATTGACAGGTTCTGAACATTAAGGAACTGCACAAATCTAGATGACATTAATACCGGAAATATACATATTAGAACATCTTTTTGACTATAAATAAAAACATATTTGCAGAGGGGAACGATCTTGGTTTTACATGTATTTAGTAATTGCACACAAATGTACATGTACTTATATGTGTAATTTGATGTGATGATAAATAAAATGAATTTGCACACAGTTGTTTATAAGGTACGCCACGTACTCATATTTACAGAGGTTCTTCTGACACGATGAATGTGCTCAAATTAACGACTCAAAATTGTTTGCTGACGTCACTGGTTACTAACATCAATATTGCTTGTTAGGAACATCATAGATTATCAACTCTTTGTAATAAAGCCTTTCATATAGTGCACTGAATAGATCAAAGACAGTTCACAGGGGCACAGATCAAAGATTAACTTTTGGGGGACCTTCATTCCCATGGATTAATAAGTCGTGTGAGCAAGTCACGTTGCCCGCCTGGGGCTCCAGGCCCAGGGTAGGCCAAGGGGCCCAATAATCACCAGTCTGTGCTCCGTACACACAAACACGGGTAAAACAAACAAAGAGCGGTGCAAGTGACCGCAACTTCAGGCATGGTCAATCAATCGACCGGCCAGCGCTGGTCAGTGAGTAGCACAAAAAGTGCCCGCATTAGGCAGGTCAAGTAATATATAAGTCACTTTGGTCAGGAAAAACTGCACGTAATCCGTAATAACCAGGTGGTCGTATTTCACAGGTTTTATCTATAGATAATATAACGGAATTTCGAAAGGGACTGATATCTAGTGGTCCTAATAGCCAGGTGCCCGCATTTCACAGGTGGTCGTTCAGACAGGTTGGACTGTACTTGCAATGTAAATTTGAAGATTGTCATGCAGCATTTTTTTTTAAATTTAAACAGTTAAAACATATATTTTGAAAAAAAAATTCTTATTACTTCAATTTTCATTTCAGAAGAATATGTGAGTAGGAAGGATGTATGAGGAAGTGTTAATTCTTACACATTTATGAAGTAACTAGGCCAGCAGTTAGTATATATAGCCAAAGACAAATTATTTAAGTTTCATTGGTTACCTGGAGTCTGTTAACAAACAAAAGTGCGACACATGCCCGTCATATGTCTATTATGACCTTATCAAACAGCATGGAATTTGCCGAGAATGAAAATCCGGTGAGATTTTTTATTGGTTAACATTCATAGCGAGTCTTATCAAATTCCTTCAAATCCCTTGTAAAATATACGGCGGAGAAAGGTCTGGTGAAAGTTTACCCTTATTAAATCAAATGTGCGTATTATGCCGAGGATGCTTTATTGGTAAATATTTTGATTATCCTTGAAATCTTGGTAAATTATCGGGGTATATGACATTTAAACGGCTATGGCAGATTGGTTGAGAAAAGGGCCCTGGGTATTTGAGTTAAAGGGGCCCATTTATGTCACCATTGGCCCACAGACATCAATATTTTGTCCACACAGTCGGCCCACATATATCAATATTTTGTATAAACCATTGGTCCACCAGGAAACGTCCCCGTGTCCCAGTCCGCCCCTGCATGGTTAACAGATGGATGGACGGTGCCAAGACCATCATACGACCCGTCTATATATATATATAGGACGGGTGTATAAATTATCTATCCAAGAGAGGGAGAGAGAGGGAGAGAGAGAAAGAGACTCTGTTTGTCTCTGATAAAAATAAGCAATTGCACGTTAGGTCGTTTATTTAATGGTGTTAAACTAACTGGTCGAATGAAAAACAAATATACTAGCAAATGTAAGTACTCTAACTGAATAATCAGTCTCACATTAATTCAAAACCATTCCCAAGGACCGTCCCTGGAAAAGTTCCCTGACACCATGACTCGCCAGGTGTTACTCCCGGCATGCACAGCAAGGGAAGACCGCACTAAGATGGTTCACCTGGTCGCTTGACACGGAACACAACAGCGGCATTGAATCTCACTTATATCCCAGGATAATGACCAAATCTTATAATGAGTTCAACGATGTCAAGGTCTGAAATTTCGTCTGGTGTGTGGTAAAGGTTTGACCTGAATCGGAGGTCATTGACGGCATTATGTGGCCTTTGGTTAATCCACTTTATTTAACTTGCAATTTGTTCAGCGTGAGAGCAGTTATATACTAGTGAAGCGTTAATTTATTTACCTCTGTGTTTGCATTTATGTATAAACAAACAAACAGTCAAACGTTTATGTGTATATATTCGTACCCTTATACTGGCGACCGGACAAATTTATCTATATCATAATGCATACATGTACACACAAACAGACCTATAAATGTGTGTATGTGCAGAAGTGCTTATGAGTTATTGAGCATGGTGAGTTGAGCACGGTGGTGCATTATAATGCCATAAGGCCCCTGGCCAAGGGCGTTATCCAAAGGGTCCAGGGGCAACTGTATATATACACCCAGCAAAACCACTGCCTGACAACCCCCCCTCCCCCCCCCCCTTATTTCACCTTAGCCTGGTAATCTGATATCGATCTCGGATAACCCCCGGAAGTAGACTGAAGGTGATTTCAGATTGCCCTAGCACTGTTCAGATAAACATATCGCCAATTTATCTTGTTAGATTCATTATAATATAATGTTTAATTCTTCTTCAAAATTTTTTTTGATGGAGGTAACCGCCTCGGTTTTTTAAGGTGGCTTAACAATGTAAATCTGCTACACATATCATGTTTATAGGTGGCATGGATTAAAATAGCACATTTTTCAAGTAATGATTGTATGAGTAATTAATTTTGAGCAATGTGAATCCGAGTATAGGCACTTATGGACGACCAAAACACTTTTGTCTGCAAAAGTCACGTAAACATGCCGATAAATACCTTCCTGTCTTGTTCATTTCACATGGCTCCATAAGGTCGCGTGATCGATACTTAGTGACGTCATAGCACCGAGGCCGCTATCCGACGATTGCTAAGACCCCGGGTCCTTCACATTGGGAACAAAAAAGGCCTTTCATGCTTTTGAACTTGGAATAAAATAGAACTGGTGAATGGGGTTTCTTGGGGAGGTCATGCCCCTGTTTAAACAGTATCAGGGAAGTATTCGATTAGCTGCAAATACCGGAGCAGAAAACGTTCAAGTATGGCCAAACGCAGGTTTGCAGTATTCATTTTACCTCCTGTTTCCCTCTGGTCACATCTCACGGCCTTCAGTTCGCTTTCATCTGGCAGATTATTATGTTTTAGACAGAATGCTTTCAGATTGTAGGATTCTGTTTTCTGTATAGTTTTAATCCTGTGATCATGCAACCATGCTTAACATGTCAAGGAATCTTGCTGTAAACAGAAATTTGGGAGAAATGTAATACATAGGTATTTAATTGGCCTCTACAGTATGAAACATACTATATAAATAATTACATTTTAAATCTGTAAATATGAATGATTTATTTGCATCAATGATAAAATATTGAGTGTTGGAAATATATAAAAAAATCATAGGCTTATTAATATAAACACAGTTAAAAGTTTCACATTCTAAATGTTATACCTAATGTTTGTATCAGCCAACGTGCGGCCGGCAGAACTATAGTATTCTCGTTCAGATGGGTAAAAATTCGTAAAAAATGAAGGTATTGTATGTGGCGCCACACAGTTAAGCGCAGTAGCTCAAGTTCCTTACAATGTTAACACCTTAAATTTAATGACATTCCATCCAGCCATTCCATAGCAACTATCTATTGTATGTTTTTTATTTTAAATTTGGGGTGCTCAAACACCCCTATAACCCGCATAATATAGAGCACACTAAACCTCATTTTACATACCTAAGGAGATTTAATAATAACTCCAAGACTGCAAAAAAGACTTTCCGATTACGATTTGTGTCTTTGCATGATAGAACTGGTGTTAAGATGTATTAGCATTCCAAATTTCATGACAATCCATATACAGTCCTTCCTGAAAAATCTGCATATTAAAATGCAGCAATTAAGTTAAACCAATTTTAAATAATTTAGCACTAATTGTTTCTTAATTTCGTTTTGAAAAGTCATTTGAAAAGTAAGCTGCTTTGACAAAATATCTAGGATGCCAAAGTTTTTTTAAATATAGAAATAGGGTTAAAAATCATTGGAAATATTTGACACAAATATGTACAAATTACCTCACACAAACTACAAAGACGTTTACAAAATTACTCTGTAAAAAAGCACGTATAGTTTGTTCAAATGTGTATGTAATCACAAGCTTATAAAACTAACACTGGTAAAACATTTATGTGAGCATACAGGGATGTGAAATAATTATTCAAACGGAGACAACATTGCTTGGATTATTTAAAAAATCGCCACTCTACTCGTGAGTGAGAATCTACCTCTGAAATATTGTGGTTTTATGCAGTAAACTTTGGAATAACCTTCAGCTATGGATAAACCCCTTGAGTTCTAGTGTCACGTCGTGTTTTATGTTTTTTTCTGGGTAGTAATACATGTGTACATTGATAAAAAAGGTCCCCTAAGAGTTCGTCACGACGTTCTCAGTGATGGCGCCTCGCTTGTTGCAAACCCACATACGGCCCCATTTACGACACTGAATCCACTTACGGCATGAAAGGTAAAGAACGGGCAAAGCGTCGAATTTTAATCTATCTAGCTGACTGATGTTTCTTATACCCTGTATTTTTATACCGGACATATGACAGAATATGAATGTATATACATTTTTTCTTTTGATCCTGATATTATTTTATGAGAGATTCGCCGTTTTTTTTAAAAACATATGTACCTTTTGGGTCTGAAAAAAAAACTTTTTAAATTCATATATACCCCTTTTTAACTGATCTTTTGTGTTTTCACCTTTCACCCCATAGACTTATGCTTTCCCCCTTATAATTAACGAATACCGAAGGTATGAACCTCGGTAGGGACACACAAATTGCACTCTCCCCAAAAAGTGAAAACTGCTTTTCACAAAATCATATTATAGTGATCCAGGTAATCTCCGAATTTAAATGAAATGTTTCCCGGATGTAACTTTAATCCTCGACATATTTGTAATCAGAATCGTTCAAGCACTATAACACACCTGGTGGAGGTATAAGTGATAACTGTGACCTTCCCTGAAACCCCTGGCAGTATTTTAGTTTATTATAATTATGGCTGAGTAGTGTGTACTTTTAAATTATTTTGCAATGGTAACCTTGTCTAGTTTTAATAAAGACTTATTCGAGACATGAGAATGTAGATTTGCAGGACTTCATTTGCAATTTTTGGACTACACAACAGGGCGGTAACACTCACTTCCTTTTATTTATATTGTATACCGCACCTGTCGGTCATAACGACAAGGAAACCCCGAGGACGCCCGCACTCGTTTGTGACTGATATGAGGTACAGCCTTCCCATTACGCCATCGGAGCGATACCTTTTATGGGGACCTGCCATGGAAAACCTCACCGCTTCGTGGCAGAGAAATGAGTCATGATCTGCCAGCTTTGAGTCCTAGCTGCACTCCTAGACCACGAAGTCTGTAGCAGCCTCTATCACACACACCTCTGCAGCAGAAGAATTAATGCTTAATTGTTAAAACAGCTTTTTTTTTTAAATAACCGCCTTCAATTTTAATGCTAATTATCTACGTATATATACATCTGCAGAAATCCATTCCGGTTTCGGACTACGTGACAGGGCAGTATCACACGCTTCCTCTAATTTTATAATCCGGCGACAACCAGGCCGGGTGACTACTGCACGTGTGGGCCCTGGGTGTAATCGTCCCCAAAACTGGGTCATAACACCGATTAAACCCCGAAAGGCGCACTTGTTAGTGAGTTAAACACGGTCGTTTGGCACGGACTTCCCATTTGGCCTGCAGAGCGCTTAACCTTGGTTGGGGCCGACCGTGATAAATATCATCGCCTAGGCTGAGATTCAATCTCATGAGTCCAGTTCTCTACCACTGAGCCACAGAAGCCGGTTACAAAGGCCATAGAAGCAGAGTAAAAAACAGTTAAATGAATGTGGGGATTTTATTGCAAATACTATTTGCTTCACCGTTCATTTGTGTAGATATATTGATCAGATGCAGACAGTCCCTAAATACTTTATATGAAATTTGTTATATTTTGGTTTGCATGAGATTAACTACTTCAGATCGTCTAGACTTTAATAGCACATATATTCAAAGCAATACTTAAATAGTGATTTTTTACACCTTAATATTAACTTATTTACATATGTCTCAAAATGTTCACTTCATGAGTTACAGTAAGTTTCAGATTTTTGCCCATACTTCAATAACACACAATATTTACTGCTGCAATTATATCTTAATGTTCGAGACCGAACAATAACCGGTGTAGTCCAGTCCTGCATCAAGACTCGAGGACTCATGGAGGTCTACATTTTTATATATATATATATAATTTTATATATATATATTATTCATGTATATTAAATATGTCTATAGATCTTATTTGTTTCAATAAAATACCTCCTGTGTCATCCGCTGTTTTTCATCATATATTTTCAACGGTTTGTGTTATATATAGATATATGAATAACGTTCTTGTCTGCTGTTGTTTGTAGGACACGCTTCTAGAATATCAAGTGTCTGTTTCACTTTTTCATACAAGGATGCCAAAACAGGTTGTC
This sequence comes from Sipunculus nudus, assembly GCA_026874595.1. NCBI lineage: Eukaryota > Metazoa > Annelida > Sipuncula > Golfingiida > Sipunculidae > Sipunculus > Sipunculus nudus. The sequence goes on from CM049306.1 coordinate 48,746,286, forward strand.
ATTTCACAAATAACCGAACCTTGCTTCGAGAAATGTTGGTAAAATTTCATGTAAACATCTGATCGTGTTCAGATCAGTTTACTTTAGTAATTTGAGCCTCGTCATTTTAGTAAACATCAAACACGTGACACACCATGGTGCAGGAGATTCAGCGAAAAACAAATTAAAAAGCATAACAGTTTTTTTAAATTTTATTTTATGATATTTCGTTAATCAATGGTAAAGAAGTACACGTGCTGCCACCTGCCAGCTAAGGTACATACTAGTTGCACCATCTCCTGGTATTGTGTGATCATGTTACATGTTTAAACTGGGGCTGGCTAAAGCCTACAGTTGTCGTATTGCAATATATTGTGATATTTGGTAGCGCATTGCGATATGTATCGCCATATATTTAGGTGATAAGTGTATTTTCTGCAATATATTGTGATATGTGGTAGCGTCATGCGATACTTTTTGCGATATTTTTTAAGGAAATAAGTATATTTTCTGGTACATATAAGGCATTCAATATGTAGATATACTTAATTACTTTTGACAGAATTTAAATTAAGTGTTTCCAATGTTTTCGTTATGCCCTACATATGCGAGTAAGTTGGCAATTAGAACTTTATGAACTGTGATTACTCCTGGAGAGGGATATGAATACACAATTACTATCGCGTACCACATCTTAAGGTTGCGTTTTTTGGTCAATAAAACTGTGATATTAACACTTTATAAATCTTCATTTACTTAGGATGTAAAAACGGATCATCAATTTATAATTATTAAAATTTATAGTGACAGTGTTCGACACTTCTTTCTTTTTCTGTAGCACTTCGGGAGGGAAACGGATTGAGCATTATTCAGTTTGGACTCCAAATTGTGCGTTAAGAGGGGGTGCAATAGACAACCCCCCTCTAAAATCTGTCCAGCCAAGTTTTATGAAGGCTCCCAATTTTAATTAGCCTAAACCGTTTGCTAAATAGGCTCATAGGCTCATTATGTTGTTGTTAGGCCCTAGTTTCATATCAACAATAGTTTCCTAGCAACAATATATTAGGATGATCAGGAGATCTGTTAAACAAGCTGGACACGATGGACCAGCCAAAATATTTATTGCTGATGCAGATGTCATTGTCAGGGGCCCGCGATTTATTTGGGGTCTCTACTCATCCTGAAACTAAAAAAGCTCTCTATAATAAGCTACAAATGGTGGCATTTTAATTTCCCTGATTCCGATTTAGAAGCAATATATACCATCCGAGGGTACACCCCACAAACGAGGGCATCCGCTCTGTATTATAGTTACTTTTCGTCACATACTATATAACTGAATATACAAAAGGTTCACCTTAGCGTGACCTGCCATTGACCAGAATTTTACGTTGCGCCTATGAGCAACCTGGGCCTATGCTTTGGTACGTGCTGGACCTGCTGGTAGCTGGTGAAATAGAGAAGCATTGATAAAAACAAAAGTGTCCCATTAAAACAGAATTCTCTTTGTTGATCTCCTCCGTGATGGAGTGACTTGTGCCTTACAATGTGATGTACGAGTACTGAAGGCCATAACACTGTTCATGTTCAAGGATATGATTTGCATAATATGCATGGTCACTCGGCTATCAACGTAATTATTTTAACAACAATTTAACTTTCATTCAATACAGCAAGAAAAGAGGCGATAACTAAGGCGTATCGATGTACTTTTTGTATTTTCATTATTTCTTATATATGGTTTTCTGATTATAAATAAAAATTAAGCTAACAGGAGTTGTAAAATATACATTTCTGTGCCTTCAGTTTTCTCAAATCAACAGAATCAACTTTTCAAGCGGATAAAATTTGCCTGCAAATTGGATTGTTTTTAAATTTTACACAAAGTGGTAAGGCCTAGGGGACAGCTCTTCAACCCCCCCCCCCCTTCCCCAAACCACCGACAGACGTCATGATACGCTTCCTCAAGCCAAAAAGCTGAGCACGCCTATGGGAGCGTTTATTTACTTCAAAACGGGCCAATTGTTTGGACTGACTATCGGGGCTATAGCACAAGGTCCGCCTCTAGAAATGCAAACTTATTAGGGCTGAACAAATTGTCTGTCATATAGGAGAGGAAATTCTTATAAGAATAATGAAAAACAGTTTTTTGTTAAACACAATTGTAACATAAGGTTTAATCGATTGTAAAAATATCTGCAACATGGACCCATTTTGGTCATCGTTTGGAAATAATGCAGGACTGCTAAATCTTAACTTGTATGCAATCTGTTGAAGAAGAATTGAATAAATATGGCAAAGCTGTCTGCTTGAGCGTGGTTATTTTATTATGTTATGTGTGACCTGGTTGACTGTGTGCGCCATCTGCTGATTGCAAAGGAAAACAATTTGTGCGTAATCACCACCAGCGATATAATTTGTGAATATGCGGCGGTTTGTAAGTATATTCTAAACACAATCAGTGGAGTCTAAATACTGGGCCAGCCTTAAGGTTGACCCTCTAATGCTAATGAAAATACACACCTCTGAGTTTCTATAGATTTCTTCATTACTGGGTCTAGTTTTTATGATATTTGAATATTCATCTTCATTAAAGACGAAGTCTTGGCGTGACCTCTCGTTCCAAGATGGCAGGTTTAATATCTTGTGGTTGTTAGTGGGTGGTCGGGAGAAGTTATAGCAGTGAAATAGATTAATATTTAAAATAACGTGTTTTGTGGGACTAGAATGTTTATTTAAAGGGGCCCATTCACCATTGGTAATTAACATGAAAAATAGCTTCTTTTTAAAATAAATTTGTACCTGCCAGAATATTGCCCTGAAAGCGTTCGCTCACACTTGTAAACGAGTGTTAAAAACAGATGACCGGGCGCGATCGCAGGTGTAAACATAAATACGGCGTGTGCATTGCCGGGCTTCAACATGTGACCATCAGGAGATGCCCTGACTGATTTGGCCCAAAAATGTATACATGTTCCCACTGGCTGAAACCTCGCGTGTTGCGGATCACAACCAGACCTCCGGTCACGCGGCCATATTATGGTAAACAGACACACGCGGACTGTGTTTACCAACACGCAGATCCATAACAAGGTGTTTAACAGCCGTATGCAAGGTACTGAAATTGTGTGCTAGGAAGGTTTTGCTCCGAAACTTTTGTATAAACTAAACTGAACTGATAGTGTGAAAGGGTAAGCATAACATTGCTCCTGATTATGTCCCTTTCAGGTGTGAAACCGCTCAAACAGGATAAACCGAGTTTAATTATTGATAATCTGATAGGCCGGAACCCTATTTCCCTCTATTGCCCCCTGGCCAATGTTTGTTAACATTGTGTCAAGCGCCTGTGGTGATCACTCTTCTCCCCTGAGAAGTGTTTCCATAAGATCGGGTTGAGTAAAGTATAAAATAAAGTTAATGATAAGCTTGTCATACCTGTATGTCCTGGTATCTTTCTCCCTTCCTATATACCTTACCTACATTAAGCCACCATCCATTTAATAATAAGAAAAGACATCAACTTGTGTGAAGAGACGTAAAACGATGTCTTATTGTCTACAGTCTTTATGTTTAAAAGCTGCCGCTGTTGGTCTGTCATTTTAATGTCTAGACACCTATATATCACTGATTTATTCCAGGTCAATATTGCGGCCCCGATAGAGGACAGGCTTCAATTATTTTTTGTTTCATTTTTACCAAAGATATGCCCGAATGATCGCCCGAGCTGTCTGAGAGAATATAGTTCGTAACTGGAGATGTAGAATCTCACCAAATATATGTAAACTGAATTTGACAAGGTAAGGCACGATATACATAAATAATTATATATATATATATATATATATATATATATAATAATAATAATAATAATAATAATAATAATAATAATAATAATAATAAATAAACATAATCTTTGTTGTGATGCCAGGTATTTAATTAAATGGGTCACTCACGTGTCAACAGCTGACAGAAAAGCTAAGTATGTTGGTTATATCGCACTGTAAGCCGAGTGTAAGCCGATCCCGTAAACCAGAGAAGTCTGGCAGGCATACCTTCCTGGCCTGACTGTTAGGGTATGCGTACCTTCCTGCCTTTACTGCTTCTTGTATACCTTCACAAACCTCCATTAAAATGGAAAGAAAACCTGCAATTTTTTTGTTTTATTATTTTGGCTAAAATCCCTGAGATGAAAAGGCTTGGTGAGTAAAGATCCTACAAATTTCTCATGAAACAATTCTATAGAAAATTTTTGTGATAAAGGGTGAAATAAAATGAAAAGTTTGCATTGTAAAAGCGTTCACACATGAAAAGAGCCATCTGTTGGTTGCCCCATTCGGTTTTATAAAGTTAATCTAAGCATTGGTGGGGCTCTTAATAAGGACACCTTTACAAACAATTTTACTACGGGATATTGAGCGCCAAGAATCATTTTATACACCCGTATATACAGAATGCCTAAATTTAAAAATAAAGACTGGGTGTTAAATATGTAACATAAGATGAACTGATTGAATGTTTTTTTGTTAAGGTAAACTCATGAAACAGTTTTATAGAGTTACTCCATTTATCAAGTTTTATTATAAATATAAGTTAATTAATAAATTAGGAAATTACTTCAATAAGTCTACTTGTTCTATTTAACTAAAAAAATGAATTATGGACACAAACCTACAACAGGAACTTGCCCCTTTGTCTTACAAAATATTAATAATTGGAAATTTAATCTATATTTGAAACAATATGTTTAAAAGTGTGCTTTAGTACCCACACAGACGCAAAACGGCATTGGTGAAGGGTGTTTAGGTCGGAAGGTGTACCTGCATGCATACCCTCACAGGACAGGAGGATTGCTGTTAGGACAGGAAGTATGTTCATTCCTACCCGGTCAGAAGAAGTCCTGCCAATAATTATCATAATACTTTCTTCTGGATTAATGAAATTATGATGGATCATTGTAACTGTTATGTTTCTGTGTATTGTGTCATACGCTTGAACCTTTGGCGAAGACTGAGTGAATATAAATATAATTAATAATAAAATTAACATTTTGCGACATTTCTTTGTTGCATATATTGGTTCCAGCCTTCAAATCTCGTATGTTTTTCGCGGGTTATATTAGATTAACATATGATGAGTTAAACTCAGGTTAATCAACGGAAGGGGGGGGGAGGGTATTCTGAACAGTGTGGGTGTGACCTGAAATCAAATTCAGGCTTTCCCTCATGGATATTTGAGTTTTCACACCGAGACGAATAGGAAAACACATGTCGTCTGCTTCTATTTCGATTCGTCTCCTTTTGCAAGCTGCTCGGACTTGATAGCGGGGTTTGAATGAACAAGCTTTACATCTATCAGACGGTAACTTCCTAACTTTTGTGTTTTACTGTCAAAAGAAGCTTATCCATCCCTTATACACTTTCACCAGTAAAAAGACATGTGCTCTATTGACTGTGAGGCTCTTTGTGCGCCTGCTGCACGGGATTATAGGGACGTTATCAGTGTTTTTTTAGTTCTGAAACGAAACGTCTGACCGCGGGGCCATGGTTTTTAGATAGCGCCATGGTGAGACGCCGGTCCTGTGGTGTTGTTGCATTAAGCTCAATAGATAAACATCCCAAATCCGGATCACAATCCACGTAATTTATTTTTTTTTTGGTGGACATCTCTCCCTCCAACACCTCTTTACAATGGATATTCCGTAAGTTTATAAGGAATCTTTGGTAAGACAATTTAGACGCTTAAAAAGAAACATGCTTTCTTTACAACTTACCCCACTAAGTGTCCTTTGCAAGAAGTTTGAGTAAATATTCAAGATATTAGTAGTTTATTATTAAAGTGCAACATGTGCATGATTTTCCGTTTTAAACATACATAGTAACACATCCAGCTTGTAGGGCTTATGAAGCACTATACTTTAGAACTACAATTAAAACAAATTAAATATTAAGGTTCGGTTGTGAATGAAATTAAAATATACATCATGTTATATTAATTAAATAATAAAACTTAAATATTAACGTCCGATTGTGAATGATATTAACATACAATGAATATACATCATGATACTTCATAGTCGGTTACAGAATGCTTCAGATGCAAATCTTGCAGTTAAGTTAACAACGTCGCCGTTTGACAAAGAAAACACAAATTTATCTTTACATGTCAAATTACTGAAATCAATATTTAGTACACGACTGATTTGTTCCTAGAATTTCTTTCTAATTAATCTGTGTTTACTACAATAGAAGAAAAAGTGGTCCACCGTTTCTACCTGAACGGAATTACACGAGAGAAATACTCGATCATCCCGGACCAGACTTCGGTATCGGCCGGTTTCAATCCGTATTGGATATACCCCAATACGTAGCTTGGCTATTATTGCTCTGTTTTTCCTCGAGCACTTAAAAATGTAATCATCAGAGCCGAATGAATCCTTAATTTCTTTGTAAATATTTCAACGAGAAATTCCTGCTAAACTATCCAGCCATCGTTCCACAAAAGAATCTGATAATCTACTCTCTACCAAAACACCTAATTCTTTAGAGGTGTACCGAGAAACATCCCTACTTATGTACATATCACTACCACATGTGTTTAAAATATCTTTAACCGAAGGACACCAACCCTTATGACCCTCAACACTGTTAAAGTAATCTATATCAAACACCCTCCGTGTTATGTGATCAGATGGTAAACAACAAAGTCTGTGCCAGAGTTTCACACACTCCATCCTATGACGAATAAACGGTATCCAACCAATGTCTCCATACATGGCCTGTACGGGAGTCACTTTACCTACACCAATAAAAGTTCGTATTGCACGGTGTTGTATGGTATCACAATTATCATATTTCTTCAAGCCCCATATTCCACTACAATAGTCCATAACAGGACACACAAGCGACTTACACATGGTACAGTACATCTCATATTTTAACCCATGTAGAGCATGGAATCTTGTGGTCAAAAATCCAAGCGCTCGTCCACTGGATTTACACAAACTATTCACTGAGAAACTAAAGTTAAGGGTCTCATCAAGCTCAAGGCCTAGATATCTATAGGAAAAAAAACATACAACATCAGCGCCATAACTAAACGTATACGAGCACCTTTCCTTCGGAGCGGAACGAAAATGTACCAAGTTAGCCTTCTGAAGGTTAACATTTAAACGCCATTTAGAGCACCATTTATACAGAATATACAGCAATAACAGCATTTCTTGTTGTTCTTCAGGGCAGGCAGCTATTAAAAATATATCATCAGCATACATCAATATACTTAATTTTTCGCTGTCATCTAACCTTACTCCATATCCAATATCTTTCTTCTCCCTGGCTAGGTTGTTAATAAACAAAGTGAATAAAACAGGTGCGAGGATATCCCCCGGACAAATCCCATACCGAGTCTGAAAAGTTTCTGTGAAATAACCATTTACACGCACAGTTACCTTAGTGTGTTAATACATAGCCCTGGACCGTTTATACCAAGGCACATTAATTTATACCACAGCAAATCTCTTTGCACAGAATCAAATGCACGGGAAAAATCGACAGAACATACAAATGTATCCTGTTTAACTCTTTTCCTGGAATGGATCATAGATGTAAGACAATATATATGATCCATACAACTGTGATTTTTCGGTAAGCATTTTGTTCATCGCATATCAAATTATAATGTTCAACAAAATTTTGTAATCGAAAATACAAAATATATGCAAATATTTTAGCTGATGCTGATATAAGGCTAATACCCCTTTTATTATTTGGAATCCTAGGCTCCTAAAAGTTGGGACAATATCTTTTCTGTACACCTATGAATATTAACATATCACATTTTTCCAGTACTTGAGTTTTGGGCAGGCTGTACCTGCTACTAGAGATATCAAGGAATTAGTGAAAAACACACACAAACACTAGCTTATGTACGCTCCCAAGGCAGCGGAAATCTCGCGCTTCTAAAGAAGCTACTGATTTTCACGCTGCCTGCTTTGACCGTTTATGATGCATTTAAACACCAAGTGGTGCACATGGGCCTGTCTGCTAAAAAAACTGCTGATGTAACTAGCAGCCATCCAAATGCAAACTACAAAAACACTCAACAGGCATCAGAATCAGCCCAGAAACCACGCGCGGGCCAAATCTCTCTGAGCCTGTGGCCTATTCAAACGGTCGCCGGGGCGATGAGCTGTCACTCAAAACGAAATGAACAACATTGGCTTCGTGTATTCCTCGCTTGGCTGGTAAACCGTTTTACTTCCAGCACAGGGTCTCATCTGATTGGAACAAAATAAAGTGCTCCACTCTGGTGTTGATATTCAGGATACAAGGTCATAACAAACTGCGCTTACGATAAAGGTAGTTGGCATATGGGTAAAGCGCTCTATAAAGAGCGTATAGCTTATGTCGTCTGCCTCCCATGTTCTGTTTTATTCATCACTTCGAATAACCGTTGTAATTCTAAGACGGTACCTATAAAAGATCAGCGTCTAGCTGTCCACGGAAGTCTGTACATAATGTTCCATATTTCAGGCAGGTCTTGAACCCCCTATTTTTCAGCCGCCGCAGCCTTTTTGAGAGGTATCAAAGCAATCTTCGTGGCAAAGATTCCATTTGTCCGGACCTATGGAATTTTCCAAGTTCTTTTTCCATTTTTCTTCTCGGGTTTAACCCCGCTTTTCCAAAACACTGGTTCACTCCCTGAACAAAGATGGAGATAACCTCGTAGATCGCCTCGTGTGTATTTAAATTTAATTTAATTAAACTTCTTTTTTTTAAGGTTCGACCTTTCATGAGGCATGATAATAACAGTTATTTATTTGGTCAGGCTTGCCAGGCTTGAGCTCCTGTCGAAGGAATCCTCGTAAGGGTCTGGGGTTGGAGGGAATCGGTTCTTGGGTCAAACAAGCAATACTGAAGTAACTTTACGTTAATTGAATATAATAGTCATTTTTTTAAATACTTTTAAACAGACAGATTTTGAAAAATCTCAAAATAACATTTGACAAAATAAAAAAAAACATTTTGTTCAGGTTTTCAAAGTTTCATCAGGGGCATGTAAGGTCCATAGAATTAAAAAGATATATTTGTACATTTTGATTGTAAGAACAGCTATAACAAGTCACATTGAGGATGAAATTTCTTGATAAGATTTTCTTATCAGATAGTTTCACCTGATGACTGCAAGAGTTCTCCCTGTGTCGCTCTCAATGTTACCCGGGAGCGGGACACTGAATGTAATTAATATATTTTTTTACTCGCCTAGGGTACGACATAAGACAGACACAAAAATGACTCTTTGAAAGGGAGGGACCAACTGACAACCTGAGAGTTACGATGCAAGGGGACACAAATCTATACGTAACAAAAAAGATAGAAAAAAATGAATAAAAGAACAGGATGTGTCCAGAGATATATTTTTTATCCAGACCTTGTGACTGAAGTAGCCCAGTTATTGAGCACATCATATCTAACAATCACTTTTTAAGCAGCTGGTCCCAATCTGTTCCAGGAGAGATACAGGGCTGTCTCGCAGGGCTTTGAAAGAGGTAAAAAGGCATCCTGAGTCAGCATCCAACAGCAGCTCCAGGGCCTTCACTGGAACATTTGTGTACATTTTTCTGTCGGTAAACAGAAAGTAGGACATGTTTTGTCAGGTGTGAGTTTAAGGTAACATAAGGAAACAAATTAAATGCCTACAGCTCGAGGACTTCAATGGAATATCTGTGTACATTTTTCTGTCGGTAAACAGAAAGTAGGTCATGTTTTGTCAGGTGTGAGTTTAAGGTAACATAAGGAAACAAATTAAATGCCTACAGCTCGAGGACTTCAGTGGAATATCTGTGTACATTTTTCTGTCGGTAAACAGAAAGTAGGACATATTTTGTCAGGTGTGAGTTTAAGGTAACATAAGGAAACAAATTAAATGCCTACAGCTCGAGGACTTCAATGGAATATCTGTGTACATTTTTCTGTCGGTAAACAGAAAGTAGGTCATGTTTTGTCAGGTGTGAGTTTAAGGTAACATAAGGAAACAAATTAAATGCCTACAGCTCGAGGACTTCAATGGAATATCTGTGTACATTTTTCTGTCGGTAAACAGAAAGTAGGACATGTTTTGTCAGGTGTGAGTTTAAGGTAACATAAGGAAACAAATTAAATGCCTACAGCTCGAGGACTTCAGTGGAATATCTGTGTACATTTTTCTGTCGGTAAACAGAAAGTAGGTCATGTTTTGTCAGGTGTGAGTTTAAGGAGACATAAGGAAACTAATTAAATGCTAGGTACCTGATCGACATCTCTCTGTGATAAATTACAAAACTTGTTAGTACGCTGATCATGTTATATAAGGGTAGCATACAACTGGTTGCCCTTGATAAAGTGCTGTAATAAGCAAAACGACATAGCGGATCTTTATACGCTGGCAGATATAGCATGACGGGTAAAAAATAATGCGTTCAACCAAAATGACCCTACTCTGGGGCGAACGGATTAAGCGAAAGTATGCTTTTGGTGATGGCATCATGCTAATCTATTTTCCAGGTGAATTATGAAAAGACTGGGTGATAATTTGTATTCTTATTCCTGCCTCCATGTCCTGTTAAGTTGGCTGATCTATTTGTGCTTTTATAAGTGTCCTCTAGTATTTTATACTACATTTTTAATATGAGATCATGCCACTCTATCATTGTATGTATTATAAAACTAGAAAGCATTAACACAGCGAATACAGGGGGGCAATTTCCTTTTTTGGAAATTAGGGAACAGGAACCAATAACCCCCCCCCCCCACACACACACATACAATCTCTTTCAACAAGGTATATCATACTCTACTAACCTTCACTCTCAATAAAATAATGTATAATGTTATTAGTATTGTGTCTAGAACCCAGTTCTGGGAGGAGAAGCAAGTATGGTATATTAAGGGAGGCGCTGGTGTTGAGGGTGTGTACCGGCTGAAGGAGATGGGTGGGGTTATCTCCCGTTGAGTGTGGGATTTGTTTTACGATTTTCAAAGTTTTAAAGAATTTGGGTTAAAATTAAGAGGGAGAATTCTCGCTTCAATAAACAAAACTGTCTCCCCTTGTGCATCATTGGCCTCCCAGGACTGTTCGCACTACAATATACGTTTTGATTTTAATCATTTAAATCCTACATGGATTATTTAATTTGTGCGATTCATGGTTGGGTTCGGCGGTGTTGTATATATTGGTTAATTATGTCTCATTTTGGGTCAGTTTTGTATCTTATTAATTCCTGCAGTGAATTGATATTTGAGGAAATTTGCAAAAATGTTACAAAATTTATCAATAGCTCATCGTTTACGGATTGAAATGAGATCATATTTTTATAGCAAACTTCCCTTCTCTGATCGCCAAGTTGAGTTGTTGGATTAAGGGATGCATGGATATAATATAGAATGAAGCCCCCCCTAGAAAAAGTACCCCTCCCCCTCCCGTTCATAAAATGTAACCAAAAAACACCCACAATGTGAAGCTACAGCTGTTTCCACATTGCGCCGCTTGTCGATTTCAGATGCATCAATCCCTGATGACGTGATTACTGCATTATACTACCGTTATGTCAACGTCTCCTTGGCGTCGTTATTTCCGCGCCCTTGACAGACATTATTCAATAATATTTTTCTTTATTTTTTTGTGAATGAGCCTGAAAGCCATGATAGAGGCTCCATTTTTGGCGTGTGCTTTAGACTGATTTGCTTAAAAGCCTGTTATGATAAGAGGAAACGGCTAGCGTTTTTTATTGGTAAAAATATGCAATTTTTAATACCAAAGGTTAATCCGAAATAATCATGATCCTCGGCTTAACGACGCCCGGATTATCTGTACTATTACTTGTAGGTGTGATCATTTTCCTCATTGATCTCTTTATGTCAGTGTCCTTTAAAGCTGTTTAAAAAGTTAAGACCTGCGGCGGGCTGCTTGATGATACCCTTCCTTAGTCTGGGAATGAATATGACAAAAAAACCATCGCAAAGTAGAGTGTGCGAAATCAGCCACATATTGTGAAAGAAAAATAAGAACACACGGCTTATGAAGGATTTCCAGCTAAGTAAGAATAAGCCACTGATCAGGGAAAAAGCCGATAACATGTGCCTTTGTTACCTCAGCCTCATTAAGTTTTATTCAAAGCACCAGTTTTTCTGACATTCAAAGGTCACCAGTAGCCATCGTTTGAGGTTTTACTTTCCATTTTGATACCATTGATCATTAGTTATACACCCACTACGCACAAAGAGTTGTCCCTCTAGGATTATGACTTTAACTTTTTAAAAACTAGCGGATTAACACATCTGTGGGAAGACAAAAAAACCATTATCGTTTAACATTGTCGGATGCCTTGAAGCCGTTCTGTCTTCTTAAGGAGGACAGACGAAGGGCTTTCGCGTACCTAGGTTAGACTCTTCCTCTGTAGGAATATATAAAGAGGCCGCAAGGGCATGCCCCTTACCCGTATTTTTATTAAAAATCATATATTTTTCTAATAAAAGTCTTGATACTTGAAGTGTGGGAAAGCGATACATGCAGTTATTGATACTTTTTGTTTCTACTATTTTTATTTCATTCCCATATAAGATACTGTGATTTTCATCATAAATTTATTGATACTGTTCATGTATTTTATTTTAATTATCTTTCATGTAACAGCTTTTCTTAATTTATTCATGACATCTGTTCCGACTGGTTAGAAATCATGGTGAATTATTGCAGGTGTATTATGTCGTAATACAATGTAAAGAAACGAAATATATGTGCATGTGCAATAATGCCTTTCCCAAATATTTCGGCACACCCTCCCCTAAATCATAGATTCGCCCCGGAAGGGGATTTTTTTTCTTCTGATATTCGTTGTCACCATTGACAAGCTCAATCGGAATGTGCAATAACCTGTTTAATTTGTACTGGTACTAGTTGCTTCCTGGCAAATAATAACATCTACAGCATTACATCATTTCCATGATGTTATTCAAATATAATGTTAATGTTAAAGTCTTGATACTGTTTACAACAATCTGTCTATAACATTTAAATAAGCATTATCTAGTTGCATAAAACCAACTGTTGCTAAAACCATCACGTGCGTGCTTTTTTTTCATCTTATCTAGTTCATATCCTCTAGTAAACATTGTATCTGATATATTAGTCATATAATAGTCATGACAGTTCACTCTGAACACTATTTTCGTCATTCTTAACGGCTTTTTCTTCGTTTTCAAGTACGTTTGTATGAGCCACGGTGTAGCTGATCCCGAGGTGCTGCTGTGTGTGAACAACGGATTACTTTCGTCCGACGCACAGACATACCAGAACCGTGCATTATCTTTCCCATTGAGCATCTGGGGCCCAGAGTGGTTGGTAGAAGGATTATTTCCTAGGTTTCAAGCGTTTTGTGACAGCTTGGTATGTTAGTAAATCTTTACTCAACTAGATTTAGTTTCTCTAAGGTCACGATAGACCAATGAGGACTGTTTCATAGATGAGTCTATGTTATAATTGACGGTTGTCGAACTGGACTTTGTCACGGAACTTCTCTGTGGCCACGCCTCGGATGTGCACGTTTTTCTTTTTGAACTGTTGGGAATGATTCAAAGTGTGTCAAGGGGGATCCTTTTCCTTATTTATTTCTTATAAATCCAGGAACATTTCAAATTATTTTCGAAAGGGCTTTCGCAGCGCCATCTATCCACGACTATGGATCAAGACAGAAAGCAGTTTATGGGTCTGAGTCAAGCCTAGAAACCATTGAAAATGTTTGTTTATTTTGGTGATATCGTTACATTAACTGAGACTCAGTGAGTCAGAAATTAAAAAATGGTCAGTTCCTAGATCATCAACTTCTCACGGAATGTTTTGTTGTGTAATTTATTAATATAAAAACAGTTGAGTAATTCTTCATTATATCAATGCACCATCCGTAATTGTACCAAGTACCATTACCAAAGTAATGAACTGGAAGGATAAACTAGTATATATAAAGTACGGGGGTACTGTTATAGTTTTGTTTACAACTGCTTTGAGCACGCAGATATTAACAAAACTAATCTTTATTAGTTTACAGTTTCCCTCTTGCTCTATAATATTTTGGTGACCCAGATCATGGGAAACTCGTCACATCTGAAAAACGTAAACTTTCTATTTGACAAGTATTGCAGGGCTGCCACTAGTGTTTGCCCAATTTACTATCTTTAGAATGTGATCATTAACAGAACAGAGTTCTTCCTTATCTAGGATTACTACAGTCATTGTCTTTCTGTCATATACTTTTTTGACAGTGATTTGCTGTGTCAACGAATAAGACAACATCCTTTGCAGTTTATTTTGAGTATATATATTTTAAAATATAAGTTCATATGCGTATAAGAAGGGTTTAAGCAACAAAAAACGTTAGAAAACAAAGCAGGAACGCTTATTAATTTCTGGTTTAATGCATGAACATGTGGTAGAATCATTTTACAAAATTTATTGCCGCTGCCAAGAGGGTATGTGTTCGTGTGTGTGTTTATTCATAACATAACTGACGCAATCATGAACGGAATCTCAGGACATTTTCAGGCCATTTTGGGAGTAGGCCAGTGAAGAATCCCTTTGATTTTGGTGAGGATCCGCCACATGATCTAGATTAAAGAATGTCATCAAGAATATTTATTAATGTAAAGTCATTCATGAATAAACTTTGGACCTAAGTTTCCTTTATATATATATATATATATATATAAATGTGATTTAATTTCCCTTTAAAAATCAGTGTTGTTTAAGTAATTTCTTTTCTTGTTTCTTCTAGCTCAGGTCTAAAATGGATATAAAGATATATCGGAGAGACCCTAAAGACGTACTGGAGACCATAATCAAAGCGTGACATGTTCTCACCGCATTGTCAGCAAAATTATGATAAAACTGCCGTCGTTTGTCCACTTGTCAGTTACAACGATTTTCTGTTATTCCTGAGAAAATATATCCCTCCCACCATGCAATAATGAAGGGTTTGACATTCATTTTTTGTAATGGAAATAAGTGCACTGTCATTTTATCTTGTTTATCGATGTCAAGCCCAGGCTTGTCCTCTGTCCTCAACAACGGGATCTTTTTCTGGAGTCATTTCGGTCCTCATTAGAGAGTCTACCACGAGCGTGCTGGCTGTCAGAGTGCCGTTACATATTCTTCAGGGAGGAGGGCACTTTAAGGGGCTATGAGGATGCAAATGTTATCGCCATTTCTGACAACGCCTCAAGGGCTACAAGTACGCTGTCACCTCACATAAACCGTTAGCTGCTTTAATATACTTTCTAACAACACCTAACATGAACGAGAAAAGTTCCGTTTTACCTGAGCATATTGGTAAAACCCTCCGCATGTGTGTTGGATTTCTGACCGCATGAATACAAGCATTGCTGGCACGGGTTACTTGACGCAGCCAGCTGCCAACAAGAAATGACTCATTACCAGACGGAGTTACAGTTTGGTTGTGAGTCTACATGTATTCTTTTGTGTTAATTAATCATTTGTAGACTAATGTTAAAATTATGGACTGCTTACCACGATTTGAAACAATAAAATGAAGACCAATGCGATAGATTCCTCGATATGGCGTGTACCACGACTAAAGTTAGGCTGACCAGCCTAATATAAATGCCTATTATGAGTCGTGTTGTCACGGCTACATATTTCTTAAGATACAATATTCTATGACACGGTTACGCGAAAGAACTTGTTCCCTCTATTGGTAGATTGTATTTATAAAAATAACGGAAATTTTCTTTTAATTATTTCAACTTTTTTATTTAACGTCAAAAGATATCGTTCTTGTTTAAAGACATTTACATTCACGATCCTACATAAGGTGATCAATCTTGTAACCAAATGCAAATGCATAAAGAAAGACGTATCAAAAATACAAGGTTTAGTCAGTCAATCTTTGGACAATTATAAGGTACAATCCTGTACATATTCCCTCTTACAGTTTACATGTACACAAAATTAAATATCATTTTATTCATTTATTTCTTCACGCAAGTGACTGTTATAAAGGAGGAAATTAATAAATTGTTTAGCACCAGTTATAAAACAAAAGTATTGCGGACCATCAAGTAGGTGGTATGGAAACAAAATGATATGACCTTGCTCAAGCCGATGTGAGTCAAGATCGGGCCCACCAAGGATGATCTCCCTGCAGGCTTAATGGGAATGTCGTGCCCAGCGGAAATGTTTCACTCACAAGTGAGTGCTCCTAAAGGAATGGAATTGAACCCTGCTGATAAAAACTTGAGAGATGAGTCACCAGTCCTCGAACAAGTACAAGGTTAGATATATCATTCTTTGGAAAAGAACACGTGTCCGTCACCGCCTCCCATTTATACAACAATTAATAACATTTTATCAACTGATTTATGTAAATATGAAGAATTATTACCCTTATCAGAGCAAATTAACGCCACAAGCTAGTGACCAGAAAACACGTTGACAATACTTAAGCAGAAAAAGCACGATCTTGGTCAAAGAGATGAGTCACTTACACTGTAAAAAAAAAATTATTTTTAGGGTGGAGCCAGTGGGAAACCTTTATATATATATATATATATATATGTATATATATATATATATATATATATATATATATATATTAGAGAGTAGTCTTGCGTGTCATATCATGTCGTTTACAATTATTTAATCATACGTCATATGTCCATATTGAAGGGAAACAGTTTGGTTGATAATATGAATGTGAAAACCTCTAAAAGTATTTATCAAATTAAGGGGCTACCTGCAAGGACCATGGCATGATTTCTAACGTAGTTTTATCCTGGAAATACATGTATGATAAATCCTTTCAGATGAAATGAAACTTGTTTTTTAAAAGAAAAACAATGTTTCTATTTAGTTGTAGAGGCCCACTTGTTAAAAATTTGCAACAGCCAAGACGCATTAGCATATGTATATAGCTAAATAATATATTTCAGCATTTATAATATAGAGTTAGTGCACACGTCACACATTTCTCTCTCATCGGTACACACAAAAATGGCGATAAGAATGAACATCCAAGGGGCCCCAGGATTTGCTTCTCTTAATGGTTTTAATAGCTAGTAGCTGGTGTACTATAAGAGTACATTTTTTATGGATTGTTTGCGTGTTCTTCTTTACATCTATTGTGATTCCAGGTCTTCTTGTGTAGTAAATCTATATTGTAAAATTAATACTTGTCTGATTCACAAAACTAAATATATAAAGTCTTAGCACCATACAAACAGCAGTTGATGCAAGGTTTCATTGCACGGCTGGTACAGCTGATACGCCTTAGTGAAACTTTCATAAGTCCCTTGGAAAATGTATTGTTTCTATGTATACAAGTCCTCCATCCAAAAACGACATATCTGCGTTGAATCGATGCGCTGTGTCGTAAGTGATAAGCTCCTAAACATTCGCGACGGTCGAAGTAATCACTGATTCCGTGTCGACATATAATTTATTACATGATGGGTAAGGAATGGTGCGGAGAATCGACCTGAAAAATTAGATATGAGATACATAATATATATATATATATATATATATATATATATATATATATATATATATATATATATATAAATATTGTTACTGAACCTATTATTAACAGATCACGTATGCATGATGAACACAAATTTTGTAATGGAGATAAAAAAAATCAGATTCTGTAACACTAGGCAGCGTGAAATGTCTAGGGGAATGAATAAAGAAGTCAGTGTTCTTTTGTTAACAAATAACTATAATTTATTCTTAAAACAACCCTAACATTACAATACACTAAATCAATACAATTAAACAGTATAACAGCGGTATAATAACAAATCAATACAATCACACAGTAAAATAAACAATGTGCACAGTACCTGGATACCACCACCGTCACAACAATAAGTTCTTTAAAATGTCTATGCCGGATGAAAAGTCCACACCAATCCTCAAGAAGAATAACAGTCCAATGTAAAGCTCTTGTAACAATCCAGAAAGTAAACTTGAGGCAGGCAGCATTAAATTAGTTAGTAATAGTAGAATCTTTGAAATTACTGGATAATCGGACAGGTCTGTGTACGCTGGAATCTCTCTCCCGGTTCTAAAACACAGCCCCCTATTTACAACTTCTTTCCCCAAGCCGAGAATTTTCCACTTCTCGAACAGTCTAAGGATCTAACACAATACACAGTAAACACCCGTTACATAAATCATCTAGAAGAACATCGCTGTGTCTCTACATACCAGGGTCCACAAATGAACTCGGCCAGGCGAGAAAGCCCCAAGCTAGCATGACAACGAGAGTTCAACCAGTACGGATATAACTGAGAATGTAACAAGCGGCCCGGCGAGGGCGCCACAACACGACCTACGCCCGTGCCACACAATACAAAGAGCACCTGTAAAACTCCCCCTCCTGTAAGAAAAAAGAAAGTTTTCTCTGAAAACTTTCTTTTTACGATCACAATCACTAAATTTTTACAACATCTCAAAAATCATCTTATTTACAACATTACATAAACATCTTGACCACAACATTTCATAACCATCTCGATAAGCAATCAGCAAGTACATTGTCCTTCCCTTTAATGTGTTTGATTTCAAGGTTGTAATCCTGTAAGAACAAACTCCGTCTTAGTAATCTTTGATTTTTACACTTCAGCTTTTTCATGAACGTGAGGGGATTGTGATCACTGAAGACAATGGTAGGCCAGACTGGTGAAGTGACATAAACTTCAAAATGTTGCAACGCCAAAATCAAAGCCAAACATTCTTTTTCAATAATGGAGTAGTTTCTCTGGTTTGCACATAACTTTCTTGAGAAATAACAAATTGGATGATCTATGCCATCATTGCCTTCTTGTAACAACAAAGCACCAGCAGCAGTATCACTAGCATCTACAGCTAACTTAAAGGGTACAGAAAAGTCTGGAGCTGCTAAACCTGTTAAACTTTGCAGAATTGCTTTCAAATTCTGAAAAGCATTTTCACTGAACATTCCATACAAATTTTTGTTTTTCTTTTACAAATTAGTCTAAGGTTCAGCTACAGCAGAAAATTTTGGAAAAAAACTTCCTGTAGTATCCAACCATACCAAGAAAACGCATTCTTGCTTTTTGTTTTCTGGTCTAGGAAATGCAGATATAGCACTTATCTTAGCATCAACAGGTTTTACCTGACCCTGCCCTACAATATGACCCAAAAATGTTACTTGTGCATGACAAAACTCAAATTTTACTAAGTTGACGGTCAGACGCGCTTCATTGAGTCTTTCGAAGAGGTCGCGAAGAATTTGCAGATGTTTCTCCCAGGTGTCGCTGTGCAGGATAAGGTCATCAATATATGTGTCGCAGCCCTGAATGTCCTTGACAACCATATGGAAGAGGCGCTGGAACGTGGCTGGCGAGTTCTTCATGCCAAACGGCATAACTTTACACTGGTACAGTCCTTGCGGCGTCACAAATGCGGACACTTCTTTCGCTTGTTCTGTCAGCGGAACTTGCCAGAATCCTTTTAGCAAGTCAAACTTGGAGACATATCTGGAGCTACCGACTCTATCAATACAATCATCGATCCTCGGAATCGAGAACGTGTCAGTCTTGGTGAGAGAGTTCAGTTTTCGATAATCTGTGCACATACGGTAACTTCCATCAGGTTTTGGTACAAGAATACAAGGTGAACTCCAGTTACTGTCACTAGGTTCAATAAAATCATTGTCCAGCAAATATTGAATCTCATCCTGTAGATACTTTTGCTTTTCTGGGTTCAGTCTATAAGGATGTTGCTTGACTGCGCTTCCCTCGCCAACATCGACGTCATGGCACAATATGTTAGAATGTCACTAAACAAATGCTCATAATTCCGCAACAGGTTCTTGAGGTCTTGTTGTTGTTGTGCGGTAAGGTGTGACAGTTTGGCATCCAGGTTGTTAAGAACGTCTGAGTTTTTTAATGGTACTGTACCACACTGAATGTCTACATCACACTTACAATCAGTATCTACTAAAGAGGATTCTGATAAGGCTTGCCTACCATCTGGCATGTATGGCATGATTTACAATATAGTACAACATCTTTCCTGAGGTTAGGCAAATAGAAGTGTGTACTAACTTTCTGATAAGTTTTATCTATACTTAAATGGGCAGACAAAGGAGCCTCATGAACCGTCCAGTTAATACATTAAATATTATAAACATAATGCACTGTATTTACGTGTATTTTTTTACAACGATACATCTGCATATATTATAACGATACATCTACATATAGACCATGTAATCTTACCTTATAATATTTATTACCTTTCTTTTAATAATTCATGGCCTCCGTATAGTCTACACTTGGTAACAATTTGTCTATATAACGCCAAGTTAATTAGAAACCATCTTCAGTGAATAAATAATTAAGCGTATGCAAAGACTGGGAGACTTAGTAATGTTTTGAAAACCCCAATACAAAATCTTTCAAAATATACATGTAATACATTTAATACATATGTGTGTGTGTATTACATTTCATCGAAATGTCAAAATATCGAATAAGTAATGAAATCTTACTCTTAAAAATATGTTTTTATCCTACTCATAATCAGGTGGTTAATACAGATAAAACAAATTGGACTTTTTTTATTTGTGATACACCATTTCATATGCATTTTAAAACGTTCTATAATTTAGGAAAAACTATTGAATAACTTACAATATTATAATCATAAGCCATTTTCAAATGAAAAATCCTTTCTTCTTTTCATTTGCTTCCTTGCTGGGAAGGCAGATGTATCTGGTTTCTGCAAAGAGAAAAAAATGGATAGGTGACTTTATTTTATACACTTTGTAGTAATTGGTCAATATAACACCAAGTTAATTAGAGATCTCATTCAACTCATTCTCTCTCTCTCTCTCTCTCTCTCTCTCTCTCTCTCTCTATATATATATATATATATATATATATATATATCTGGACTTGCTTCAGGCACCTATCAAACATTCATGTATCACTGTACGGACTACATATTTTATATATATTATTAAATAGGTAACGCATTGACACAAGCGGAAGAACAGAACATTTTGTGATGTGTGACTGTATTAGAGGGCTTTAGAGGGCCTGGAAACGCTCTCTGCCTTGATAAACAATCGTAGTTACAAACCGCTCGAGACTCAAATCTTGCATATCCGAGACGTGGCCGCAGACGAGACTCGTTACAAACATTTCGCGTGACCACCGTCAGGTAAAATATAGGTGGTATTCTTGAATCGTTTGAAACAAACGAATTGCTTAAATGGTATTCCTCAAAGAGAGCATTTTTATCGTTTTATTTATACCGGAAGCACAAACAAATAGGAATTATAATATGATAACAATTCGAAACGAAAGGAGCCTCACGTGCGACTAAATGTGACAATACAACTGAACCAAATCCATAATTGCCAATGCTGGTATACACTAAGAATATCTTAATTGTCTATCATCATGACGTGGATAGTACGCAAAGTACACACACAGTTTATAAATCAATGACAGGAATGAAAAAGGAAATCTTTAAAAAAATAACGGATAGTTCACAAAAAATAAATCAAATTAAACAGTTCCTTAAATGACAAGAAGTCGCACAGAGAGCTCAATCTGGCTTTGCTGCGGCAATTATACAGACTGTGTTTTTAAAATTGTCCTAAGAAAAACTTGTTCCCACGCGTATATTACTATACATACACAACTCTAAAGACCTAAAAGGAGAAATACAGATTAAAATGGAGTATCACTCTTTCAAATGTTAAGGGTTACGTCATGGTAGAGATAATAAACTGGGCGAAAATTGAATCCAGATTACACATTACACTGCTATGCAGATTAAATACGTATATACTTATATTTAGGAAATAAAATCTATTTTGAAAACTTCTTTCACTTAACAGAAGTCCATATTTATAGTGTGTCTATGTCTGTTAAAAAAATGTGTAAACGATGTAATATTGTAACACAATTGTTATGGTTATTTTAATTAGAATGATAGAGCAAAACGAAATTTAATAGAAAATCTTACAATAATTATAATAAAAAATACGTACTCTTACTACCAAACTCTTTCGCAGAGAGATTTTCGCCTGGACGCTTTCCTTAGGAGTTAATCCGCGTCGCGACCCCCCCCCCCCTCCCCCCCCCCCCGCCCTAAAGAGCCCTGAGCGGTTTATTTCTCCCATTTTCTCGGGAGTGCAATTTTTGCTTGTACACTTAAAACGGGTTGTCACAAGTTACAAGTCGGAGATATGGATATACCGCAAGCTAAAATAAAATTAGAAAATATGATTGATATGGAGAGCCATTCCAAAGATAAATGGGCTTCACTTATAGTTTTGTCCCTTTTTCTCATTTTATTTAATAATTAAACCAAAGTGAAAATAATTAAGTAAATATGATTGTTATAGAGAGCCACACCAAAGATAATTGTGCTAATATTTCAATGTAAACTTGCTCTTTGTCCCTTTTTCTCAAGATTAATCTGTAATTTATTTGGAATGTTTAATTTAAATAAATTACTGAATTCAAAAGATAAAACCTAATTTCTCCACCAGATCTCACTACCAGTTGCTAGAAAAAAGATGAAGAAAAAACGAATCAGTATCAGCATATCTTTACATCTTCACTGGTTACAGTCGTAACTCTGCATAGTTTTCAATGAAATCCACATTTGATATTGATAATTATAGAGGTAAATAAATAGGGAGTAAAACAGACAAATTTACATGGTTATGAGCTTAAAGGATCATATTCTAAAATCTGACGTCATTTTTTTAAAGTTAATTCCTTTGACCCTTTTATATAAATGAACCAAAAAGTGACGATTCTACGTGGCACAGGACGTCCGTTTTGATTATATCCATGATTATAACATGTGGGGCCCCAAAATGGCTGCCGGTGTTACCCACGCCGAAGAAGCACATCCAGGGGCAAATCAGACGTATCGGAGTTTTCCAACTGACAAAGTGTGATGAGGTGATCCTTCAACGACCTCTTCCAACACGGGTACATGGCCACATGCACCGTTTTACCAACAACTTGTATATAAACAATGTCGCACTGCTGTAAAAAGGCGCTATAAGAACCTTTTTTTAAGTATTATATATCCACTGTTCATTCATAAGTACCAAGATGCACCATCAATATGTACGCACAGTCAGCCTGAAATCACATAAAAAAGCTAGCAAGTGAATACCTAGCTTTAATGTCACTGGGGTTGTCCTCTATTTAGGGTCAGCGGTGATTTACATACACGCACCAAGTGAAAAGGGAATAGATAAAAATACAGCACAGATTTCTCTTGTCAGAGATATATTAGGCTGTACTAGATTTAGACGTGGCCCGGTCATGCAGAATGGGCAGACCAACGCATCAGAGAAAGCCGAGGCGAAAGATAAAGTGACCTGACAGTTAGAGCAAGGAGAATTTGCCATTACCAGGAGAGGCATCGATCGTAATTTGTGTCGAATCTGATTTCCTGTGATTGTAAAAGGAGAGCGCCTGTCCCAGAAAATAAGGGCATTGGTTATCTGTGTGTTGTCCCGCAGGCATCCGACAGTATAATGAAATATAGACTCTATTTTGCCTCTGTTAATATAAGAATATTAAATTTCGTGATTTTCACTCTCTTGCTGTATCATGCGTTTTCCATTTTCGCGATCTTACCAAATGAGCATATAACATCATTTTCACTTAAATATTTTATTTTATTAATAATATCAGTCTTACCGGTAACATGTTATTTAGGGTGTATATAATATCTTTCGACTCTTAAAGCTGAAAGCATGGATAAAGATGCTAATGTATTATGTATTAAATAATGACAACATTATTAATGTCTTTTCAACTGTGTGGATGAGATGTCTTATTTACAAAAGTTTCCGTGATACTTTCCCTTTCGCGACCATCTTGAATTTGAAACCCTTGCGAAAAAAAAGCTTATTACAGTATATCTGTAACTCTGAAATATACATATGTAGGTCTAGTGATGATCTGATGATAAGATATCTCGAAATCTAAATAGTTGTCACACCCCCGAAGGAATGGACTTCCAAGGTTCTTTTAAACGGTGGATTAAAGGGGCATTATCAGGAGCAATATTTTGCCTACTTTTTCACACTAGCAGTATAGTTTAGCTTTATACAAATGTTTTTTCAGCAAATCCATCCAAGCACCCAGTCTCAGTACCTCGCATACGGCTGATAAACACTTTAATAGCTCTGCGAGTTGGTAAAAACAGTCCGCGTATCTGTTTACCATAACAAGGCCGCTTGATCACGCAATGTTTCAGCCAGCGGGAACATGTATCACATGTTTTTTTATCAGGTCAGTCAAGTCATCTCCTGCTTGACACATGTAGTAGACCGGCGATGCACGTGCTGTGTTTATGTTTACACCTGGGATCGCGCCCGGTCCACTGTTTTTAAAATTCGTTTACAGGAGTAAGCAAACGGTTGCAGGGCAATATTTTGCGAGGTACGAATTTATTTCAAATTGGAGATGCTATTTTTAGTATTAACTCAATATGCCTTACAGGGGATTGAGCCCCTTTAAGCAGGCTGTGGCTCGCACATACACTCAAAAATATGAGAAAGTGGTGTGTAACATAAACAATAGTATAATAACAAAAAACTTACAATTCTCTTGAGAGGCATTACAGGCACAGAGTACATATATATTATCGAGTCCATATGAATAAAAACACAAATGGTTAGCCCTGACATTCGCTGTGAGCACAATACACACAAAGTTAGCCTTGCACTTAGGTCGCTGAGTCATGTTGGTTTGCCACTGTACACCGATTTCAGATCCCCCCCCCCAACCCCGGTAGCTTGAACTCGATTTCAGATTATTCCCGGGGGTAACTTGGCGACGATTTCATCTTACGCACATATTTTATATTACCCCCTTAAAACGTTTTCCTTTACGTTTATTTACTAAAATTTCTTATAATTTCTGTCTTCTGTACAAATTAGGTTGAATATTTGTTTGTCTTATGTTTGTAGCCAATGTGTCATGTACATTGCTGAAGTATATGAGTCAATATAAATAAAATTAACAATCTAATGAACATTTTTTGGCAATTTTATTTTTCATTCCATCTTTAAATCTCGTTTCTTTCAACTGTTTAATTGAAACAAATGTCATTTAATTTGCAAAATCCCTTTTCCATGGGGCATCGCTCAATCAAGTGAATGTAAACAAATATGAAGCTTTGTTGAAGAGATTATTTCTGTCTGCGTCGAACGAATTATAATCCATTAAACAGTTAATCATCAAGTTAATTTTAAATTCTCCAAAGTGATTTTCCTATAGATATTCTTAATTGAATGAAAATACCTAAAGATGGTAATGAAGATTTTTTCTAAATCCTTAATTCACTTTTTTTTAATCAAATGCCAGACATCCGAGGTAACATGTAAGTATGTCTATAAACTGTTAGCCTCTTGTGTACGATGCGTGTTAGGTAAGGTAGCACAAATAGACCCGAACACGTAATGTCACAATTACCAGCAGATGTCGCTGGTGTAGTGGAAGACGTCTAGTAAATCAAACTTCTACTGATCATACTGGGTCGCAGAGTCTGACTGGAAATGAACAAGACAAAGGCAGATATGAATAAAATGAACATGTATCTGATACATCCTCTTGATAACTTAAGCTATAGATTAACAAAATAAAAAGAATTATTCTTTAACCATTTGACAATGAATGACTTAACATATAGAAAAGTCCAAAGCGAATTTTCATTTGTAGACATAAAGGTTCGGTGTTATCTTAAACGTAAGTTGCTCACCTAAGAATACCTTACTTGTTTCTTACATGTAGCGTTTTCACGATTGCCTGCGCCAGGCGGGTATTCGTTCCCGTTCGCGTACTTGTGTGCGTGTTTTTTTTTCGCAGCATAACTCACAGAATAGGGAACGGAATCTCATGACATTTACCGGTAATAATAATAATATATAGTATTTATATAGCGCCGATGGTCGGACTCACAGCCTAACTCACACAAACACACATATCCACATATAATTTTTAATGGAAATCTACTGCCTGTGCCTGGTCCCCCCCCCACCAAATGATGCATATTAATTACCAAAAAGCTAGGCGAAAAAAGCTACGTTTTTAAATCAGTTTAAAATGATACAAGAGAAGGAGAATTTCAGGGCATTTCGGGAATGGGCCAATAAAGATTCGAATAGATTATAGTGTGGATCCGGCACACGATGATCTGGATTCAGGAAGGACATCAAGGAATATTCACCAATGTTCAGTCACTTATGCGCTAATGCACCCGGCAATATGACCGAATAAAGGAATGCCCATAATGCAGAAGTTTATATTCCTTAAAATGCAGGTGTCAAGTTCCTAATAATTCTAATGCTGATGTGATATTATCATATCATATGCGCCAGGTGGCAGCAGTAGACAGAAGGTCTGAATTGTGCTCTCTGAATTATCAGTGATTTCATCTGGTCCTTGCACAAATTAACTTTTACCGGTTTAACATTTATTTTCATGGTTTCATTGTATAGCGCTTGTGAGCAGTTCGCTGGATGAGCGTTTTATATATGTGCAATAATAATAATAATAATAATAATAATAATAATAATAATAATAATAATAATAACAATTATAATAATAATAATATTTTAACTATACATTCTTTAAACTTTCTATACTTCTTGCTGCAAAACTTTCTTTAAAAGAATACTTTAATGTTAATGCAGGCAACACAACCGATCGTTGTGATTAATTTCGTCCAAAACCAAGAACCCAAAATACACTATCCTATTACAAAATTTATTACAACAAAGCGTGTGGTGAGACGAAAGTCCGAAGTCGTGCACTTTTTATATAATTATAATTGGTAATTGTACCGTAAAAGCATTTCTCCGTATTGAGGGATGGTTGTGGTTGTTGATGTTTCATTTTTTGGTTTTCGTTTTTCCCTCGGGCAGAAGAACACGGCTGATTTCCAAAACTGATGTTTTCTATGGATAATATTCATATATTACAGGTGTGCACCTGATATTTTTTTGTACTCATATTTTCAATGTCCTGACAGAAGGAGGCTATCCTCCCGTGGGCGTTGTCTGATTGCAGACCTCTAGATTGATATTTCAGCTGAAAGGTTTCGGTATCGGTCAGCCTATTCAGATACAATACGTATTGTGATACACTTACAAAGAACGTATTGACGATATGCTTCATTTTTCGTTGTATATCATTTTTGATTATGAGCTCTGTGGCTTAATCGTTAACAAATCAAAAAGGCTATATTAGTTTATCATTGTCATGGACGCACCGAAAACTGTACATATATATATATATATATATATATATATATATATATATATATATATATATATATATACATTCCTCATCCAATCGATTATACGATAATACGTGATCTTACTTAAATGATAAATGGTCAATAACAAGAAATACAAGCAGCTTACGCTTAATAAATGACTCATATTATAGTTTAGGTTAGGGTTGGATGACTTGTATCTAAATTTGTAGGGTGTAGTTGGTTTCAACGATACGACGATCGATACAGCAAGTATAGCGACCGGTATTCGTATCGATGTAGCGTTTCGATATGTATCGATATTACGGTTTATTGATACAGCCTGAATATCTACGAAAACATAATGTTTTGTTTTAAATATCAACCCAGCTGTAGAAGCCAAGACATTCATGTAACAGTTCCATGTTTTCAATTGTTAGGATTTACCTTAAAATCAAACATTTTATTTACATAACCCTACTTATTTCCACAAACAAATTACGATTTACAGTCTAATGTCTTTTACAGTCGGACTGACAATTAATTGAAGACCGAGGATATTCCTTATTATCGGTGCATATAAAATGACCCTGGTAGTTCCAGCAGGAGACCAGTTAGTGATTTTGTAGTGTCATTCGAAGAAAACTAGATATAAAGATAACAGACCGTTGGTCCCAACCGGTACTTAGCTCAAGCTGAAACATACTCTATAAAATATTTTTAAATTTTAAGGCTGATCCCTGCCTGATAAGGCTGAATAATCGATACAGATCACCATGAAATCATATTACACACATACCAGGGCGGATCCAGGATTTAGGAAAAGGGGGGTCCAGCCCGGGAGGCCTAATGAAAACCCTAAAAAAAGGTCCCCGTGGCCGGAAGGGGGGGGGGGGTCTAGGCCACAAAATTTTGCTTGAATCCATTAAAAAAAGGTTGCGGTGGACGAAAAAAGGATGGGGGGGGGACCCCACCCCCGTATCCGCTTTCGCATACATGCAAGACACTTCGTCAGACTCGTCCGATCTTCATTCAATATTTGTAATACCTTTGAATAAGTCATTTATGATTCCTTTATTTTTTTAAATATTTTTTTATATATTTCAACGAAATTTTATAGGCTAGTGGACTAGAGGTAAACATTATGAATATCAAATGTTTCAACATTGGCAGAGGTGCGCCTTCTCTGAGTACTCTCTTGGTCAATGTATTTTTATTTCTGCAAGAGTCAGGAGCTGTCTTATTTCTAGTATACTTTTAGGAGACGGCACCAAAATAGTCTCGTGCGTGCCACCCATCGTTAACTAGGGATTCAAACGGACTAGGAGGTGACTTATGTCCACAGTTGCCTTCTTTGACATCTATCTAACGACGCTAGAACGGCCGAAGGACGCACTCTGCAAGACACGCACTCACCATCGCCTGGTTTAAAGAGAAAATAAAGCGGCTTTTATAGCTTTCAGCTGTATAGCTTCTCTCGGAACTGGGGCGTTAGATTCTGTTTATATGGCGTCAATGTGGTGGGAACAAACCGTCACTTGCTTGTAGCATGTATTGTTATATGAACCACCCTGTATGGCTTCTGATGTCTATGGAAAGATGATGAAAGTAACCTTCACAAAACTAATAATTTTCTTAAGGTAGCAGAACTTGCAAAAACCTCTTTATCTAAAATCAGACTAAAAATTGTTTTATTTTCATTGTAGAACCCATAGAAATATTTTAAACCTCGTACAGGGTTCTTTCTGACTTAATACATATCTTTCAACTTTTCATCCATTTTAATATGACTTTGTAACATTAAAAAAATTCAAACTTCATGCCAACTTCTCAAAAGTAATTTTTTTGCTTTGACTCTACTGTGGGTCTTACTTGTTTAAAAATGATATTTTAAATTCTTTATTTAATCAATAATTGAGATAATGTCAAATGGTATAATATAAGTCGGTTAAAGCTGTTTGCTGTTACTGTGTGCGTAGTATAGTGTACCTCTTAAAAAATGTAAAAACATTAAATGTAAAAATATCATATGAAAATTAAAAAAAAATATTCCAACTATCAGAAAAAACACTGCACCCGATTAGAAATAATTATAATAATTATAAATAGTTATAGGGTCTATAATAAATTTAATAAACACTTATGGATTGATTTAAGATATTGGGTTTTTGCCAGTTCTAATACCTTAAAACCTTTGAGTTTTAGGTATTTTTTGTTAAGGATTAATTAATTAACGAGTTTGCACACTTCGCAGAATCGGACTCACAAGAGTAAGACTAAGCTTCTTAGGATTTGTTGGCATTGCAATTTAAGACTCACAATGCACCGGGGTTTCTAAATACACCAACGGCGTATATATATTGTTACAGGTGCTCTTTTTATTGTGTGACACGGGCGTAACTCGTGTTGTAGCGCCTTAGTTTAATCCGTACTGGTTGAACTCTCATTGTCATGCTAGCTTGGAGCTTTCTCGCCTGGCCGAGGTCACGTGTGCACCCTGGTATGAAGAGACACAGCTATGTTTTTCTAGATGACTCCTGTAACGCGTGTTTACTGTGTGTTGTGTTGGATTCTTTGGACTGTTCGAGAAGTGGAAAATTCTCGGCTTGGGGTGAGAAGTTAAAAATGTTTTGAGCCAAGAGAGATTACAGAATATTCAAGCGGACACAGTCGTGTTTATGTCAGTTTGTGGGACCTGTCCCATTATCCAGCTATTTCAGGGATTCTACTATTACTAACTCTTTACAATTTAATGCTGCCTGCCTCAAGTTTACTTTCTGGATTGTTACAAGAGCTTTACATTGGACTGTAATTCTCCGAGAGGATTTGTGTAGACTTTCATCCTGCATAATATACATTTTACAGGATTTATCATTGTGGCAGTGTTGGTATCCAGGTACTGTGCTCTTTGTTTTTGTTTATTTTACTGTGTGATTGCATTGATTTGTTGTTGTACTGCTGTGATACTGAGTAATTGTATTGATTTAGTTTATTGTAATGTTAGGGTTGTTTTAAGAATAAATTATAGTTATTTGTTGAAAAAAAAAACACAGATGGGGACTTTATTCCCCTAGACATTTCACGCTGCCTAGTGTTACAGAATCTTATTTTTTTTTTATCTCCATTACAACATTTGTGTTCATCACGCATCCTTGTTCTGTATATTTGGTTATGTATCTTTGACAGGACCTTCGAGAGGAATTTTTTGAGGCGGTACAAAATGGTTTATGGACCCCCTCCCCTTTCCTTAATTGTTATTATACCCATTCAGTTTTACATATTTAATCAACTCTGTATTCGGTTAAAGCCTGAAGCTATCTAGCCTCATGACGTGGATGCACTGAATGCTTTATTGTTTTCCTGCATTTAATGTGTATCTTCTTCGCATATACATTATCCGTCATAATATATTAAAAAAGTCAAATTTAGGTCTTATGAATACAAAAAAATGCACTTTACTCAGATGAGATATAAGGCATGATTTACTGTTCTTTTAAAAATGAAACCAGTGTAAAATGTAATACAAACAAATTAAGGAGGCAACCCGTACCCTTAAGGCAAGCAACGTATAAGATGTTACCCACACTACAGTCTATGTTTCTGATCTTATCAAAAACATTAGTCTTCACAATTAACGACAAAAAAGCAAATAAAATATTATTTACCGGAATACAAGAAGCATTTAAATCCTTTAATGGATCTCCACGTGCCTCGCAGCCAAAGCGAGTGCAGATGTGTCAGATTATCATATCTTTTATATAGCAGCAACAGTTTGCCCTTTAGTAGATATATTCCCAAATGAAAGGTGTTATATCGGCAGTGAAGGCTACATCGATCTCTAATGTGATACTGTGAAGATTTTGTTTTCTCTTTATAAATAAATACAATATCTCACTGTTTACATATCGGCATGTATCATGTTATATTAAACAGATATCTGTAATCGCCAAGAAATATTAATTTTTGATAGTCCACATTATGCATGTATAGGGACACGGGATTAATTAACAAAATAAAAGCAAATCCACCCACACACCCACACACACTAACATATATAAGGGCCTTGATAAATAAAAGAAACATGAATGGGCCTCTCTAATGAAACCCTTTATACCAAGGGTGCACCAATGAATAATTTGGTGTTTGAAGAATTCTGTTCACAGACATTAAATTAACAAACTTAAAGCAAATAACAAACAAAATTTATGTTCGACTTTATATTCAGAAGAAAGGAAGAAAGAGCAATATAATATATTAAAATAAAAAGAAACCGGAACAGACTTCCGGAATTCAACTGTACACTTTCCATGTCCCTTCGAGTCCTGAAGGATTAAAGCAAATATATTTTATTTATGGTTATTTTCTTCCATGAATATGCGTCGTACAAATTATACAAAATATCAGCCTGTTATATTTTACCTAGCCATTTTAATATACAGGTAACCACCGTTTTCCATCACTCCGGAATTTCAGCACTTTCAAGTATTTTAACTTCTGGCGCAGCTAGGTCTTTTTGACCCCGAATTATAACCGACATAACCAGCTAATTGAATTTAAGACAAAGGAAACTTCATCGTCAAGCCTATTCTTTTGTCCTTGGAAACCCCTCGGCCTGAGCCCCATGCATGCCATTGCTATCGCTTCTGATTAAAAGTAAATGTATATAAAGAAACACCTTATAAAACATCGACAATCATTTGACTAGGCCAAAAGAGGATGCATGGTCCACTTGAAAAAAGATATATATTTCATAAAGTAGTACTTTAATTAATAAATTTACTGAATACTGTAATTTATGTATAATTGAAAATGGTAACTACATATATTTACATTTGTGTATATCAGTGCTATTCTATTCTACGATATGCATATCTTTTAACATGATTTAACACATATTGGCAGAAAGCGATGGCAAACTTGTGTGTATTTATATGTTATTTATGTTATTTATATACTTTGGACCAAGAGGCCTTTCTACAATAAAACGTTGTTGTATCTAAATATAAGAAATTCTTGACGATCCGGGCCTTTAGCCACTTCAAGTCACTCCCGATTGGAACTGTAAACATATAGTCGGGTCGTTGATGGGTTCGACATGGGAAAAAAATGTAAGAAAGCTGATACATTCGATACCCTTCGAAGCAAATTTTCGAGCATATTCTTGTTCCGTATTGGATTCTTTTGAACTAAATTAAATATAAATAAGGTTTCTATCGGAAATTCTATTCCGGTCCGGGCACCTTTAGCCCCCTCGGGTCAATTCCGATAAAACATACCATTTATAAGCTTCGGAAATATCAAACAAGACTTCCGCATTTTCGAGCATTTTCTTGTGTATATATGACGTTTCCATCGACCCGGCCCCTCTCCAGCACTCCTAAGTAAAATTTATAAAAGCTATAATAAAAACTAAATGAAACTTCTACATTTTCAATCATCTTAGTGGGGCCTATAGGATATTTCTGGTCGGTCCGGGCCCCTTTGGCCTAGCGAGCCCCAGAACGATGTTCCGGCTGACCCCCCTGACCCCCTCCCCTCTCATAGGTCCTGATATTTGATAACATATATATAATCGAAACAGGTTTATTACATGGAAAAGGTTACTTTTTTCCTTATTCTGAATCTGTAATGGAGGAATTCTATCATTTTTTTGCAAACATAGAGCGTGATCGAACACATTCAGAGTAGTAAATCAACGTGTTAATATTGTTTTCAGAAATCAAAGGATGGTCGATTTATCCAAGTAAAGCGGCATTAAGCCCAAACGAAAATCATTCCCCATTTAGCAATTTCCCCATAAAGTCTGCCGCCCTGACGCAAGTATGACGTCACGTAGGTTAATGGGCTAATGGATAAGCGAAATGCTTCTCATACGTTAAAATCGTTCCAGTGTGCTCAGCGATTCCAAGCATTTGCCACTGATGTTCTAGTAAAGGTTATTAGGAGTGAATATAAGGCAATGGCGCAGATCAGAGACAAAATACGTCGTCATCTGATGGAACGACTGATCCAAATATAAATTTCCAAAAAAAACAAAAGGCTGTTGTTTACGCTGTCATAAAAGTATGACGGTGTTATCTTTAGCACATTTAACCGAGAAATTATCTCCACAGGCCATTTCACTCTCATTTTTTTCTTTACTGTGACCATAGCGGCAGGTGTGTTGCAAGTTGTGTAGGTCTAATATTAATGGCTGTGCCACACTGATGATTTTCAAAAACCGAGTATGAATAAGCAAAACAGGGTTTTATGTCGAACCAATGGGGTCATCTCTGTGTAATACAGAAACAGCATTTAAAAAAAAAAATGGGATTCAAATGAAATCATATTTGTTTAAGCATTTCCTGTGTATATATTGTATAATTTGCTACTCTGATTAAATACACGTGAGCTTACATATTTTATTTATGGCAGTGGCAGCAGAATATTGGACTTTTAAGACAGCTATTCACCTCCCTTAAACTTTATGTAATTGGTTTCTGGCTGTCTATGCATACATGCTAATGCTACTTTATTTTGTCAGCAGGATATATGCGCCTGTTTTGAAAAATAAGTTAAAGAAAAAACAACAACTTAAGGTCGTTAACTGCATTGACTACTAGTAGTTGCAAAATGCTCTTTGCAAAACACTGGTTCATCTGACCTGCCGCCAGATGTCCTTGTTGATGTGTTTGGATTATTTTGGCGGGCGTCCACATTTAATACGCTCGTGAATATAAACAAATACGAACAACTTATGTACCATTGGATCGGCTTTTTTTATATACTATTGTGCTAGGTTTAAGGATTATATTTAGTTAATAGACAAGAAATATCGAAATAGGCCGCTTTCAGACACTCCCCTTATCTACAAAAATAATTGTAAATTATATTATTCATTTAATAGCATCTTATTATTAACATAAGTTTCTATGTTTTATCCTTAAAGTCTACAATGTTTTTATTTTCAAGTATATTGATAAAAGTACAATCAATTCATTAAATAAATATGATATGTGATTTCAAAATGTTAAATATACGAAGTTTTTTTTTACTAAAATGCAGAACACAGTAAAATAAAAAATAAAATAACAAACACCTTTGTTTGCACATTATGTTATCACATGCCATTTAAAGTGGAGATATTACAAAAAATTAATTAAAAGGAAACACGAAAAAACGTTTTTAATTTATACTGAGGCATTAAACATTTAATCTTAATGTTATTTCAGGGAAAGTGCAGGAAACTATTTCCTACCCAGGAAAGCAGATCTTTTTGTAAAGCTGCTGTATCAATTATGTAATAGTAGAGTCAACTGCAATGCCAAAAGTTCTTTTCGTTTCTTTTAACCTATTCGAGAAACTTGGGAATAATCTCGGCCATAAATTAACTTTTTCTTCCGTGGAAGTTAATATATCCCCTTCACGGAGAAACATTGGTTGAGAGAGCTATTATAAATTACGCACTGATCTCTGAATATGGTATTTTATCAGATTTGTAGATCGGAAACCATGTCAGCCTAGAAAGCCGGTCAGGTCATTCTCAATTCAACAATAATCAATAAGAAGTCAAGTAACCCAATCTCTGATGCGATTTTCAGAAGAAATGTCAATCTGGGCAACTGATATCGGGACTGAAGAGGGTTTAGTCTTAGAAGAGCTTGCTGAGAAGTATCAGTGCTTTAATTCGCGGTGGTCGTTGACAAATCGGATAAACTTGAAAGTGCGGAGAGGTCTTTTCCTTATCATAAACGATAGTGTCGTAAGTGTTAAAAGGTCTAGACATAGATTTATTCAAAGCGTAATGATCTGTAGTGAAGCTCCTGCCCAAAACGATATTTGAAATCCGATTGTCTGAAAAAAATTGTCGGAACTGTCTGGTCATTATGAATGCGATTATTTGACGTGTCACAAACATTTTCATATCCTCTAATGGATCCTTATAAAAGTTAAAGTATTAAATATCAGACATAATATTAAATCCTGCTATGGCATATTGCCATATGAAACATAAATTTCTATTCTTTCAGTTAAGTGATCTTCGTATATCCTCCGTGTGCTTATAAATCTGTCTGTCAAATAGTTTTTAGTCAAACGTGTATAAAGAATAAAACCAGAAAAAAACCCTCAAACGATGGAAAATTGCCACCGTGCAATAAGTATATGAAAAATACTACAAAGGTCTATTTGAGGAAGTTATTTAATTAGAAAAAGTATATTTCAACTTTAATGTTAAAAAGTTTTTTATTATTATTAATTCAATCCAATAAAACCTGTAGTGTTTAATAAGATAACTCGTGGGACTGGTCGAAGTGGTCTAAATTTCCAGGTTTCTTATAGATAGGTAAGTTATAATGTTAATGCATAAGGTTCACGGGAGGCTGATCTTAATAGAATGATGGTCTTATTAGTTGTTGTGGTTGAGGCAGGTTACACTGTAATTCAATTACGATTTTAATTAGGTTCAACTAAAATGTTTAACCCAGCATATATATATATATATTTAAATAATTAAATATATTATTGTGTATAATAGGAAGACATAAATATAAAGCATGGGGTTGTTTATCTGAATCTATTTAATTTCCCAGGTTTGGCTTAAAGGACATCTTCGTCACTACGTTTGGTTCGGTGTGATGTTGTTAGCCCGTTCTTTTTTTATACAGAAAAATGGCTGTAATACAAATCGCAAAAAAAAATCATGTTTTACATTAACAATATCCGTTGGAGACCTCTTTCCGGGTATGTATGGTTACCAGACTAAATTAGATGCTACAAATAATTGTTCTGTTTATAATTAACAAAACTGTTTTGGGTGGACGACTCTATTAATTATTAAATTAGGCTAGCGAGGAATTAGATAGGGATTGTTAGGAGTGCTTTTATGTACTTTTGGTTCATCATCTGCATGTGTGTCTGTAAGGCAAATTTGATATTAAACTACAGGGGACAGCTCCTTTAACAAAACACGTTGTATCTCTTTATATTCCCAAAGGAGATGGGACTGGTGCATACCAGTGCCCCTTGGATTGACCTCGACGATATTTTGCTTACAGCAATTTTTCTTTTCTGATCAGCGTTATAATATCAAGATATAAAAGTAGTTAAACAAATAAATCATACGTACAAAGCAGATGAATAAAAGTATGTTAAATAATAAAAGAAACTTTAAAAGCTGGATAAAATTGACAGCATGGCTTTAACCATCGTATCAGTTGACAGCATGACCGTTTAATCATCAGTATATATTTACAGCATGACCTATTTATCATGCCTGAACAAATCTAATTAATGTGAACATCACCAGATAAAACAGCGCGGTCATTTAATCTTGTCTGTTTGTTTTGCTATTTTGGCCATAATTTTCATACTTCTAAATCACGATCCTACCGATTTTTCCGGCTGGCGGAAATCGGCGGGAAATTTGGTTGATGCAGGCGGGTTGGGGTATCATGGCAACGCGATTAGATACTTAAGTATCTCTTTCCTTTTTCTTGAAGTGAAGAAGCTCTCGTCTGGTGACGTCATGATATATGTCGATCCCACAACGTGACAGATAACATTTTTACAATCCCTGACAAGACTCTGACAAGGAAGGAATTTACACGGATGACCTCGGTTTGTCCCTGTTTGAAGCTTGATTAAATGGTGGCAACATTTATTGTCTCCAGTTGAAAAGCGAAAGTCCATTCCAAATACGATGCTCAGTGATAAATAGCAACGTCAGGCTAAAGAATTGTTACAAGTAGTCTATTCCTAACAAGTTTTAGAGGTATTTTTTTACAAAGTTGGGCCTGCTTTCCCCCCAAGAACTTTAATTAACCATCCCGTTCCAATATTCCAAAATTAAACAATTAAAACAAATGTTCTGACATAAGTAACAGGGGCGTAGCCACAATTTATTGAAGGGATTGTGGTGGGGGGTCGGTGCGGGGCGGGGGGGGGAGGGGAGGGGGGGGGGGGGGCGATGGGTATCAAATTTGCTGGCCAAGAGTACATAAATATTGAATGTTCCTATTAGCACTATCAACAACAAGTAAGTACTTGATGAAGTATATAAGCAAGTAATATTGCCATATTTCGCGCATGGAATAAACTGATCTGCATATACTTTATTGTGTCATTATATTTAACATAACAAAGAATTAATAAAAATAATATTAAAAATATTATAAGTTTATATAAATAATATAAAAACCCGCTAATTCTATATAAAGTTTATAATAAAATATCGCCATACGTATTGCAATACGCTACAACGAATGGCGATATATTGCAATACTAAATTTATAGGCGATACCCAGCCCTACAGCATGGACGTAAGAGGAATGCGTCCCTTAGACTTTTTAGCTAGGTGTAAATAACAACCATTTACTTTCTCTGTCAAGCTGAGTTGTGCAATTTTTTATGTTTGGATTGCATTTGTCTCAAACGTATGCAAAATTTAAGTCCTCAGGGCTCACAGAAAAAAAAATCTCAAAGGAAAGGCTCTTTGCCACCCGGTCATTAATTACGTCAAGGATCTCCCCTGTCTTCTAATGGGTTATCCATTGTCAGTAAGACTTTGCAGCTGATTGGTAATAAACCAAACCAGTAGCTTACAGGGAGAAAGGTGAAACTGTCCACCCTGTGCCTTTGATATAACTGTCACAGCTTTCGAATACGGAGTGGTCCATACATCACCCACGGTCATATATACGGGAAAAGTCACAGTCAAGCAGTAAGTGTTAAATACAGAATAGTGCCGCCGTTAAAATCACAGTGGATATTCCACTAAACAATATTTTTCAATTTTGTTCGTAAAATGCACGATTACATGATGATGGTATCCTTACTTGGTTTCTTATTGTGAAGACCGAAATTGCTAATATGATGAACATAATATATATATATATATATATATATATATATATATACATATATATTGGTAGAGGAGAACATATATAAAATATATTTACGATTGCTCCGAAAACGACATAGAAATATCATACATAGACAGCTGTCTGTATAATCATTTTAAGTACTCATATTTATTGTCATTCAGTTAAAAAACCACGTGGGGATCTTTAATGTGGGTACTCCGCAACCAATGTTTTCATTCACGTATAGGCCCATATTCACATGTTCATTGGTGCGTATGTTCCCCAGGAAGTGTTTGTATTCACTTACTCGGCCCATAAGATTCCCAAGTTCAATCTGGCATATGTGACGGCGCATTTGTGAATATTGCTTGAAGCGTTTATTAATGAGCCGGACCCACACCAAAATCCAATCGATTCTTTATTATCATCAAAATTTTTATTCATGGTTGTGTGTGTTGTTATGTACAAAGACACATACACACACAAACACAAACGGGAATGAACGCCTACTCTCCTGGTGGAGCGAATAATATACTCCATAGGGGAGAAGCTCAAAACATGTATTAACGTGTGTAAACCATACTTCTAACAAGGTTTGTACCAGCAGCTTGTAAACAACCATACATTTCGGGAAACTTGGTTGTTAACAGTAGCAAGGTAAAGGAGATCGGCAGAAGGTAGATCGGAAATAGAAACCTAGACGCCCATATTAGAAGGCGGTTTCAAACGGATGTTGCATGGAACAAGAAGTTATCATACTCTAGCATTGCTTGATGTCTCAAGGTCCTGCCTGGGGGGCGCAGGCATTGTTACTAGAGGTAATTTTACCTTATTATACCATGGCAGACAATCGGCTTTCATTCAATACTCTACAAAGAACGTACTTCCAAGGAAGAAGACCGGTCATTTCGTAAATATTGGAAGTTAATCACCCTTAGAGAAATCGTAACCGAAGAAATAACCCTAACATGGCTCCCATGCCGACCATCTAGCTCTTTATAGTTGTAGGAGTGGGTTATATTTCAGAAGAACCTGTCCTTCTGTCTGGTTGGTTTCCCTGCTTATTTCTGTTTTAGGATATCTAACAATGTCCCAGCCAGGTGGCTCTTGATTAAAAAAAGTCTGCAAAACTTACATATCTGCCAAACCAGAGCCAATTACTCCGAGAATATCTATAAAATGTCCGGCTGATTGTACAGATACTCTTTAGAATTTAAACTGACCATTTCGCGACGACTTGTCAGATGTCACGAAAACATGCAGTAGGGGGGTCATTAATTTAATTTGTCAACTCAATATTTTATGAAAATTATTTTCATCATATATGCTATTGTAATTACCTCCTTGGTGTTTTTGTTATCGTGGATGATACAAAAGTTTTAAAATATCTTCGAAATTAGTGATGTCAGGACTTGGATTATGTCGGCTTCTGTGCCTCAGGGGTAGAACACAGGATTCAAAGCCTGGAGATCGTGAGTTCGAATCTCAGCCGAGGCGGTGAGATTTTTCACGGTCGGCCCCACCTTCCAGGATGACCGCTCTGCAGGCTTTGTCCCACAGCCGAGTTTCACCCACAAACGAGTTCGCCTTTCGGGGTTCCTTAGTGGTCATGATTATGGGCCAAGGGCAAGCAGGTGCAGTAGTCGACGGTCCTGGTTGACGCCAGGAAGCATGTGACACTGCCCCTGTCACCTAGTCCAAAACCGGTATGGACATTTGCAGATGAACATATTCGTAGTTAAGTTAGCATTTAAAATGGAGGCCGTTACCTTCACACAAAAAAATATATATATATAAAAGGACTTGGATTCGAATTCAGACTCGAGATTAGTTTTATGAAGGCTTGGACTTTGGCTCGAGGGTCTTTGACTCGGACTTGCTTTAAGGATATTTTAACTCGACTTAGACTCGGGTTCCAAATGACTCAGACTGGAAGAAGGTGGACTTGAATTCGAACCTCAAAGGACTCGGATGAACTTGGACTCCAGTGTTATGGAATTGCACTCGAATTCACCGTCAATATTCAGGTACTAAGAGCAGTGTACTGGAAAAAACTGACATTAGTTGAGCAGATACTGTCACCAGTTCAGAAGAGTAATTACAAGGTGGTCTTGTAGGTTTTCAAGTCAACAATTTTCAGTGTCATCTTTATTATGGGAGGACTTGACAGATGTATTATCAACAAGTCGTCCTTGAGAGGACACCATTCTTTTTAATTACTGAAGTCAAACTGATAATACCACTACTGTTGCGGAGGGATGGATGCCAATTACTGGTTGATATATGTAGCTTGTTGGTTGGTATGGCGTCGTGGGTCATAAATATCACCATTTACTCATATGGGGATCACTACCATTATATTAAATGCAAAAGGATTTTGTAGACAACTGAGAAAAGAACTTTAGGTGACACAAAAGGGATGAAACACACAGCAGTTCTTTTCGTCTTTTTCTGGTCGGTCATATGATGACTATTTATTAAATCATTTTAAAACTTCATATTCTGTACATTGTTAACAATGTTTGTGGATACGCCATGACTTCCAAGATACATAAGGCGATTGTATTAAACATATGGCACAATAAATTTATTTATATAATTATATGAATGTTAATTGCGGAATTATTCGTTTTGTTAAAAATTGCATGTTTTTTTTTATTTTAACACATTTTATATGATGACTGATTAAAACCATTTTCTGCTTCCTTGTGGCCATATTAAAACGTTTAAATGGAAACACAATAAAATGCATATGTACCTACAACCGCAGTGTCAAACATTATACATTAAGGAATTTAATTAAGGATCATAATTGCAACACATGTACCCGAAATAAACGTCTGCATATTTCACAATACATCAGTATCTAAGCAATGAAGTAATAAACCTTTTTGAATGAATAGAAGGAACAATTCGTCCTACCAAGTATCATTTGTATTTGTGTTTAATATTTTATGTAAAAGAAAAAAATCATAATTTAAATGAAGCACTAGGCCCGAAATGTTTAAATGTGATAAACATGATTTTGTGTGATTGTGCATCAACATCATTATATATATTCTAAGAAACACACTGCAAAAATTATACCATCTACGGGACATAGTATTCATCTCCCTTTCTGCTTTTAAACTTAAGCTTTAGAATTCTATACTGTTTAAAGGTAATATACAAGAAAAAATGCTTTTAATATTTTGTTTTTAACTTGTTTCTGAAATTTATAGCTCTGTATACTTGCCCGTTTTAAAAAATGGCAACTATATATTTCACCTTGTATCCGCACAAATCCTACCTAACGCTTACATAATGCATCTACCCATATATAAAGATCACTGACATTATATCAAATGCCAAAGGTTTTTTATCTCGATAACTGAAAAAGGAAAAAAAGCTTTATTAGACACAAAGGGGTGAGGCACAATAGTGCTTTCAGGGTTGCCGCCGTCTACGTCTATCTTTAAACTTCGGTGCATTTGTTTACAATGATTCAGGAACCGCCATTACATCATATACAGTAAAATGGTACGAACTATTCGCAATTTTTATAATTTATGTTTATCTTATATATCTATCTTGTAGGATTTTTCTTTGGTACACAGAAGCAGCACTAGCAGATGTAATGATCAAGATATATCGGATCTTGTTTTCTATCTCCCGCCGTTAACCTTATCAAGATGTTCTCTATCTCCTGGAAGTCGCCCGTCTGCTGAAAGATATCTTCTGCAATCTGGCTTTGGCTTACAGATGACAGGGGAGCCTATTTTTGTGCACTTTGTTTTTTTTTTTAAACTGACTGTTCTCATCTTATTCTGATGTCTTGATCCTGTCTCGCGAGGAAGTCATAATTAGCTTTCCCTGTTAATTGCTTTTGACGATTACTTGATGTGGGTTAACTTCTCAATCATGTCAAATAATTGCAATATTTATAAAATACTTCTTAGGTGTAAACTGAAGCTAATGCTGTGTTGCTCCCAACCGAAGACTTTTATATTCCAGGCCCAAATCCTACATTAGGATGTGATAGCTTTGGTTTACCACACTCGATCAGTAATGTGCTTTTTCTTAGTATGGTAACTATTGAGCGATTTGAGAAAATATAATCCCAAGTCACATCACGTCAACGAGCCCCTACCGAGCTTTTATAGGGGGCCAATAAGTGGACTTTTCGGGCGAGCATCGGCCGGACATTGTTTACTCGGGCGAGCCTCGTCAGTATCTCCGCCAAGACACCGATGAGAGGTCCAAACTGGTCGGGCGGACCACTGAGGAGCCTCGGTCGAGTTAAAAAGAGTCGGGCGATATCCGAGCGAGGTTTGAGGGAGGCTTGGACGTGTTCTATCAACGTCCTGTCGGGCCCCTTCACATTTCAGGTGCAGAAAAATATTTGGAATCTGCCGGGCCGCGATAACGGTGGCTCGTATAGGACATGCACATAATTATTTTTATCTCGTTCCCACGAGATAGTATCTCGTTCCCACGCGTTAGTATCTCGTGGCCACGCGATAATTTTCTCGTTCCCACGCGTTAGTATCTTGTGGCCACGCGATAATTATCTCGTTCCCACGCGTTAGTATCTCGTGGCCACGCGATAATTATCTCGTTCCCACGCGTTAGTATCTCGTGGCCACGCGATAATTATCTCGTTCCCACGCGTTAGTATCTCGTGGCCACGCGATAATTATCTCGTTCTCACGCGTTAGTATCTCGTGGCCACGCGATAATTGTCTCGTTCCCACGCGATACTATCGCGTGGCCACGATATTATGTAGATTAGACAATACACTAAGACCTTCATCTTAAATCCTAAAGGCATGTTTCTATACACTGGATGAAGACTATTGTCAATTATTTGCATGACTTTAGAGCGGGCTTAATATGCTGAGACCTGAAATGATGCAACGGGGACTCGTACAACACTCGTGGGCCATGTTTGTTTAGAGAATGTGTGAGCGGGGAAAGGGGGGAGGGGCCAGTTCGGGTAAAATATTTGTCATAATAAATGCTCATAATATGAATTACCATTGGCGGCGAAACCAAATTTTCATTTGGGGGCCCAATAGTATACCCAGTAGTGTATATATATATATTTATTATTTATATATATAGATGTATGAATAGCCATGCTGGTTCAATGTTTTATAGATGGAAAGGGTATACACAGAAAAGAGGTTCACTGCTAGTGATATTATTTATATATATATATATATATATATATATATATATATATATATATATATATTAATGTATATACATATTTATAAATATGGGCGATAGCCTGACACAAATGGCAGGGGGCGGATTTGATGGGGTAATCCCCGACGGAGGAGGGTGTGGGAGGGGGTCTCACCCTCCTAAGGTTTGGAAAGTTTTGAAAAAATGTATGGGTACTACTGCATTCTGTTGCATTTAATTGGTCTAAGCTTATTTAGTAAAACAGTACCTCCTTGTAGGGAGATTATTTGTTATCTGTCTGGCAATGGATTCATTTTTACACAGAATATCAACTTCGCAGTATTTTTTTTAACCTGGAATCCCGGAGTCTGCGGAATATATATATATATATATATATATATATATATATATATATATATATATATATATATATATATATGAGAGTGCAAATAACCAATAATAATACAGTGGATGTTTTTATACCCATCATTATGGCAGAACGCCCCACCCCCCCCCCCCCCCCATCCCCCGAAATTTTATTGTAGAAAGAAAGATGTGAAGGGGAAGAATGAGCAAATTTCTCGTAAAAAGGTCTCCTTAACCCCCCCCCCCCCCCCAGTCATAATGAAGTGGCATGGCTGAGACCTTTTGTTGTAAGCTTCTCCCTTGAGACATAACACAAACTGACATATTGTTTACCCTGTTTATACCCGAAATTAAATAACCCCAACCCTAGCCCTAAAAAAATAAGATTTTCTGGGAAGGTAAAATACAAACAAGTGTTTCAGTTTAATTCATATGTTTGGTACACAAGGGTATATCACCCTTATCCTAAAACAAACTCAATACAGTTTTCCATAAACAAATAAAAATGGGCTAGTTGAACCAACGCAACGGAATGTTGAACCAACGCAATGAAAACTGCCTCAAATCATTCAGCGCAAACGCACATACAACTAAATACATACAAACAATTTAAGCTGCATCGACGCTCGATATAAAACTGACCAC
Source organism: Sipunculus nudus (assembly GCA_026874595.1). Taxonomy (NCBI): domain Eukaryota; kingdom Metazoa; phylum Annelida; class Sipuncula; order Golfingiida; family Sipunculidae; genus Sipunculus; species Sipunculus nudus. The sequence continues at coordinate 48,790,607 of CM049306.1, forward strand.
AGACATTCTTGTCCAAATAAGGGCTTAAGCTAGCATGGTATACTAACGCGTGGCCACGCGATACTAACGCGTGGGAACGAGATAATTATCGCGTGGGAACGAGATACTATTGCGTGGGAACGAGATAATTATCGCGTTGGAACGAGATAATTATCGCGTGGGAACGAGATACTATCTCGTGGGAACGAGATAATTATCGCCTGGCCACGAGATACTGTCGCGTGGGAAGAGATAAAAAATAATTTTGTGCATGTCCTATACGAGCCACCGTACGCGATACTAATGTGACAACAATCTATAAAAAATCGGCGGATGTCGGCCGGATGTTCAAATAGGCCAAGAGCTCGCTGCGCGGCCGGTAATGTGACTTAGGCTTACGGCTTGAACAGTGGTCTGTGGTCGCCGTCGAGCGAACGCTGGTCCAATCTTGACAATTTGGTCAACATTCATGGCTGCAAGAATACCTGCTGGACAAATATTGATATATAACGTTAACACACAAAACAAGAGAAACATTTGCCAGAGCACTGATGAAATTTGGGAATGGGTGAAAAAGAGTCAATTATTACAATTAACTCATTAACTATTAGTTTGGAATCCATGATATCTTATATCCAGTTTCTTTGTTAAATAATGTCCCCAGGATTGATATTTGTGTATAGCCTACATTATTGCAGATGGAAGTGTACAGTAATGAAAAGGGGGCATGGCTCTGTCGCCTGGCGCTATCACCTGTGATTATTAATCTTGACCACAGGTAAGTTTTAAAAAAGTATCTCCTTTGCTATCTAACGTATACACAAACAAATGACAACAGGATTTGTTTTACTGTGAATTAGTTTGTACATCTGAGGACCTAGAAAAGCTTCCCCTATCGAAAAATTATATATATATATATATATATATATATATATATATATATATATATACCGACATAAATCCTTTCTTACCAGTATCTCCCTAATATCAGTAGAAGCTTAAATATAAAACTGCGTAATCAAAAACGTTTTTCTTGACATAATATGAAAGGAGACCGATGAGTGTTTGTAATGCTTTTAACAGAAAAAGCAGATTAGGGACTTACATATTAGTCTAAATGTCACACGGTTACTGATAAAAGGTAATCCCGGTAATCTCCGCGAAAGTTTTAGGCTTGAGGCTGATGATTCAGGATAAAACCTGGTGAGTTACACGAGTGAAAAAAAAGAGTCCAGATAAGCTGTTAAATCTCCCGTACCTGTTACCGCGCATGGCATTTAACAGCTCTGAATTTGTTAATGGTGAAGTGTGGATTAAGAGGATTGCCGACGAGCCAATGGTTTCCACAGATCAAGGATAGAAAAAGCGACCTTTCTTTGTCTTTACTCCTGGTTATGATCGTTGTTTAGGATCAGGGAAATAGGCTTAAGCGCGTCAATATAGGGGTTGGGTATATATACATCCCCCACTGTAGCAAGGGGGAAAGGTCAGAGTAATCATGCCCCCTGATATACAGAGATTAAAATCTTTAAATTTGAAATGAATTTTACTAATATTTAAAAATATAGACTGATTTACTATGAAATATTTAATACAGAACTCAAACAGGTTAAGAATTACCATCGACTCTAAATATAAAATACTTTTTAAAACGTTACACTTAATTGTAATTTTTGTTAACAATTGTCACATAATACAGTCATAAATATATAAATGTGTGTGTGTGTTTATAAAAAATATCCCAATTGTGGATACCCGCAACGCTTGCGATTCATCCCCCCATCCTTGAAGTTAAATTGACGACAATGGTTTTCACCGGGTTTCAAAATGAATCACTAACACAGGATTGTGAATTCTGTCCCATTTGGTTTGGATAGAGATCTGTAGGTATCAACACTTGGTGTATTCAGTCTCTGCACATTCTGATACTGATGCTTTACCGCATACAGACCACTTTTCCTTTATTGCTTTAGAAAATAAAACTATTTAATTCATTAATTTACCTTACTGAAAAAAAAATTAAAAAAATGATGTGTCTCATCTGCATTTGAAAATTGTCGAAAGAAAATTCGAAAAAATAAAAGAAGAGGTGATACATTTTATAACATTAACTTATTAACTTTGAGAGTTATGAAGCTTGGATAAAAACATGATATGTAAAACTTATAAATCAGACTGAAATAAAATGTTTGCCACCCGTATTGCAAAATATCCGGTATATATCGACTGAGATAAGTATGGAACTTGATTTTTTGAAGCCTCGGTAAAGCCGATTCAATCTAAGATAATTCTGAATCACAGATGATCAGGAAATTATATCAGAAAAGTTAAGGGTATCTTGCCTGTTTTCATGTCAGAAGTAATTTACATTAGAATTGTATTGGAGCCCCTATGGGATCTGTAAAAAAAATTGAACAGTAGGCGCAGCACTTGTATAGACAGTTAAATGTAATGAGAGACATGGGAATCTAATGCAGAAAAAGATGTGCTTAATGAAAACTGGTCCAGCAAGTCAAATAAAAAAATGCTCCCTCCAAAGATTAATTGTGGACGACCAATAGGTCCGTCGATTCCCGCCCGACGTCTTACTTGGCGTCCTCTGATGTCCACGCCTCGAATTTATAGAGGGTATTTAAAAGTTATACACAACATATCTCAAAATGTAGGGGATATATATATATATATATATATACATACATATATATACCGCTGGGACTAAGTTCCTCAGCTGACAGGAAAAGCCTGCCCGGGACCCTTAGATGCCGCCCGACAACGGGCCGACCTCAGCGTGGAGCGCTCTCTAAACCCTAAGTCACATACATTGCACAAAACAATTTGGGAAATTCATAGAACAGTCATGGGTATGTCGTACGAATTCATGTGTTTTCTGACGAAAAAAAAGCTGTCGTAGACCCTTGTCCTAGAATTTTTAACATATTCAATTTTTTTTTTCAGCATGGTGGGTTATTCTTCATGTCAGGCGGGTCTCGTAAGTCTTTTGTAAGATGCATTACGACTGTGTTACGATAAACCTACGACTTTATGATTTTTTTGGTTATCTGAGGTCCTACGACAGCAAATCTATTATCGCATGTTCTACCTGTGAAAGTCCTACGAATGTTCTACTGTTGTAGGTAATTCGTTCGACCGCCTTGGGTTTGTCTTATAAGGACTATTACTCTATCTTACAACAGTTGGGACCATCTTAGGGACTGTCGTAGGAAGAGCGTACGATCACAATGTGAACGCCTCGACGAAATTAATAGATAAAACCTCTACTAAACCTACGGCGGTTCCATCTGTCGTAGCCCTGCTAAAATCGTAAGACAGTCAAAATCGTAGGTTGTGTAGGCTTAAGCCTAGTCACAATCAAAGCTCTTCCTACGACATTCGTAAGTGGTCCCTACGATGGTCGCTTAACAAAAGAAAAATTTCCCAAATTTTTTTTTGTCGTAGACCTGTTATATATGTGTTATGCGATGGATCTGACCTAAGCCCAGCGCACACGTTACGAAATTTAGGTACGATCTAATATGATAGGATTTCGTAATATCCTATCTTAATTTCGTATCGTACATATTCACGAATCGTATTTCCCCGTACATTATACGAATTTCTAGGGAGAAAAATATGTGATATTTAGCACATCAACAAAATACTAAGTCTCCAACATGGCTGCTCATGAAAAGACACAATTTGTGTGGAGACTTACCAGAAAAAAATAGCATTATGTGCTGTTTGTATAATCATTACAAGGCGACAACGCAGAAGATCTGCAGAGTGCAGAAAAAAGAGGCTCTGGGTGCGTCCTTGGATGATGAGAAGGAGTATTCAAGGAGCCTATGAGCTTTAAAAAAACGAGTAGGAACAGATCATCCTTTACAAATAATAGGAAGAAAATGGAAAGAAATTAGGAGAGAGAGAGAGAGAGAGAGAGAGAGAGAGAGAGAGAGAGAGAGAGAGAGAGAGAGGAGGAGAGAAATAAAGATGATGTGACGGACCTCTCAAACGATATAAAATGGACAAATATGATGATTATTGGTGTATATTTACCTCTTTTATGCGGGTTTATCCCAAACATGTTTTTCTTACATTTCTATAGAAATACCAGCCAGGATACGTTCAATGGCAAGGAGAAGATATCTCCGTAAACCTGATAAAATACATCTGGTGTTTGTTATAATGGTAGCATGTAAAAATGACAACAAAAATATGTTCGTTTTAATATAAAATAAATATGTATAAAAATACAATTGATGTTAGAAAGTAAGTAAGAAATTCAGGGTTTGGGGTTTCTCTGTAAGGGAAATGATTTCTTTGAAAGTTGTCGTATCTCTAGCCAATAACGTTAGCCGGTCAGTAACGCTAATCCGAACATGACATTATTGAGTAGAACAGTCAGGAAACGAACTGATATCACGCATGGATGTGTCTCGAGGAAATCGAGAGAAATCGAGGTAGTCTACAGTAGCCATGTTTTTGCCTCTATACCACTTGTTTGACACATAATTTAAGAGGCATTGTTTGCGGGCGGAAACATTACCTGCCAACCGAAACGAACTGCGCATGTTGTCCTCCTCCATTACTCTGGTGATCACGCGAGCAGCTACTAAGGGGCCCATGGGATACCTTCAGCTCTATATGATGGACACTCCATCTGCTTGCAAAGAAAGCACGTTTTTATTTCCATAGCGGCTGGCGGGGCTTTTCTTTCGAGCTGTTATGGGCTATCTTCATGTTGTAGGACTATACGGTGAAAGTCAAGAAACCCATGGGGGGAGTTCAAAATTGAATTTTCTGCCAGTCTGTAATGATAGGGGCTGGATTATAAAATACAGTATTTCGACCAAAAAGTCAGTGACATTTGCTCGATGTCGTTAAGAAAGCACATACGCACATCATTTGAATTTAATATAATGTTTTTCAAATACAGTCTGATTTAATATTTTGTGATGGCTGATATTTATTATTCTAAAAGTACCCATAATCATACTTAGAAATGAAGAAATTCTAAATAACGCCGTCGGTCTTGGATAACGGCATGCGTTTTCGATATTGAAACGCGAGTGGAATATATACCGTGGCGTTAATATTGCCATTGTGGATATTTTTTGGTATATTGTTACAACCTGTGCCCTAATAAGGCTCATTACTAATAGATCAGCATGACTGAAAGCTACAAATGAGCATAACTTATAAATCGCTCATTTGTTGTCGGCAATTTAATGATAATTACTGTAATGAAATAGCGATCATCAAATATCAAAACTAATAAAATTCACGTTTAAAATATTAAGCTTATCTAAATATAAAACTATGACATCAGGAAAACAAATAAAGTTGCATTCATATGAAAAAAAAATTGTAATACTTGAAAGTTACGATGGCGAACCTCATAAAAGTATGTTGATTTAATCCATTTATAATCAAAATTTTATAAAATTCATGTTCAATATATATATATATTTAAAGATGAATGCTATGACTTAAGGGAACAAATAAAGGGACATCTTTATGAAATAGATTGGTATTGACGAAAAGTTATGATCCCCAACCTATCAAAAACGTACGTTGATTGCAACCGTGACTATAACAGTATACCTTTACTTCCGACACGCGACTGACGACATCCGGGCTTTAGTCTGTACGCAAATGGCAGCCGCCATGAGCAGTTCAGAAATTTTTGCGAGATGAGGATTTGATAAGGAAACGGAAATACCATAACATTTTATCATATATCATATGTTCGCGGCCCTCATATGCAAATTATAATAGGACCCACAATGAATCGATTGTCAATGAAGGTGCTTTTAAGTGCAGTCTCAGAAAGAGAAAAAAAACTTACCTATAATCGAAATCTGAGTTTGAAAGTTTATTTCATGAACTTCTCTTATAATTGTAAAAAATATATAATTAAAGATCGAGTATGTTGTACAATTGACATAAGAATTACTTTTTCTAATTTAGTTGGTATTTAAGAGGTTTCTAGCAGACTGATCTGTCAGGAGTGTCAAACTTTATAGAGGGTTCCCATTGACGTCACAGCAAGTCCTGAATTAACCTGGCAATAGCTACGCTGATCCATAGTGGAGGGCCTGCTGGGCTGGAGGCTGGTCACTGAAAAACTTTAATTCAAGATATATTCAGCTATTGTGAGTACATATTATCCGAACATATATTGACTTTGCATTCAATTATATAAAATGTCAAAATGCTTGGCATACATGATGTGATACTAAACCTTGAAAGCTTCATGAACTCAAATATAATTTATGTTTAAATTTATTGTTAGTACACACCCTTATTCAGGAAGGTGAACATACCGTGAATACATAAAAAAAGATATAATATAGAATATGTGTGACAAACATTGATCTTTTAATATAAGTTTAAATGTTGAATTTTTCTCTTTGTAAAAATATCGAAATTATCATAGAAAGTATTGCATCATCATTACTATAATTTATCTTATCTTATGTCATCTTTTCTTATCTTATCTTATCTAATCAAAGCAAGGTGCTAATCATAACTCTTCTTAATTCAGAATATTTCTCCCTACTTGACCCATATGATCGGCCCGGAAGGCTAACTTATATTTAAATGCTATAACCAGACATGTTCTTAGTCCATGAGAAGTGCGGTTTTTGTTCAAAAGAAGTTTGTCTAGACAGTCCATCCGGATTTGAAGAAACATTGTCTACTGTAAGAGCACATAATCTTAAGAATATAATTAGTCTTTCATGCAGTAAACGTCTGTATTGTAAACAGCTGCTTTGTGAGCCTTGTGTCACTAGAACAAGTTGCCTTAGTGATCTACGTCATATGTAAATATTGGAAGCACAAAAGATACCTCTTCACTGAAACATAAGGAACACATCTACCAATCCATGGCCCCTAAAGCACAAATAAAAATATATTTTCCCATAAAATATTCCCTCAATAAATGAATAAGCGCGCTCTGCAAGAACTATTCATTCACAATATGAGCTAATCGGTCACTGCTTGAAATAATATATTATAATAAATAATAAAAAATAAAATAAATTAAAATAAATACATGCCGAAGCTGAGAGAGAGAGAGAGAGAGAGAGACTGATCTTATTATTTCCGATAGGATACCTTACCACAAAGGTACCAGACAATCCCATATTTTTCGTGCTTATATATAATGCAAGTATCTGCTTCAACGATCAACCTATAAAGTACTTTGTGTTAAATCATTGATATGATGATTCCAAAAATGTGTTTTACTTAACCAATAATAAACCATATTAATCAGTGACATATGCACCATTTGAAGATAGGCGGGGGGGGGGGGGGGTTAGGGGGCAGCATCAAATTCCGGACCGAAGGCCTTTGCTTCTTTTATGTTTGTAAGTGTGAAACCCCGGGCTGTGAATCCTCTATTCAGGACAACGGACACTTTTTGTCCGCCCAACAGTAAAAATCTTCCCGCTAACGGACACTCCGGCGGCCGTTCTGGTCGGTGTCGGTTATTAATGTTTAACCGCAAAGAACTTTTGCTTCCGGTACGCTATTCATATTGCACCACTTAAAACATTCTCAATATCCTGACAGGTAGTCAAGAATATGAAGCAGGAGTTATTTTCAACAATTTTACCTTAATAAGTGTAATCTGCAACTTAAATAAGTCAGTTATCCTAACACTTTTAATAGTTTCCTCAAAAGATTTTTAATTTGCATCTATTATCCATAATGCCGAGCTTTAATTGAGTGAAATAGTCTTCCTTATTCTGGTCATATTATTCTAACATAAGCCCGGGGCCGAGGATGATAATGTATTTTCGTTTCCGGATTGACAACAAAGAACGATCACTGCCATGTGTAATGACCGTAGGATTTGCTCAGTTGGAATTAAGCCCAAGATGATCACAGAAATTAATAATCCACCTGTACCGGCGACTGAAACGGTTCGTTTATTTCACCTCCCATGACCCTGACACTAACCAATCACCGATATAATTGTATCATACGCTTCACGGATATGAGTCACACCGTCTGATCACAAAGTACGTAGAATATCACAAATTTATGCGTATGTAACAGTGTATGATCAAAGACATGAGACGAGCAGTCAGAAATCAGTTACTTTATTCTTTGATATTTTTTTTAGATTTCGAAAAGAATGAGACATTTAGAATTTGACGGACATATGGATATTCGACCAGACAATTTAACACACATCATGTCTATCTGCCGCTTTCAACCAATGTCAGCAAACGGTTCCCCGACAAACAATGACGTTAATAAGACCCCATTAATAAAAATAACCTGATTTCAAAGTAAATAAGACAATTATACAAAAAAAATTACAATAAATGTTATTCACATACATTATCAACACAAAAAATACATCTGTCGTGACGGTTTGTGTACCCAGCCATACGTCGACCTTGGACATATATATATATATATATATATATATATATATATATATATATATATATATATATATACAGTGATGTCCAATAGTTTTTCCTGGATCAAGACAAAGGCGGCATGTCCTGTTAAAAGTTTATTTCACTTAGACAAAGACTGGTGGAATGTTCCCATGAAATTCTCGCAAAATGATTTTATTTGTAAATGGTACAGGGCACCAAAGTAGACCAGCTTTTTTTAGCTGTTTGGTTTATGCAAATGAGTAATTCGATAAAATAAATATATGTGTCACTTTGCGCATACGCCCCTGATAATTTACAACAGTCCATGATATTATAAGTGCGGTAGCTATACATGGATCGGTCACTACTGTAAGGCATACAATACACACTTAGTTTTTATTCGATAGTATATAGAGGAGCATTTTAAAATATTTCTCTGTATGAAAGTATATAATTTATTGAAACGTTTAAAGGCTACTTATCGAAACTTTATGAAAGTTTCACCTGCATCATGAAATATTATTATGATAATATGATAAAAATTGTGACAATAGTACTTTTGTTGTAAACCTATGATTTCAGCATTCGACCTGTGACATTCGGGTTTTAGTGTGCAGACAAAATGACCAGCCTCCATGGGGGGTTTGATAAGGGCAAGAATTTACAGCGAAGAGAGTTTGGTGGCAAGGTCACGTGTATCCACAAAGTTTAGAGCTTAATAACGCGACATGGAACCACGCCCTTGTAATTAAATTACAGTAGCATTACAGGGCAACTATTTTTCAATAGATGTTAAAACAGAGGATATAAAAAGGAAAGAATAATTGTACGGCTGAACTATAACCACATAACCTTTTGGCAAGTTTGACAAGGACAGTGCCTGAACAGACAAACTAGAGTAAGAGCAAAATAGCTAAACTCATGGTTACTGAACATTGTTTTGTAGTCATATGTTTATGTAATCTCTTGTCAACTAAAACCTGGTTTACATTTTTTTATCTGAAAGCTCATGATTTATATAATCCTTCATTCAAACTTACTTTCCTTAATACTTACTTCAGAACAAAGCCTTTCATGTATTTCGTTCATAAAAAAAATCACATCGCTCCATACAGAACATTTCATTTGTCTGCCATAATAATCGTCATCTTTTGATCGGGCAGGTTCTTTGGTCTCAGACATTATATTCCTGCACTTCGCAAAGGAAAAGCAAATTGGTGACGCTTTCCTTAAGCTCTATCCCTCTTGTGTCAAAGCCATTGTTTCTCGTCTGTCTTTTTCATGTTCGACTTATTGGAGAATCTAATTTCAAGTCCTCAATCAATGGTCTGCTACAGTCCCTCAGGAAATTGCCTACAGCAGCCACCCATTTGCTGCTTCTTCCAGATTTGTGCTCCCACGTGTCTCTGACTTGAGGAGGCTTTACTCTCTCCCGATCCTTATATGGCATATACTTAAAAGGGCACATTTTGTCCATTTAAGCGATTACGCTTGGTGTTATTTATAAAATTTCTTGGATTCTTGTTATTAGTACTAAATTCAAGTATTTTTATTTTTTTTTATCTACTGTTTCATAGTTCCTCACAAGCTCAGTTATTGTTAACTTCAATAGCAAAAAGAAATGTGTCCACTTTTTCTTCTTTATTCAACTATAATAATTGTAATACTACAAATTATTTTAAGTATATACAAAGCTGATCAATATTAAGTTACTACGATAAAACATTTATGAAACCATTGGCGGAAGAAAATTGTAGACAGATGATAGTTTCGTCTGTATCTAGTTAACGAGTTAAGTCATGCTATCCTATAAATTATATTACATAATTAAAATGATTCGTTAACGACATTTGCATTCAAATGTATAAAGCCGACCTGGCATTTACCTGGAATTATCATGCCGACCGATATATGTTTTAAAAACGCAGGGAAAATCTGCAAAATCACCATTTTTAATACGTCGGTCTCTAACGGGACGTATTGTGGTATATCAACGTTCCGTCGTGCCGTCCGTCCGTTAACTTTTAGTGTCGCTGCGATAACTTATCGGGGCTTTGGGGGATTTTTTCAAAAAAATCACCATAACCACTGATAAATAAATTATCACACAAAAATCCGATTATAGGCAAAATCAAAGCACATTTGATGAGGTCAGAGGTCATAAGGCTACTCAGTGGTGTCGCTGCGATAATTAACAGGAATATTATTGATTCTTATTACATTCAACAGAAATATTAATCAATTTAATATCTCGCCTAAGTTATATTCCCGGCAAAATCCATGCATATTTAATGAGATCATCAGACTTTCGAGACCCCGTTATGATATTATAAATATTATTTATATCATTATAAAATTAACCAATATAGTTTATCACCTGAATTTAATTCTCGGCAAAAACACGCATATTTGACGAAGTTAGAGGTGACATAAGACGGACGCATTATTCACGTTTGCGGTGCTCGTTTCCTGTGACTTAGGTCATGTCTTAACTGGATAGCCATGGTCGGCACGAAAGATACAAGAATTTCTGGATGGAGGACATTATTGGTCGATTTTTTTCGGGTCCCGTCATCACCGAGTTTAAAAAAAATTGCAGCTGATTGTGTCGGCTGACTGAAAAAAAATTACCGATCCTCCCTAACTTTCTTGTCGCCAAAGAATTGGCTAGAAATTTCAGAAGACGTGAGGCTGACCTAACAAAGGAAATTCACTGATACAGAGCTATGTGGCCTTGGTTGACGTTGAATGGTCCCTGGGAGCTCCTTCATCAAAAATCTTAATTGTCAAAGGATGCCAAAGGCAATAATATTAAGCTTTATTACATCTGAGACAGGTCCCTCGGGTGAGTATTATTACGTTTTACTTTGCCGTGCCCGCTACCTCCGTATCTTCTTCAGATGGTGTTATCACTACAAATTGGCTTCAACTTTGAAGTCGTCTAATTGAGAAATTACATTGAGTGTATTTAAAAATACTACGCGATTCCAGGATTTTTTTATAGTTTCTTTTTTTTTTTTACTGAAGTTGTCTTTGAGAAAGTATATTTTTCCTTTAAATTAATTTTGTTCTCTGCATATTTCTAAGCATAGCTGTTTGAAATCTTCTGAAATAATATGTTTTCTACTTCGTAGTAAAGTAATTGTTCATTCAGTTTTGAATATTTTAATTCAGTTTGTCAGAACGTCCATATGTTTAATATTTCATTGATTGATGGGAGAGAAGTGAAAGAAAATGGATTCCATGACAGATTTAATTAACCTTAAATAGTCTTTTCATGTGTAAACTTTGAGATGTGGGTTTGAACCCGATATTACTGGGTGTCTACCAGTAACGACAAGTTCCATGATTTTTTAAAATCATTTTTATGTCACACTTTCCGGTGCAGGATGGTTTCATTTGATAGCATCACGTATGAATACAGGTATGATATTCACGAGTATTCTCTCAGGGATGCGTTCTTGTCCATGTAAACCAATGCAAGCGGACTCGTTATAAAACCGTGGATACCGTGCCTTCATAAAGCCGTGAGATGAAGGAACCAGAATTCACATCCCAAGAGCCAGTGCAAATCTGTTTTAATTTTGTGCTAGTCCGCAAATAGCCAACTAATCACCAATCGTTTCTGTAGAGTTTCTTTGATTGCTTTCTTACTCTGCTTAAATATTAATAAACTGTGGGCATTCCCTGTTAAGAAAAGTTTTATAAACGCCTCTGCGACGGATATATGTTCAAGCCCTTAGTAAAAACGGTACATGTTCTAATGCTGAAGAGAAAAACATTGCTATCCATACTAAGGATAAAAGCATTTCCGATCCTGGAGGTGTTTTCAACTTTTATTTTACCTAAAATCAATAAAGAAGTGAACGTGAATACATTAAAAAGATTTAATCTCCGCAAACTTATGTCCATATTTGGAATCATAACCTCCTTACGTACCCATATAAGGCAAACACAGCAGGTGTGGCCTGTTTAACTTAACTTTTCTGATGTTTGCGTTCATACTCTTTCCAATAAAAGTCGGTCAGGTTTAGATTTTAAGGTGTTACTTTTCGCATGTTATCACTGTATTAAAACTGAAAAACATTAATTTATCACAAAGGCCTACTTATGGACTAGGGCTTGATGCCTTCATAATAAATCCTTATTATATAAAAAAAACCAGAAAGAGAGATATTTGGTTCATACATACAACCGGAAAATGTGCACTCTTTTTTCATTTTTTTTGGTGACGAATTACTTCAGATTATTTAGTACTGTTCTCCGGATGAGAGATTCAGTTCCTTGCTTCTTAAATTCAACTAGCACCTAGTACATTAACAGAAAACATTGCTGTTCTTTATATTGGAAAATGCTAATTTTTGTATACATTGTTACAGGTGTCTGTTTCATTGTGCGCTGGAGTGTTACATGTGTCTGTTTCCATTATGATTCGTGTAGCGCAGGCATAGTTCGTTGCTATGGGAACCTCGCTTGTTGGGCGCTGGCTCGCGTGTGGGGTCTGAAGCGATGAGAAACAGCGTTCTTTGCTCTGGATGTTTCTGGTCTGTTAATGTGCATGAGTATTGTTCTTTAGAATTTTTCATTTCTAAAATTTTCGGATGGGAAGCTTTCAATAAGGGGCTCTGATTAGAGCCGACAGAAAGGAAAATACCAGCGAGCACTAAGAGTGTTACTTTCTCGTAAGTTTTGGGACCGGATCCGATTATTGCAGTGGTGTCGGATATTTATTGGTATTAAAGGACTCTTATTAAGCTGTGACAGTGGTAGTTTCCAGAATGAAAGCCTAGGATCCGGACACTCTAGTACTGTATATTTTATTGTTATACTGTGTAATTGTATTGATTTAGTGCATTGCAATGTTAGGGTTGTTCAAAGAATAAATTATAATCATTTGTTAACAAAAAAACACTTACTTCTTTATTCATTCCCCTAGACATTACACGCTGCCTAATGATGCCGAATCTGATTTTTTTTATCATCGTAACAAAATTTGTGCTCGTCACAATTACGTGATTTGTTGTTATTAGGTACGTAACAACATAAAACGGAGACAGCCAAAAACCTTTCTTAACAGGAAAAACTTTCGTAAAGCATATAAAAAAGCATGTACACCTTCTTCTCGATAAAACAAGTATCGTAAAGGATATAAAAAAGCATGTACACCTTCTTCTCGATAGAACAAGTATCGTAAAGGATATAAAAAAGCATGTACACCTTCTTCTCGATAGAACAAGTATCGTAAAGGATATAAAAAAGCATGTACACCTTCTTCTCGATAAAACAAGTGTCGTAAAGGATATAAAAAAGCATGTACACCTTCTTCTCGATAGAACAAGTATCGTAAAGGATATAAAAAGCTTATACACCTTTCTTGATAGAGCTAAAAATCTGTTTGCATATAAAAACCTTGTACCCCTTTCCTGATAAAATAAGTTTTGTAATGGATATAAATTGCTTGTACACTTATCTTGATTGAAAAATTTCCTTTTGCGTATACAAAGATTGTACACCTTTACTCATAGAACAAGTTACGTGAAGGATATTAAAAGCTTGTACACCTGTCTTGATAGAACAAGTTTCTAAATGGATATTAAAAGCTTGGACAACTTTCTTCTTGATAGAATAAGTTTTTTTTTAAATGGATATAAAAAACTCATACACCTTTCTCGATTAAATACCCAGTTTCACTTTCACATACTTTCACTAATAGCTTTTGAATTTGACCTATAGATCACTTTCGCTATTGATAATCATGTTTCTTACCTAACAAATTAATTTCAGGAATCGTTAAGTTAATTAGATTCGAGCTACTAAATCTACATTCAAGAGGGCAAAATAATTCCGAAAACGAAACACATTATTTTTATTAATTAACTGTAATCGTAATACTCTCAGTCGAATCATTCAATTTCCTGAGTTTAATAATACTTCAAATGTTTTGTAATATTTTACTGCGGATAATTAATTGTAGACCTCTGGACAAAATTAATTAAACAAGAATCCGCTTATTCAGTCAAATGAAAGGACGAACGATTGCGGGAGACTTGCATTTAACATTAAATAAAACGTGCTACATAAACTGAATAAAGGATAATACTGCAGCATCCATAGAATCGTTTGCTACATCACAAAAATTCAATACTATATATACAAAAAAATGAGATATATTTATTCAAAAATACGTAATATATAGAAGGAACGATAGCCTTCTAGCACATAGCTCGCCCAAATTGCAAAAAAATATTAATTTATTATATTGTTATCACCATAAAAAGGGCTACATTACATTAAATAATGAATATCTCTTAGATAGACTTAAATTTATAGGATTATGTTTAATCAACTAGAATACGGGTAGTCGACAAGCGACTACGTGTATCCGCCTAAATCAGATTGGAACGGGTGAAGTGAGACATGGATTGAGTGGGAAGGGGAAATAGAGTGAAGTGTTGCATATTAGCATGGATGTCTGCAGCCAAGATGTGTATGTAGGTTGCGCCACCTACCACAACATCCAGAAAGCTGTCCAAGTTGTATACACATATGCAAAATTTAAGGCAGATAAGTCAAACCACTACATGTATATGAGTGATTCTAGCCCGTGGCAGACAAACAGACGGACGCTGTACAAAAAGGTTGTAGGTGGCGCCACCAGTTTTGCGTATGATAAAGAGCTATGTGAGATCTATACACATGCAAAACTTTGGCCCAATCGGTCAAACGGTTCCCGAGATATGAGCTTGGATGTCTGCAGCGTAAAGTAGAATGTAGGTGGCGCCACCTGTCATAAAATCAAAAGAGATGTCCAGAATGTATAAACCGCTAAATTTTAGGCAGATATGTCAAACCACTGCCGAGATATGAGTAATTTTATCCCACGGTAGACAAACAGACGGATGCTGTGCAAAAATGGTTGCAGGTGGCACCACTAGTTTCGCGTATGATAAAGAGCTATGTGAAATCTATACACATGCATTTACAAATTTTGGCCCAATCGGTCAAACGGTTCACGGGATATGAGCTTGGATGTCTGAAGTGTAAACTAGAATGTAGGTGGCGCCACCTGTAACAAAATCAAGAGAGCTGTCCAGGATGTATAAACCTGCAAAATTTTAAGCAGATATGTCAAACCTCTGCCGAGATATGAGTGATTGTATCCCACCGTAGACAAACAGACGGATGCTGTGCGAAAATGGCTGCAGGTGGCGCCTCTCTATGTGAGGTCTATACACATGCAAAATTTTGGCCCAATCGGTCAAACGGTTCCCGAGTTATGAGTTTGCAGCGTAATAGTGAATGTAGATGGCGCCACCTGTCATAAAATCAGGAAAGCTATCCAGGATGTATACGCATGCCGAATTTTAGGTGAATTAGTTAAACCACTGCAGAGATATGAGTGATTTTAACCCAAGGCAGACGAACAGATAGACACTATGCAAACATGGTTGCAGGTGGCGCCACCAGTTTTTGGTGTTTGTTAAAAAGCTCTCCAAGGGCTACATTTGTGCAATTTTATTTTCCTGATCGGTCAAACGGTCCCCGAGATATGTGGGTTTATGTGTGGAAACAGACGCACAAATGGACGCAAAGCGCAGAGGAAAGGTCAGAGGTCAAAACAAAATCGGGGCGCAGCAATTCACAAGTGACCCGAACATAATCCCGGGTTTCATAAAATTCCGCCCAGTGGTTACGGAGGAGTTCTCCGGACACCTTCGCGGCGGCGGCGGTGGACTGAAAACATATAGTATCCACATAACTCTGTTTTGGCGGATACAATTAAAATGGCGTATGTAGCAGCTTTATGCAGCTTTAATCCTTGTGACTTAAATAATGTTCAAGACGCTCAAATTACATTAATACATCTGCTATGACGGTGTCTGTACCATGAAAATCTTACTTTTAGCAGAACTGCCTGAGATTGAATCCACAATAAGACAAATATCTCTCCAAAACAAAATAGTCATACTGGGTCATACGCACCAAATTTTATTGCGTCTCCCCTGGTGCATGCCCAGCCCCTCTAAAAGGACTCGTTAATATATCAAATCTGTGAGTATAATCCTATTAAGCGACAAACAAACGAATCAACAAAAATACAGAGACACAGATGATTATATAATCTCCAAAATGGGTTTGTGATATTGAACCGGTATAATTAGATACCTGAACAGGAATTATTATTTTTGTTTTTAACATTTTTTTTAGATAACAGCGTCCAATTTTTAATGGAGAATTCGGACTTCCTGACAGGGTGGAATCATAATTTTCCTCTCATCAACCAGGCTCTGTGTACCGCACCTGCGGGTCCTGGGTGTGTAAAACCGAGAAATCCCGAAAGGTTTGTGAGGAATACACGACGGTGGGGCACAGTCTCCCCATGAAGCCTGCAGAGCGCTCACCCTTCGCCCTGGGTGAGGGCCGACGGTGAAAACTCTCACCGCTCCTCGGCTGAGATTCAAACTCAAGATCTGTCGGCTTTAAATCCTATGCGCTAACCCCAAGACTACGGATGCCCTCAGCAAGTTAAAAAAATAAAAGAAAACTTATGGTTGTTTCCACAGGATAAAATATGATAGTTACACTCTAGAATAGGAAATGAAGAAAAAATTTCAAATATATTTAAACGTACAAATTGTTACCTCCTCGTGCATACACCAAATACTGTAATATTCACAAAAAGTATAATGTTAAGAAAGAGTGTAATGTTAACAAACAGTTTAATATTCACAAACAGTATAATTTTCACAAAAAGTGTAATGTTAACAAGCAGTTTAATGTTCAATAGCAGTGTTATGTCCACAAAACGTGTCATGTTAACAAACAGTTTAATATTCACAAACAGTATAATTTTCACAAAAAGTGTAATGTTAACAAGCAGTTTAATGTTCAATAGCAGTGTTATGTCCACAAAACGTGTCATGTTAACAAACAGTTTAATATTCACAAACAGTATAATTTTCACAAAAAGTGTTATGTTAATAAACATTGTTATATTCACAAACCATGTAATGTTCACAAATTGTGTAATTTTAACAAACAGTATAATGTTCTCAACAGTGTAATGTACACAAACAGTGTAATGTTAACAAACACTGTAATATTCACAATCAGTATAATGTTCACAAAAAGTGCCATGTTAACAAACAGTGTAATGTTCACAACAGTGTAACGTAAACAAAAAGTGTAATGTTATCAAACACTTATATTCACGAACGGTATAATGTTCAAATAAAGTGTCATGTCAATAATTACTAAAATATACAATTTATAATGGGCTATATGGAAATGCTCAGACTGTTAACATTTTCAATAATAAACAATATAATAAACAATATTTCTTTAATTTTAAACGAAAATATATTCGTTCAAATTGTATTCGTTAAGGATTAAAGTAGATTTTCCAGATGCTATATAAACCAACTAGCTAATAAAAAAATCCATCAAACTATTAATCGATCACTGAAACAAAGGATCAACCAGTTAATCATGTAAACATCCTCTCTCCCCCCCCCTCTCCTCTATATAGGTTATACAAGTTGTTATGTTTAGTTATCTACAGATACTGTAAACTAAAATCTACAATCAGAAAACTTTTGGGCTCAATGGAAAACTGAATCCTCCTGGCATCAGATATGGTCTAAGTCGGCGCCCTGTATTAAACCCCAGGCTGAACCAATATGTCACCAGCGTTAAATCGATCCATACGGCACAAAATACCATTGTTACGGACACAGGTGGATAGAAGCGCCACCAATATTTTATAGATTATTTATACCTCACTCTGCTGTTTGCCAGGTCGTCCGATCGATACAGGCATCCAAATACAACCAGAGGGCGCTCCCGTGTGAATATTTACAGTCCTGTTCCCGTGAAGGCTCCGAAGAAGAACTCGCTTGACCACTTTTACCCGTCTGTCGTGCCTGACTCGTCTTTGGTTAGCCATTGGTAAGTAATTTTCTATGTTTAATTTGTGTTTGGTGGTAAAAGGTACAGCCAAGCGCGTCATATATCATTTAATCACGTAGGATGCACAAGTCCCAGTTACTGCTAGCCGTTGTCAACCATTGCTTCGTTGACGCCCTACCCCCGCCGGTTATATGATTACCATAATCAGTTTATTCAGGGAATGGTCCATCGGTCATATTATCCACTGTGGCGTCATGGCAACAAATTTGAGAGACGGCCAATTTTGTTTTCATAAAATGTTGTGACAGGTTGCTTTCTGAAAACATGTTTATTTATAAGTGTAGATTTCAATTTTATCTACACATATAAACTATATGTAGAGAAGCGAAAACGTACTTGTACCAATTTAGACAGAAAATCAACAGATTGATCGAATGAATGGTCGATTTGATGACCAATCGCTATTTCACTATTTTCATTTATGATCCCTTAAATTCTTAATTTATTCCAAGCATATACTTTTTCTTGCACACGTAACATATTGGCGTGTTTTATATTGTCACACCAGCCATACTAGCCTGTAATAGTATTCAATGAAAACAGAGTTCAACAAATTTCATTTGTATGCTGTATTACCTTAATCATAAATAGATGTATTTTTCTGACTTTATGGTTTAAATACTTCGCAGCAACCACCTCCCATACTGTGACAGCAGAGTAGAGATACTGAAAACATACAGCTGAAATGTGATTTATTGGACTTGAACATTCTGTAGACCGTTAAGAAGCTGGACAGTCGAGAGGTAAAACGCTCGGCTGTCTCTGCGAGCGCCCGGGTTCGATCCCCGGTGTGGCCATGATAGTGGGTTGTAGTTACCCGTCCAGGGCCGTTGGTTTTATCCTGATTCTCCGCTTTCCTCCATCCCCACAGACGACCGAACGCCATTTGAGCCATGGGGAGTGCCTTGATTAGTTAAGTGACTATTTGTACAATCCATGTAAAATAAATAAGTTTATATTACCTATTTTGAAATATTTGAAGTTTAATGTCATAATAACTTTCTCATATATATATATATATATATATATATATATATATATATATATATATATATATATATCTCCCTTGGAAAACATATGGATTCATTTTACATTTACTAAAGCGGGATTAATCGACTGACAGATAAATGGATAGTTTTGTGGTCTTCCGTGACCTTCCTTTATATAATCCCGACTTTGTCAATAACTCGTTGGAACATCTGCGCTTATATCAATGAGCCGAGCATTTGATGACGTCAGAGCCTTGACCTTGCTGACATGAAGATCTGACTAGCTAGGCGTGACAGACAGATGTCATTAATCGTGCTTTGACTTGATAACCCTAGGTATTAAGGTTGGTTCGGAATGATTCACCACGCGTGCCCTTTTTTGCCACAGAGCTAATAAAAAGTTCATATATGTCCTTGAGGTGGAAATGTAAAGTCATGATTAATTCGTGGAGCGATAAGTCAAGAACGGGGACAATGATTGATGGTGAATTCAGATTGATTGTTTGTTTTCTTTAGCCTGAGTAAAATGACATTTAATTATGTAGAGCACTGCTGGGCTATAACAATATTGGACATAACGCAGGTATTCTCATGGTATTTTAGTGGTTTATTTTAGAGAATTATGCGTCAAAAATACTTAGTTTACAGTTATTCAAAGTAGTCAGTAATATCATGTATACAGTTGCAGAGGCCCCGTTCAGATTTGATAACTGGGTTAAATATTTCACGACATTCGGGTTAAATGTTTTACGACATATGAATTGTGTAAATGCAGCATAATGTCTGCTGGGTGCTTTATAATTATGTAGCTAAAGGCAGCCTTCTATATATACCGATGTGACGCAAATATGACTTGAATCAGAATAGGTCAAGTCAATTTATCACGCATGGCTTTTTCAAATATTCCCTTGATTGCCGTGAGTCTATCATTTAGACATTGTAATCAGAGAAGATTTCTGCATCATGAATTTAAGTGCACTTTGTATTGGTATTTTGGATATTATATTAAAAATACCATGCGCAAGATACATGAAACGAAATTGTTCTGTCACGGTGAAAGAGAGGCGGGTCCGGACCACAACTTTTTCAGCCGCCGCAACCTTTCTATAAGGGTCTAAGGCCAAAAAAATAAAAAGGTATGGTTCTCGGGCACTTTTTTTAGAAATCACTGCGGGCGGGCGCTATTTTATTTTTTACCTTTTTCGTAAGTTTCGATAAAATTGAACATATGAACAGGGAAAACCATGAAAATAACAAGATTTTTCGCTAAACAGGTAAAAGCACTACATAACAAAGGAAATCGAATAAAAAATGTATTATTTTATCTTCTTGAAAGATTAAAATCAAATTAAAAATGTTTAATGGGGGGGGGGGGGGGGATACAATTGACGCGGGCGGTGCCTGAGAACCATACCTTTTATTTTTTTTGGCCTAAGACCAGTGTTTGTGGCTTGGATCTACAGACACTTGAAATAATGTATTCACTTGGTGAGCGATATTACAAGCATCATAGGGCCCATCCCTCTGTCACCTATCTAACTTACCCATCTATTAAAAATGGTCCCCTTTACTTTGACTGCCCATCAGCCTAAATTATGCTATAGCGACCTCTAAATAAAGCTAAAAACAACTTTTCAATATTCCTACATAATCGCTTTCATTATACATTTGTATCTGTGCTTGGATCCCCCCCCCCATTTTTGGACCTGGGTACCTTTTTTTAGGGAATCGGTGAGCTTATGCGATGGCGCAGCATCGTCCGTCCGCCGTCCACAATCGTCCGTCGTCATTACGTTAACCAATGCTAAATCAAAAACCGTCAGAGCTAGCAGCGCCAAATTTTATGGAAGAATCAGTCACATGACAAACTCTATCGGATTGAGCTTATTTATTGGCTATCTGCATTGACTAAAATTTTTCAGGGAAAACTGTTAAAAACTTTAAACATCTTCTTCTCCGAAATCATTCAGCCAAAATTGTTCCATGTTTCATGGAAATGATACAAGAGATGAGATTTCTAAAATTTGTTCAAAAGGTTTGGGTTTGATGAAATTTTTGTCGGAGTTACAGGAATTTGCACATGGTCATATGGCTAAGTAAGCATACTAATTAATGTTACAATCTCAGAAACTGCAGGAGCTATATTCACCAAGTTTTGTGCAAATGTTGGTAACATGACTCATATCTGAAATTGAGGTTTATGTGGCGCCACCTACACCAAGCTGTTTTTACGGGCAAAAATATTGTAATTTTAGCCACAATTTTTCAGCCACTGCATTAGAAATGTGTTATGATGAAACTGTCAACTGAATTAATGGTTTTATTCATCGAAAACCTTATGCTACTGTGGGGGTCTCTCATATGTATAAAAATAGATCTGGTTCATTTATTTGTTTGTGTCATAGAAAGCTAAAGTTGGTCATTTGGCCAACCTCATAGGGTGTGCCTCCTCATATGGTCTCATAATGCGTTTTTCGGACTTAGATGTACAGGTACTCTTACAGCCTGGTCGTTATGTCAGAGGGCGATGTTGCTCCAACCTGGTATATGCATATCAGTTGGTTGGAGTGTTACAGCGTATTCCCCATAGGTGCCATAACCACATTTGTTGAAAAGATTTACGAAAAGATCCACTCTTCGCGCAGCTGTCTTCAATATCCCCGTTTGCTGTATATTGAACAGGTGAGAACGCTATTTAGTCCTTGCTTGTATACAAATAAGAAATTCCCCGGATGCCTTCTCATAATAGATTATATCAAGTACCTCCACTACAGAGTCTCCCCTTCCGACACTTGTCCATTCATAATTATAAATATCAGTACTGTAGTCGAGTCAGCGCCATCCGAGTTCAGTTCCAAGTCCAGGCGACCCAAGTCCAACTCTGCATGAGTCCATGAAATTCTAGTCCAAGTCCAAGTCCAAGTCCTTGAAATTCGAGTCCAAGTCCACCTTGTCCTCGAGTTCCTCAAGTTCGAGTCCGAATCATTTTTAATCTGAATCCATGTCCAAATCAGAGTCCCGTGCAAATCTACTTGTTACAGTAAATTTGAAATGGAAATTTCAGAGTATCACAGTGTATGTGTATTTTTGTTAGTTTACACATTGTTTGTACTTGTAGAGCTAAAACGTAAATATATAGTCTTATTTTAAATATTCTGTTTTTAAGTATACTGTATTTCGCATATGTAGATGATCCTTTAGAGTTTGTGACAAGAGGTTTTCTCCTTGATTCGAGACGGACTTAGCCTGATTTCTCGAGATCTTACCTCCGAGTCCGAGTAAAAGTCCTAGTCCAGAACCTTCAAGTCAAAGTCCGAGTCCAGAACCCTCTAGTCAAAGTCCGAGTCCAGAACCCTCTAGTCAAAGTCCGAGTCCAGAACCCTCTAGTCAAAGTCCGAGTCCAGAACCCTCTAGTCAAAGTCCGAGTCCAGAACCCTCTAGTCAAAGTCCGAGGCCAGAAACCTCCATTTTCTAATAGCTCTAGATCTAAAATATGGATAACTTAGTTACAGATTTGCACCTGATTTTTAATTTTAACCTTGATTTGATTTCTAAGGTTGTATTCTCTAGAAACAATCACGCATTTTCGCCATCAAGTATTTTCTTCAGCTAAGCGTGCTGGCTGCACCAATTTCCTCTGTGGAAATTGTATCTCTAAACTACAAAGAAGCAGGTTGAGTAAAAACGATGTCAAAAATACAAGCTGGTGGCTTCCTATCGGGTAAAAATATTGTCTATAGATTGAAACCTCCCTGTCTTGCATTATACCATGTAAAAAGGATTTTTTGTCTCATATGGATTATACAAACGTCATATTGCAAGTCAGATATCAAGCTTTAAGAGTATATTATGAAAGATAATGGAAAAACATGATTGCATGTGGGAAACATGGGAGTCTCTGTCATATTAGGTATACTAGTAGGCTCGTTTAAATCCCACATGGTTAATTGAACCCCACAGCAAGTAGCCGAAAATAAGTCGAATAAATGCGCTCTAAAATGCCAAACCCTGTGTTAATGGAACGCTATGTGAAGTAAAATATAGATAATATCACGCAACGTAGTATATATATATATATATATATATATATATATATATCATACAATATAAAAAATTAACACGAAAATCGAGGTTAAATCAAAGTTCTATGAAAACTCACGCTTAAGTATTTGCGTGAGGCTTTCATATCTATTATTTCGTTTTCTGTGTTTCTGTGTTCCGTACTTATTAAGGAGGTCATTGCTCATATGTACCCTCAAATCCCGAGGAAGTCAACTAATGAGCTTGGCCAAAGAAAAACCCGTCCAGGACTAAATCAATCTTCCCAGATCGCCCGAGCAGACAATTGAAGAACGGGTTATGTACAAGTATTAATTTAAATGGCCAAAGTGTGAAATATCTGTATATGTAATTCAAACACAATAACTGACCATCCAGATATACTCACTGATTTCAGGAGTTAATGAAAAGCATAATATTAATATGTGGTGTTCATAAAAATAGTTTTACAGCCAATTAATCTACAGCTGTTTGAAAGTATTATCAGTTACCTGCCGTTCGTTTTACCCTATGACCTAATTTCGAATTAAGCTTAAGCAACAAACATGTATATCCCATAGTCTGTTCTGTATTTACATATTAGCACCGGGCTTGTTACGTTACTGACCATCTACTTTTAGCTATCTTAATCGCCCCAATCCACAGCCATAACGTTTGGCTTTGCATATCAATTCATTACTGGCTAGACATGCGAACCATGGGGTCAACAGTATAACATTACAAAGAGGAAATGTAGGGCAAACGAAACAGGCAAACAAGATATTATCTCATCTCTCCATCTTAAGTCTCTTCCAAGAGAATGAGACAGTAAATAGCCATGGAATTAACATTCACGCGGCCTGCCAAAGATTCAAAGTTCGCCGTATGTATTCTATGACCAATACATTATCTTATTTAATTATTACAATTACCTAAGTTCAGTTGTATTATGAATAAATTTTAGACAACTTTTTTGCGAGTGGCAGTTTTTGACTGGACGAGGATG
Organism: Sipunculus nudus; assembly: GCA_026874595.1. Classification (NCBI taxonomy): domain Eukaryota; kingdom Metazoa; phylum Annelida; class Sipuncula; order Golfingiida; family Sipunculidae; genus Sipunculus; species Sipunculus nudus. The sequence continues at coordinate 48,814,990 of CM049306.1, forward strand.
AGTGTATAACTGAACATGAAATTCTAAGTACCTCCGCCATGTTTGGGATCCTTATTGTGGCACACTCCCAAAATTGCATTCACTTATTCGACCAATATTCCAAGGTTCATTCGTGCATAAGTGACTCTACATTTGTGAATATTCTTTGATGACGCTTCTGAATGCGGATCATGTGCCGGATCAACACCAAAATTTAATCGAATCTTTAAAATTTCATTAGATTACGATCATGCTAGCGTGATTAAAGTTGTATAGGAATACACACAATAACACACACGACCGGGAATACCCTCCTGCAAAGAGGCAATAAAAATGTTTGAAATATAACTATATGTTCCGTTCTGGATTTCATTTGTCTTTTACTGAATTATGCCTCCGATCTAACAAACCCGTTTCACTATAAGTTATATGTGTCCGATGGACACGTTGACCCCAACCATCACCATTAACCAGTTTACAAATAATTTTTCGGATGTTGCTGTCTGGACAGAACTGGGCTGTTCGACTGTTTTCACAGCTGTTAAAGAGCAGAACAGGAAGGTGTTAATGGCCTTTTGGCTGTTTCTGCAGGTGTTGCTGTTTACGTACCTAGCTTGTTAAATCCTGGCTTAGATCAACTCCCGTGAAACTCAACTCCAAAGAAAACTTTTAGGAAGACTATAACAGGTTCTTCTGGGAGCCCTCGAAAAGGAAAAGTTTATTTTTACAATTTCCTTCAGTAGCGACGGGAGTTCAAAATATATAATGCCGGTGTGTTTGTATGTTTTCCTGTGTAAAGCTACCTCACACATGCACTTACGGGTGTTTTTAATGAAATAATGAGATGTGTGTTTGAGGAAAGGAAAGGGAATACTCACATGTCATCTCACATTTTTTCTTTTTTTTGTTTGTGCTTTGAGCCACAATTTGACCTCATGCCAAACAACTACGGACTCTGAGACCGATACTTTAAAGTTACAAAGCTTCAAATTCTTTAGAAAAGCACACAAAAAAAACACTTTCCATGTTCCCTGTATGAATAATTAGAAGGGTTCGAAGCCTGAGGGTACACGTATCCGCAAAGTCTATGGCGGAATCTATCTTTTTTGGACCACGCCCAAATGTTTGTAGGAATCCTTAGGACAAAACACCTCAATCAACCCCGACATTGCTAAATTTATGTCCCTTGAGATTATGTGATCTTTTTTTATATGTGGCTTTATTGGAGGACTAGCAGGGCTATCGGCCTCTTCGGTGATTGGCCTCTGGAATGTGTAAACTAGTTCCTGCCCTTACAGTGGCTACGCTCTTTCAACATACCATCAGCTGTCCCGGCGCATCTGCTACAGACAGTTAACAAGTTGCATGCAGGGTCCGTGTGAGAGATATTTCAAACACGGACTCTCAGACTTTTATTGCTTTTCCTGTCTGTCTGTGATGTCATTCTGCAATTTATATCTTCATTGAACAAGATCAAAGATTCCTTTTTTCTTTATAAGGCGTCGGAACGCCTCATTAACTTTCTTTTACTCACATACAAGACCAATATTGAAGCGTCCATGCAGGATAAAGTCAGTATTGGAAGATCACAGAGAACACGCTGTAAGTTGTCTCTCTTTGTGACACCCTTTTTGCCACAGACAACTCTGCCTATAATCCTCTTAAAGTTTCCTCTTTCTCTAAGACAACTTTCTGAGTGAGACAACTTTTTATTACAATAAAGTGTGCGTTATCATGCCTTCAAGTCCCATCATACAGATGAACATAGTACCCGTTTGATAACTCTTAGCTTCTTGGTACGCCGCTGAACGTTATATCAAATCACAAGGCCGTAAAGAAAAAGGAACAAAGGACGGCTGAGGGGCTAACTTCTTTATGATCCCCTCACCGTAATATAAAATTTAGCAAGTGAGAAACGCCTAATAAAATGGCATACTGTGGCTTAAACAAGGGAGCCGCTCTATGAAGACTCAGGATAGATATGGAACGTAAATGGTGCCGTAGATGTGTCTGTGTTACCAAATGCGGTGAATGATTCTTTCAGACATTTTCCCATCACAACCTTTATACTGCACCAAGAATATGATCATAAGTTAATAGAAGTTTACTGATGATTTTATGCTTCAAGAATCTGCCGTTTACCATGAAGTAATTTAAGCAACGTGCCCGAGGCTCTAATTTGGGTATTAAATAGATTTAATGAGTCGAATCGAGCCGGTGGTGCAAAAGCGATTCTTCCCAAGCACCAGTGTTATTTAAAATCTGTAAAGAAAAAGATCAGAAAGTGGTTTTAAGGTATACCGACTTAGGCGCTGAATGTTGTTATTATTGACATATATGATACCGCCCTTCCCAAATGAGTGTTTCTTTTTATGTTTGCATTAGCCCTATCAACGCAACACACGACAGATAACGGCAGGCATTAGCTCTGTCAGGTTTGAATCCGATTTTAAATAACTTTGAGTGTGATTTTCCCCTGCAAATCCGTTCACTCGCTTATTTAAGTTTAAAATTACGAATGTATTATGTCCAAAGACTCATCATGGTAATACAAATAATTGAAGAAATGAACAAACAACTTAAAGTGAGATATTGACCTGTCATTTCTGCAGAATTCATTAGATTTCTGGCTTACTCTGCATAAATATAAAAAATGTATTAAATTCTGGCTGGGAAACTTACAATGCACCTGTGACGGATGTATTCACATGTTTATCAACAAACTTTTGACAAACAATGTCAATGCGCCCATGTTGAAAATCAGAAAAATAACATGTAACTGCACAGTCGAGGGGTAAAACGCTTGTCTCTCTCCGCAGGCGACTCGGGTCCGATCCCCGGTGAGGCTATGATAGTGGGTTTTAGTTGCCCCTCCAAGGCCGTGGTTTTCTCCGAGTTCTTCGGTTTCCTCCACCCCTGCAGACTACCGAACGCCATCATCGGAGCCATGGAGAGTGCCCTGATTAGTTTAATAACTATTTGTACAATCCATGTAAAATCAATAAGTTTATATGTGTTGGAAGTTGGAATGTCACTGGTTGCAAAATACCATTTTCAAAATTCACTTGCTACCAGATAGCCTTGTTTAATATGTTTGGATTATTTTGGGGGGCCTCCACATGTTAAAAACGCGTTAATATTTACAAAGCCAACAGCCTGTGTACTTTGAAAATCGCGTTTTCTTGGTTATTAGTATGAAATGTTTAAGTGATTATCTTTAGTTAACAGACGACAGATATCGGAATAGATCCCTTTAAAAATGGAAGTCACTCCTATTGCACCCATTTAACAAGAAACGATCACTTTAAAATCGGTAGGTTAATGGGTACTCAGGTAATGTATAAAAAGGCAAAATAATTTGTGCAATTTCACAAACATTTTCTTTAATGAAACAGTCGATCCTCTGTCGTTGGAAGCGGTTTGGTATAAAACTTAGATAATTGGCAATTAGTGATAATTTTAAACACGAATTTTGTACCATGACGTATCATTAACGGTCCAAGGGGTCTTCTTAAGCCGCACATTTTGAAGAATTGAATAAATGTGATAAAAAGTAACCATGACCTCTCCCTGCCACGGGCAGTCTTGATAGAGCGCTCTTTAGTTTCGCCAATGATCAATGATCCATGAATAGAAGTCCTTGAGTGTATGAAGGAATAATATTTCTTTGTATTTTTATATGTTATTATGTCACGTGAACAGCAGCTGAATCAACCACTCCAATAATGATCACAAAGCCATGGGGGATCTGTCATTTGGTGTAATTGGCAAAATATGTTCGTTCATCTAAATAAAAAAGCCCCTTTGTGTTTGCATCATTAAACTTAACGATTGTGCTTGAAGGATGGTTCACATTCACGTCATGAAAGTGACATGCCAACTCAAACATCGGTACAGACATACGAACCTGCATGGGAATGATATTTGGTATATTTTTTATTTTTATTAGAAACAATTAGGCTAAAAAAGGTATGGTTCTCGGGCACTTTAAAAAAATCATTTTACTTTTTTACCTTTTTGTGTATGTTCCGATAAAAATGTCATATGATCAGGGAAAATCATGAAAATCACAGATTTTTTTTGCTAAACAGTTAAGAGCACTACATAACAAGGGAAATCTATCAAAATTGTATTATTTTATCTTCTTGAAAGATGATAATCTTATTAAATTTTTTATGCGTGGGGGGGGGGGGGGGGGGGGAAACCGCGAGCGGTGCCTGAGAACCATACCTTTTATATTTTTGGCCATACCATGTTATTTTTACTAGGGAAAGTCCTTTTCAGCTGAGTTCTTTACATCTATATTTTACATAAAGTTCTGTTATTCTGAAATTTATAAACAAGAAAGCTTGCTTCCTGCAAATATGAACGAATTATATGACCTTACTATAAAATGAACATGCTCTTTCGCTTTATCAAGTGGACAAACTATCAAAACTTTGTATGTTGTACATGACACATTACCACTTTTTCACGCCGCATGTCCCCATCGTTGATACACAATCAAATTCAACCATTATTTTTCCGCTTTTTTTCTTTTACTTTTCTTATTTTAAACAAATGGAGTTACATGACACAAATGTGCTTCCCGCCCAGTGTATCTCAAGTTAAATTTTATAAAATTATAAAATTAGTTAAGGAAAACATAGTTAATACGTTGCATAAACAGGTCATTTTATATAAATTTGTAACATCAAATCATAAAGTGTATTCAGAGAGACGGAGTTGATAATACTTTGTAAAGATGTATGTTGTTGTTGTCATCCGGGTTTTTTTATATTAGTGCCGAGGAGGCTGGTGGTTTATTCAATATAATTTTTTCATTATGCAAGCAAATGGACTTACTGTACCTTGATTTAATAGAATTAGATGACAGAAGGTTCTAGAGAATTCAGGCAATGTGTTATTTCAAATATGTAAATTCCAGAAAATACCAGTCTTGACAGGAAAAGACCTATTCTTTCTAGAGACTACTAGAAGTTTCGGCTACCCAGATATAAATAGGTGGTGCCAAGGCCGGTTAGACAGTGAATGAATTTGGAAGCTAGTGTCAACTGTTGACGGATCGTGTTATGTCAACGTGAGATTAGGTGTACACCAAGCGGGATGTAGTTATAAATTCCGCGAGGACATAATTAGTCCTGGAGACAGTACATATAGTAACAGCCGAGCAGGGCGTTAGAAGATTTACGTGACTTGTACTTTGTTGAAGACGTTGTTATTGTGAGATTGGAGCCAGTCAACGACGACGTTTGCAAATTGTTGGATGTTACCGGAATAAACTTGGTTTTTTTTCTTAAACTCATAAGACGAGTGATATTTTGGACTTTTCAGAATATAATAATTCGGGAATATATGTCGGCTGCGTGGTGGTATGACAGTACATATATATTATAAAGCGTGATATTTGTGATATATATAGATGAAAAGTTCCGCCATCTCAGTGGGTTCGCAGCCTAGGTGTATATTTCGATTCCGATTCCACCATGGAGCAGCACGTGAAAACATTCTGTATTCTGTCGTGTGGCTTACATGCATCTGCACAAATTTATCAAATAAAATCCCTTGAGCGCCTGATCCATGCATTTGTTACTACCAAGCTAAATTGTTAAAATGCCTTACTCCTTTTGTATCCATCTACATTGATTCAGAGACTTCAGCGAGTTCACAGCAGCGTAGCTCGTATGCTAAGTGGATGTGACAGACAGCGCTGTTCGTATACTAAGTTGATGTGACAAACAGCGCAGCTCGTATACTAAGTGGATGTGACAAATATGAACACAGCACACCTATATGCCGTAAACTACACTGGCATCCTGTAATTCAACGCATCAGATTTAAGTCGGCCATACTATTTTTCAAGACGAAATTTCGCACAGCTTAGGTTTACTTACAAGACCTTATCCACTCGTGCACACCACGTAGATGCCTTAGATCAGCCGAGTAGAACCTACTCTTTGTAACACATACAAGGCCTTCCCTGGTTGCCAAAAGAGCATTTTGTGTGGCAGGTCCTACTTTGTATGATTCATTTCCTTTGCATCTAAGACAAGCTGAGAACCTAGCCACATTTAAAAAAAAGCTAATTACATTTTTGTGCAATATTTTGATGGCTTGTGATTTTGCAGATTGTGCAAATTCCTATATCCAAACCATGATTTGAACTAATTTTATGGGGCATATGTCACAACACGCTATAATAATGGATTACTGTGCAATTTTCTGTTTTATCTAGCCTAAATTATATATGAATTTTAGTCTCTTATCTCTATTTCAACGATTTTGTTTTCGTAGTTTCTGCTTTGTACTTTCGGCACACGTATCCTAAGTGCTCCTTTTGAAAAAGATTGTTTTCTTTTAAGTGATATTTTTCTATATAGCTGCATCATTTATAATTTTTATATTTGCGTGAACAGATGCCTTTTTTCTTTTGCGTGTATAAGACCGGTAAAATTAACACAATGGCCTCAATGACTGTCATACCAGGATCGTGCTGTTCCAGAGGCTCTATATGAGGTTTTCGTGCATTTCGTGGTCACTTCCCAATTGATCCTTTTGATGTATCCAAAGGAATGTTGCGCCTTCAAAAGAAAGGAGGGTTTAAAATCTAGGCGATTTCCCTTCCATGCCTGCCAGTCTTCCCCTACCCTGGAAGATAAATTGACACTACTGTCATTCAGCCAGTTCTTCTGACTGTGCCACACACACATAGTGGCGCGAAACTAATCTGTAACCACACATTGCCCCAATGAAACTTAATTTTATCCTTAGGCAAAATATCTAAACGCTCTTGATAAACCCCTGTTTACCATTGACCAATATTGTATTCAATATTATACATTATATCTTTTGTTTCGTCTTAAGTCGAAAAGCCTAAAGAATTCGGCGTCAAGCTGAATCGTTCCTTTTTAAAAATTCACCCTTCAGGTTATTTCATGGGTCATAATTATATCGCATGTTATTTCAATTAACTAGATCACTCCATCGCGTAATTGCGGGTTTGTACTAATATTTCAGGCGTTTGTTCAAGGAAATACTATTACTCCATTAACGTCTTGCATCTTTGTTAAATCGGGACCAGTTAGGCTTATTTCTTATATAATTATTCAGTTTATATATTCTCAACAATAATAATTATATCAGTATAGCTGTATTACATTAATCCTCGAGGTGTCGCCATCAGTGCCTGATGATGCTGATTCGACACGAGATCTACATAATTAATACTCAGTTGGGTTTTTTTCTTGACAATGGTAAACATACCTTTTTCCGTTCTGATTTGTCCTATGAAATACGGCACACGTAGTGTCGGTGCACTCTTCTAGGACAAGTTTGTTTCATTTTCCGGGATTATTAAGGAACTATCAGGCTGCATAATTGCTAATTTTAATATTCCCTCTATTGGTGTCCCTATTTATGTGCTTTAAGGTCCCCTACGCCTGTCTCGTTTTTCAAGGAGGTGCTTCAGGAATTTTCCTGCATTTCGAGCTCACTGGCCACCGAGCGTTTACAGGTCCTCTCTTATCTTCATTGATCCCATTAATTCCCTCAACAAGAAGTAAAGTTTTTTTATTCCAAACAAAGACCACATGACTCCGCTTTCAAAGCGAGGGCTTTTCAGATGAGTGAACACAACTACCAGTTTGAAGACCTCCGTATCAGTTTTATGGGTATAAGGGTAAGTTGATTTCCATACATTCATAAATGTTTCCTTTATGACCATGGGTTTAATTAATCATCAAATTTTGGGTTGTTTGAAAAAGAGTTTGTTCAATTCTTAAAACTTAACACAGTTCCGGGGAGGGGGGGGGGTTATATAATGGTATATAAGAAAAAAACATATTATGATGATTCTTATTACCTTGAAAACTTAGTGGATCGTTCATTCGGTTTTACGCTAACCCTCTGCAAATTTTCTTGAAAAAAAAAAATCCGGATATACCCTATTCCGTTGATTTTACTTAAAGACCGAGTGCCACTATAAATACCAGGGGGCGTTACTGGGCAACATGGAGTTTAACATAATATCTGCAACTGTTCACTTGGGCTCTGACTGTTATCTGAATATTAGCTGGGAAGGAAGATGTTACTCGAGCTGGATTTTGGCAAACATGTTCCTAGTATTGCAAGTAACTGAAATAAATTACCATTTCTTGGTCAATTTATGTGGTTTCTGCAGGAAAATGAATTATATGTGCCCATGCTAGTCCCAGTTCAAATTAAGCGGGGGAGGTGCACAGCCACAGCAGGAGCCAATCAGTTAGCAGCCATGATGTGTATAAACAACAGCACGTGGCTTTGTGCACAAGCCGGCATGCCATGTCATATATATATAGTCACTCAGTGATTGTCTTTATTCCAAATACTGGTACTCACCAGAACAAGCTCTGCTGAAACTCCATTCACTATACAAATCCATATTGGCTTTTAAATGTTAACTTTATTAGCCCAGTTTAAATCAAGCTTTGTTAGAAATTACACCTTGATGAACAGGATGAGGGTACACACTACACAGTAACATGAACCTGTACACCAAGTTTCTGAGTGAAGCTGTGGCTTGGCTGAATAAAAATTCTGGGTCAGTTTATTGCTAGGCCATGGACAGGAAACATGAACCACATTGGGTTACTTCAATAATGTTAGGAATTTCTCATTTACTTAGGGAAACAGACAGCAACATTTGTAGAATAGATTTTAGTGAGTCAACTTGAGATGAAGCTGAAGTATTTTAAAGCCTGTATGAAGGTGAGAAAAACCTTATTTGGAGTTATTGTTAACAAAAGAAAACTAAAATTAATAGCAGGCAAAATGAATTGGAAAATTAAATATGCATGAAAAATACATTTAACCACATAATTTTCTCGTGATGCCTCTGAAACATGCTTTCCAGATTCAAGCTTGTATACGTCTTTTAATCAAGCCATTAATCTTGATTTACCATTGGAGTTCTGAGCTAGCAAGGTGTCAGGCACAGGGGGATTTCTGCAATGTGTACTGTCACCAGCATAGGCTGTGTACGGGCAACCTCAGTAAGAGGGTATCTGTTGGTATCTGTTCATTACTATCGTCTTCCTCAGGTTAATCAAAAGCATATATATGATAAAACAGGGTTCATATTTATGTAATGCCCCATGTCATTACTGAAATGATAATACATTTATGGGGACCCAGGGAGACATGAAGATATTTACTGATTCACACCCATACACGGCTAACCAGCACAGAAGGATACACTTCATATATACATGTCAGCAGTAAGCCACGTGCTCAGACTGATGTCTGTGAATGATAAGCTTGCCTCTGGCTGTCAGTCACAGTCACATGACTCTAAAGTGAACCGGAAGGGTCAAGAACTCGCCCTTTAAGACAGAACAATGAACCAAGACTGTAACTGTTTCTTTGCCACGGACTTACACAGTCATATGTAAACTGCCATTTATCTGGGAGTATTATCAGTTTCCGATCAACCTGATGACAATCAACAAAGCTCAGGACAAGCATTGAATACTGTAGGAGTCTGCCTGTCTGTCAACACTGGCAACTTATAGTTGCATTTTCACTTGCAAGAGCCTTTAATAACAGTTATGTGTTTGTTATTTTTCCCAAGTATTGCATCAATTAACAACTAAAAACATCGTTTTTCGTGATTTCCTTTGAGCTTCAATTTATACATATTATCTTCCATAAACGTTCATTTTTCTACGTACAGTCATATAATTTCTTCAAATTATTTTCATAGAACAGTTGGCTTATATATACAGTCGCATCATTTCCGGCAGTGTTGATGTTGTCCCCATGTTGTTAATCAGAAGAAAAACCGCATTTTCACCCAAAATTCGTTTATCCTATATATGCCATACGTTTACTTCTTGGTGTTATTTACTGACAAGCATAATTTGCCATTCTTTGCAGACTTTTTTTAGGGGAGGGCTTTCCTGGAGAATCCTAGCACAAGTGATCATTGTATCATGAACAACAGCCCCTGCGAAAAGAACAGGATAAAAATATGCGACATTCAGTCCCTACCAGCTCATTACAAAATTATTTATCATTTGAAACCGCGGATTTTCCACGGGTGCATCTAGTATTATTATATTAACGGGTACATTGAGGATGTGACATCCATCAAATCCACCCTGTGTGTAGCGCTAAATGAGAAGTCTTGTCCAGTAAATCCCATTATATTCCAACACGACAGCTGTCGGGGGATGTTTTACAATAGCTGATATGGGGTTCTGCTAGTTTCTGCATTAGAAGTGAAGAATGTTTTATTCAACCGTATTTCAGGTAGACATCCGCATGTGTACAAGTTTTGTGTACACTGGTCAAATCCAGTAATGTGTTTAACTAAGTAAAGCTATAAAGTAGGTATACAAATCAGTACTAAAATAATTGGATGATCTGATACCCGGGTAAAGACCTCCAGTTACCAGCCCCGCTAATCCGAAATCGATTTCAGGTGTCCCCGGTAATCCGAGGCGTAGTAAACTGAAACCGATTTCATATTGTTGTCTGTACTATGACGCCGTGGGTTATCTGAAACCGATATTATTTAAAAAGGGGGTAAACTTGATTTGATTTTAAGAAACCTTCCGGTAATCTGCAATTCATCTCAAGAAGGTAATCTGAAATCCATTTCAAGTTACCGCTCACACCCCCCCCCCTACCGCGGTAATCTGAATTTAATTACAAATTACTCTCTGTTAGCTTAATGCGGAGGTAATCTGATTTCGATTTTAGGTAATCCCTATACATCTTAAAATGATTCAAGTGATACTCGGTAATCTTGAGTAAACTGAATTCGATTTAAAATGGCCCCAGTAATCGTAATCTGAAATCGATTTCAACTGACCTATTAATCTAGAGCTTCCTTACCAAATATTAATTAAGGTACAGGTAATCTGAAATCGATTTTATGTTACCCCCTGAAATTTATCGGGGTAATTTGAAATCGCTACAATTTTGTAATCAGATATTATACCTCAGCGTCCAGCAATATCTTTTTTTTTAATCCAAAGGGTATATAAAACCTCCTGAGGAGCTTTCCAGTTAGTGTTATATCGGATACACAGGCGGGACACGCATTTTAAGCGCTACCAATAGAAATAATACACACGTTAAATCCTGATTTGCCGGGAACTTTTTATAAACATTTTCTACAGAAAAATGAAATTATGGATCTTTCTATTGTAAATGAAGCCGAGGATTAATTTCTCTTTTCAGTAAATAGCGATGACACAACAGAAACAAAAGGGACAATTGAGCTACAGATTTCATATCTGCATTTGCTTTTTATAAAAAAAATCAATCTGGAAACTTTGCATTTTTATATTGATCTTAAAATATCTTGTTACGGAACCTAATATCAACAGATCACGTATGCGTGATGAACATAAATTTTGTAATGGAGAAAAAAATCAGATTCTGTAACACTAGTCAGGGTGAAGTGTCTAGAGGAATGGATAAAGAAGTCAGTGGGTTTTTTTGGTTACCAAGTGTTACGGGGTGTCATAAAAGCGGACCGAACTGGCTAGCGAAGCGGTTGGTTCGCCGGACTTGTACGCCACCGACCTGGGTTCGACTCCCGGATCGGTCCAGTATTTCCCCCTGAACAATTTGCCTTCGTAACAAAATGGGGGCTTGACGGTAAAACTTTGTGGCACAGGGAATGAGCTCACCAAAGTGTGACTCCTGGGATAATTAGTCTTGTTCTGATAGCAGAACCCTCTTAAGAGGGGGTGTGTTACGGGTGTCATAAAAGCGGACCGAACTGTCTCGCTAGCGAAGCTTGCTTAGCTGGCGAAGCTGTTAGTACGCCGGACTAGTGCGCCAACGTTACGGGTTCGAATCCCGCTTCGACCCAGCAATTTTTCCCTGATAATTTGAAGTCGTAACACAAGTAACTACAATTTATTCTTAAAAAAACCCTAACATTACAGTACACAAAATCAATATAATTATACAGTACAACAACAGTATAACAGCAAATCAAACCATACTTCTTTTCAAGACGAAATGTCGCACAGCTTCGGTTTACTTACAAGACCTTATTTACTCGTGCACACCAGGTAGATGCCTTAGATCAGCCGATTAGGACCTACTATTTGTAACACGTACAAGGCCTTCCCTGGTTGCCCAAAGAGCATTTTGTATGGCAGGTCCTACTTTGTGGAATTCATTTCATTTGCAACTTAGACAAGCTGAGAACCTAGCCACTTTTAGAAAGAAGCTAAATACATTTTTGTGCAATATTTTGTCACATCACAGTATTGTACTGGATTACTGTGAAATTTCCTTTTTTATCTGGCTTAAATAACTTATGTATTTTAGTTTTGAATCTCTATTTTAACGCTTTTGTTTTTCTAGGTTCGGATTTGTACCTTGGCCAACGAATCCTAAGTGCTCTTTTTGGAAAAGATAGTTTTCTATTAAGTGATAATTTTCTATATTGCTGCATCTTTTATAATTTTAATATTTTCTTGAATAGATGCCCTTTTTCTCTTGCGTGTTTAAGACCGGTAACACAATGGCGACATTAAGTGTCATACCAGGATCGAACCGTTCCAGGGGTTCTATATGGTGTTTTCGTGCATTTCGTGGTCACTTCCCAATTGATCCTTTTAATGTATCTAAAGGAATTTTGCGCCGTCAAAAGAAAGAAGGGTTTAAAGTACAAGCGCCATACAAAAACCACATGACTCGGCTTCCAAATACGAACACGCGCGCTTTTCTTTTTGATAAACACAGTCTTAAAAAACACTAATACAAACCCTGTTGAACATATTCTTTCTTGGTTTATAGTTATGTGGGTTTCTTTAGTTTCACCTTTATTTTATAGGTGATTTGAAAAAAAAACTTATTTCTCTAAAACAAATTTGTTCCCCTACCAACTTCGTTTGTATACCCTATACAACTCAAATCTTAGTTCGCTCACATGGATGTATGCAATGAGGCAATACTTTTTCAGCGTTTACTGTGAACTGCAGTAAAAAAAACCATGTACATACACTGTATATTGTGTTCAATAAAATATTGCTTAGTTAAAATCAACCAGGAGTGTATATCCACGAGAAATGGAGAGGGGACGAAAAGCTCACTTTCAAATTCAATATTTAATTATTATTATTATTATTATTATTATTATTATTATGTCCGTAAGCAAGATGTCCAAGCCTAAAGAAGCTGAAACATTCCACTTGGAAGTCATGGCTATGATATCATTCAGACAGAAATGTTGATGTCAGCTACCATTGTGGGTATATCTAACTTATTCTTCTAAAAATACAAATAGATATATGCATGGTATTTATAGACACATGCTTTAAGCCTAAACGTTTCTTTTGTTTGTTTGGTTTTAAGAATTGGTTTTTAATTGAATTGATGGTTAATTTAATGGTATAAATGACCAAAATAAAGCAAATGATGTAAGATCAACTCGTAGAAATATATATTTTTCTTTAAAAAATTATCACTGTTGGTTCGGGGGGGGGGGGATCCGCCACTGATGTTCAACGGGAATTTCTAGCAGCTATGAATGGCGTCTCTCAGTGGATAAAGGAATCAGCCTGATATTTATGAACAGCTGCAGAGCGCCGGGCCCTGGTACAGGTTGACTGTGAACAATATCATGGCTCTTCTGCTCATAGTGGTACTCGAATTCGCGATCTGTGCTCTGCCGAGTCATGTGTGCTGTCGAGACTACGGACCCCGGTAAAATGCAAAGTTTAACATAAGACTTTAACTCATTTTACCACAAGCATTCCGTTCAAAAGACAATATTTTGCAAGTTATAAACGTAGATGCCCCTATTCTCTATTGACATAACATGTTGAAAATGATTGAAATTTTATATCCTTAGATTGAAGAAATATTAATATTTAATATTTAACCCCTGTTCTGTGGCTTTACCATTTGACTGCATTTGACATAAGAGAACAGTTTCCGAGGAAAAGAATGTCTACATTAATTTTTGTAAAAAAATTGCCTGAAAATGTCCTCTTTAGATTACATATTCAAATATTTTCCAAAAATGAGAGGGGGTTACCCCCTCCCTTACCCTCCCCCATGGACCTGTTATTAACCTTAATATAAACAGGGTTCAAAAGTTAAATAAAAAAATATATTTTCGTCCACTAAAATACATAACGTGAATAAAATTATATATATTATATATATTATATATATATATATCATATATAGAGAGTTTTCATAATACTCATCTTTCCTAACCCAATATTACCTCCCCCCCCCGCCCGTTTCCAAAATTTCTGGATCCACCACGGCTTACGGCCCCAACCCCTCCCTCGATCCTTTCTACGCACCTGCCCCGTGCTTCTTAGAGAATAATAGATAATATTTATATATAAATTGGAAATGAAAAGAAGATTAATAATTAGATTTATAGACTTCAGTTTCATTTCCTAGTTAATTATAACATATATTTATTTATTTATTTAATAGATTTCCCTTCCACGCCTGCGAGTCATCCCCCACACTGTAAGATAAACTGACGCTACTGTTCTTCTGAGTGTGCTACATACACATAGTGGCCCGAAACTAATCTATAACCACACAGCCCAAGAAAAACTTTATTTGATTCTTTCGCAAAATATCCAAACGCTCTTGATTTACCACCGTTTACCATTGACCAATAATATATTAAATATTATAAATAATATCTTTTGTGTTGTCTTAAGTCACGCGTCGTGATAATCTTAGAAGGCCAGGAATAGTATTTCCTCTTGTCAACAATCGACATAATTTGGTGGAATATTATCTCACATGTGAGCATGTAAAAAGTCGAAAAGCTTACAGTGTTCGGGTTCAAGCTGAATCGTTCAAAGTTTAAAGTTCACCATCGAGGTTATTTCTTTCGCAGTGTTAAAATTATATCGCTTGTTATTTCATCTTACTCTATCTACTCGATTGCGTAATTGCGCTTTTGTACCCATATCAGAGGTGTTAAATCAAGAGAATACGGTATGTATCATAATTTGTATCATATAAGGTTTCAAACACTATCGGCAACCTGTAATCAAAAATTGAAATGTTATCACTCCACTAACGCCTTGCATCTTTGTTTAAGCCGGTCAAATTAGGCTAATGTATTTCTAATATTATTATCAGTCTATATATTGTCAACAAAAATAATCATATCTATGTTTGAATAAGCTAGCGGAAAGTCACTTTTTCCAGATTATACTTGATTTTAGACTCTCCAGGAAAAGCAAACATGGTGTCGCCACCAGTGGCTGATGTTGCTGATTCAACACGAGATCTATATAATTAATACGCAGTAGCATTTTTTCTAGACGATTGTTTACTTGCTTCAGTTCTAATTTTAACTTCGAAATTCGGCACATGTATTGGCGGTGCGCTCTCAAGTTTGTTTCATTTTGCGGGATAATGCCCTATTAGGTTGCATAATAAATCAAATTATTCCCCCAGTAGGTGCCCCTATTTCTGTTGTGCTTTAAGGTCCTCTACGCCTGTCGCGTTTTTCCCCAGGAGGTGCCTTTGGGATTTTCCTGCATTTCGAGGTCACTGGCCACACAGCGTTCATAGGTCCACTCTTATTCCCATTGATCCCAATACTTCCCTCAACAGGAAGTAAAGATTTTTAATTCAAAACAAATACCGCATGGCTCCGCTTTTCAAAATGAAGACTTTTCAACACAACCACCAGTTTCAAGACCCCTGTTTCACTTTTATGGGTATACGGGTATGTTGATCTCCATACATTCATAATATCTTTTATATCATAACTATGGTTTTAATAATTCATTTAATTAATGGGTTATTTGAAAAAAAGTTTGTTAAAAAACGCTACAACTTAAATACAGTTCCAAGAGGGGGCATATATTTTTTAAGGATCCGCAATCTTTAGGGACTTTGAAACATAAAAATATATTACCAATAATTCTTAAACGGATAGGGATTCTATAAACAAACTGGATTTTGCAGTCGGAATTAAAAAAAACCTTAACCAGTATCTCCTTATCCGTCATGTGACCCGGTTTCACCTGGCCAGTGGCAGACGAAATGCATACGAATGGGCGGATATTACATGAATTTTCTTTTGTCAAAATGGTTTATAAGAAAAAACATATATTATGTTGATTCTGATTACCTATAAAAGTTAATGGATCGTTCATACGGTCTTATCCTAACTCTCGGCAGATTTGTGAAAAATCCTTTTCCGTTTATTTTACTCCAGACAAAACAACGAACCAAATCTGATGTTATTTCTTTGCCACGGACTTGCACCGAAAGATGTAAACTTCCCGTTTATCTGGGAGAATCAACAGTGCCCAATCAACCTGATGACCGTCAAAAAAGCATCGGAAAAGCATTTAATACTGTAGGAGACTGCCTGTCTGTCCACATTGGCAGCTTTTAGTTACATTAGCATCAATTAAAACTAAAAACATCGTTTTTCGTGATGTCCTTTGAGCTTCAATTTATACATATTACCTTTCATAAACTTTCACTTTTCTATTAACAGTCATATAATTTCTTCTTTATTTTCACCGCATAGATGGATTACATTTACAGTCGCCATTATAACTGCCGTCACCCCGGCAATGATGATGCCGTCCCATGTTGTTTATGGGAAGAAAAAAGCATTCTCACAAAAACTTCGTATACTCTTTGAATGCCTCACGTCTACTTCTTTGTGTGATTTTCTGACTAGCATAATTTGCCATTTTTTGCTGACTTTTTAGGGGAAGGGATTTCCTGGAGAATCCTAGCACAAGTGATCATTGTATCATGAACAACAGCCCCTGCGAAAAGAACAGGATCAAAATATGCGACATTCAGTCCCTACCAGCTCATTACAAAATTATTTATCATTTGGAACCGCGGATTTTCCACGGGTGCATCTAGTATTATTATATTAACGGGTATACATTAACGACGTGACATCCATTAAATCCCCCCTGTGTATAGCTCCTCAAGAGAAGTCTTGTCCAGTAAATCCCATTACATTCCAACACGACAGCTGTCGGGAGATGTTTTAAAATAGCTTATATGGGGTTCTGCTAGTTTCTGCATTAGAAGTGAAGAATGTTTTATTCAACCGTATTTCAGGTAGACATCCGCATGTGTACAAGTTTTGTGTACACTGGTCAATCCCTGAAATGTGTTTAACTAAGTAAAGCTATATGGTAGGTAAAAAAATCGGTACAAAGAATATTGGATGATCGTATATCCGGGTAAAGACCTCAGGTTACCAGCCCCTTTAATCCGAAATCGATTTCAGGTGTCCCCGGTAATCCGAGGCGTAGTAAACTGAAACCGATTTCAAATTGTTCTCTGTACTATGACGCCGTGGGTAATCTGAAACCGATTTTATTTAAAAGCGGGGGTAAACTTGATTTGATTTTAAGAAACCTTCCGGTAATCTGCAATTCCTCTCAAGTTACCCCGATAATCTGAATCGGAAGGTGGTCTGAAATCCATTTCAAGTTACCGCTCACCCCCCCCCCCCCTTTCCAACCGCGGTAATCTGAATTTGATTACAAATTATTCTCTGTAAGCTTAATGCGGAGGTAATCTGATATCAATTTTAGATAATCCCTATCCATCTTAAAATGATTGAAGTGATACTCGGTAATCTTGAGTAAACTGATCGATTCCAAATTAAAATGATCCAAGCAATCGTAATCTGAAATCATTTCAAGTGAATTATTTATCTTAAACTTCCGTAACCCATATAAATTAAGGTTCAGGTAATCTGAAATCGATTTTATTTTACCCCCTGTAATTTTATCGGGGTAATTTGAAATCGCTACATTTTGTAATCAGATACCCTATCTCAGCGTTCTGCAATAACTACTTTTTTGTTAATCCAGAGGTTATATAACACCTCCTGAGGAGCTTTTCAGTTAGTGTAATATTTGATACACAGGCGGGAGACGCATTTTAAACGCCAACAATAGATAAAATACACATGTTAAGTCCTGTTTAGCCAAAAACTTTTTCATAAACCATTTTTCGACAGTAAAATGATATTATGGATCTTTCTATTGTCCGTGAAGCCAAGGATAAATTTCTCGTTTCAGTTAATAGTGATGGCACAGATAACATTATAAAAACGAAACAAACGGAACAATTAAGCTACAGATGGCATATCTGAATCTGCTTTTTATTAAAAAAAAGACATAGCATTTTTATATTGATCTTAATACATCTGTCAACTTCCTTTGCCTGACAACACGAACAGTTTTGTCCGACAAAAAGTGAATTTCAGACGAAAACAAAGCTTACATGTTCGTCCGCAGCAAGTATTCATATGATTCAAAATAGGATATATTGCCTTAGTGTTCAGAATAGATACTGTAGTTTTTAAGCATTTCTTATTTAACTATATGAGAAATGCCATGGTAAATACTTACTGAAATGAAGGCTTGATCATTACGTCTGTAATAGAAACTGGAAAATGTTTAGGAACAGGGGCGTCAATACGAGGAGGGGGGGTGGGGGTATATATTGTAATATAATTTGTAATAATCCCCCTGATATTGAGAAAATAATATTGATATAATGGAAAATTATTAAAAATTAGAATAATATACATTGGTTCCAAAAATGGTTTAGTATGAACATATACTTTAACATAATACCCCATTTTTAAAACCTTTCACTTAAATGGTTTATATTTGAAATATGTCGCACGGACAATTATATATATATATATATATATATATATATATATATATATATATATATATATATATTTACGGAACCTAATATCAACAGATCACGTAGTCGTGACGAACATAAATCCTGTAATGGAGATAAAAAAATCAGATTCTGTAACACTAGGCAGCGTGAAATATCTAAGGGAATGAATAAAGAAGTCAGTGTTTTTTTTGGTTAACAAACAATTATAATTTATTCTTAAAACAATCCTAACATTACAATACACTAGATCAATACAATTACACAGTATAACAACAGTACAACAGTAAATCAAAACAAGTATATAAATAAAGTGTACAGTACCTGTTTACCACCACTGTCACTGCGACAAAAAGTCCTTTAAAGCTATGTTTCCATGTATCCGCAAAAAACGTATCCGTAAAAGACGTACGTACGTTCTATAGTGCGCAGTCCGCAAAAACTGTTTCCATAAGTACGTACATTTTTCTTGCGGATACCCTTTAACGCGCCTCTTTTGAAACTGAAAGAACGACAGGCAGGAAGAAGGTCAATATGCCTCATCACACCTGGCGCCGGGGCACTATTGGGAATGTAGGCATTTTTGCTATCCGTAAAACGGATGAATCGCTCACCGATCCGTTTCGATGCTGTCCGTTTTTGCGGATACGCATGCGGAACACGTTAAAACGGACATATGGAAACAGTTCATCTTATAAAGAGGGATCCGATTTTTTTGCGTACGAGACGTACGAGAATTACGGATGAATGGAAACACAGCTTAAAGCATATAATCCAGATGAACAGTTCACATAAATCTTCTCAGAGAATAACAGTCCAGTTCAATCACAAAATCAATTTCTTGTTATAATCCCGATAGCAAACTGAAGACTATATAAGATCCGTCACAAATTTAGAAGAAAATCTATAACTGCCGCAATGATCGTAGTCGTGACAAACATGACTCAGTTAGGGCACAGGCGCTTGAATCGCTATATGTGTTGATATTGGCTTAAATAGTGTTCAATTTACCTTAACAACAATCCCCTACCGTTTAATGAGCTGTAAGGAATACTCGAACTGCTTATTTGTATGGCCACGTCTGCATGCTTTGGCCTCGCACCTAAACCTGTTGAAGCACAAGTTTCTTTATTCTGATAGATACCTCACCAATGTCCATGCGAGCAAACTGCTCACTTGTTAGGCCTGATAATTTCTAGCCCAAGCCGGCGAACTCTGCATGCTTGATTACGTACGAGATACGGTTGATAACACACAAGTGCTCTTTGATAAACGACGCTTTCGACGCTTTCGGAAAAACGGCTCTACTGTATATATATATATATATTATATATATATATATATATATATATATATATATATTATATATATATATATATAAATATATATATATATATATATATGTATGTATGTGTGTGTGTAAGTGTGTGTGTGTGAGTGTCTGTAGTGTGTTGGACCTACGCCTGCGAACCAACCCCCCCCCACACACCTTGAGGATAAATTGACGCCCCTGTTTAGGAATCTCTGGATAAAGGTGTAGACAGACACTGATAGATAGACAGGACAAATGTCTAAATCAGTATTCTCCAAGCTGAATTCTAAAGCAAGGAACAAAGACACACATATCAGGTAGGTAGTCTTCATGAATTTCCATCTCATAGCGAAAAAAATATTACCCTATCCAACGCTGGCACAGTCCAGTCACAAGTAATCATTGACATAGTGACAATATTCACAAACATGGATCGAGACGCCTGTTTTTCCCAAGAGGCTTCTCATATGCATGACTTCCTCGTCTGTCATCATCTTCCTGCTCACAGTCTGGCCGCTGCTGAGACGAAATAGCAGGTAAAGCTTCGTAAATGGCAGATCGGAAGGGGGTACGCCTGCATTAGAACAGACAAACTGACGCATGCTGTCTTGTTGAATGCAGTTGTGCAAGGACACACCTGTTACCATAGATTCTGAAGTGGCTGAATGTTTATTTTCATCTGACAAATACCACCACCCAGCTAGCAGAGCAGTTGGGCATGTTAACGCGAATAGCTTAATCCAGGGGTAAAAAGGACCATTATATATATATATATATATATAAGTATATGTTTTTGTGTGTGTACAGTTCGCCTAACGACCACCTTCACTTAGCGACCACTTCAAAATAACGACAACTTATTCACGGTCCCATTCTTTTGTAATTTCGTAATATATATATATATATATATGGTCAAGTTTGACTTATGATTAATCAATTTTGTACTTCAAAATATAAATTTTGCAGTATCGCATATAAATATTGATATAAATACGTGGTCAATGGGGTAAAAATGTTAGCGATTTTCTAGCCACCATGTCCTGTACCACCTTCCTCTCTCATATTATGTTTGCATGGCCCATCTTTAACTGACACCAGTGACTTCAGAAACGTGATGGTCAGTCACGTTCTTGATACTAGCATGCAACAATATCATAAAAAATAAAGGTATTCTTTTTGAGGCAGCGGTCTTTGGAGTTACATTTGAAACAATATATGTGAAAAAGACAGTTACGTGATTTGTTTCATTTCTTTACTTTCTCTGCCTAAGACGGTATTATGCATATTAACGGTAACGTGTGCTTTTTTACATACTGACAACAGAGTCCTTAAAAGTTGTTAACATCTGCCGCACTTGACAGCAGAACAGACGCGGTTATGCATTGATAGAAATAACTCCTTGTCATTTTGTTACAAAGTGCTGCTTGGTTCAGCTTTATTCAATATGCTCGTTATATTGTCTAAATAGACTTTTCCAGTATTTACTGCCATGTTTACAGTGATATGTTTATGATACTGCTGTTGATACAGATTCTCGTGAGAAGCTTATCGGTGATCTTACCGACTAATGCTGGGGCGACTATTGATGAAATAATCTTAATATTTTGGAATGGTAAAATTAGCCTTATTTGCTAATTATCTATCTTAAATTCGCTTGAAGAAAAATGAACAGTGATTGTAATAGTATAATCTCCGGGGATTCTTTGTGTTAGAATACTAGATTACTTATCGAAATACCCTTTAACCGTTTTGTCTTCTAATCAATCTTAACTTGTTATGCCTGCAATAAATTGACCAACGTTTGGTGGCAGGGCTTTTGCAAATGTGGCACCAGAACTTTAAGCAAGCTCCCTTGACTTATTTTAAGAGTCGTTGGAAGACCTGTTTCTGATGTTTCAGTTGATTCCTAATTTATTTGATATTTTTTTATCTATATATATTTATTTAATGTTTTGGTATATGTATAGCACCAATATTAAGCATTTATGCTTAGATATGTTGCGCTTCATTAATGCATATATATTATATTTATACTAATAATAATTATAATATATATACTGATGAACCAAAGGTTCTCATATAAATGGTTTGCCATTAGAAAGCAAAAGAAAAAAAAACAAAAAAAAAAACAAGGTATCACTGATACAGCTCACAAATCTGACACAGATAATCACCAGGCCGATACACTCTCTGGTGATGTTTCGGGTGGATCTAGTTAGCATCCGTGCTGGTAGCAAATGACTTTTAATCGATCCTTCAATTCAGGACCCGTCACTACTTACAGCATACTAAGGATCTTAATTTCTTGTATTTGATAACTAAAGCATCCCTTAGCGGTGATTTTAAATTTTGGTGCTCTTTGTGCTCTCTATTACAAAGGAATGATATGAATTTATCGTCTTCTTTTTTTCCCATTTAGAACATTTAGTTAGAAACGCCAGTCTCCCTGACGAATGTTGCCGTGCGCCAAGGATTCTCTAGACTGTTTTTTTCAGATTCCCTGTCTCTTGTGTGTTTACTATTGAAAGCAAACTAATTTGTTATCGCCAGCAGACTGGAAACGTTTATAGTCTACATAGCAGCATAGAATAGGAAGGGTCACACTCTAAAATGTAATTTAACGCATGATGCATTGAATAACCATTGGAAAGAATCAGCCAGTTATGTCAAGGAAGCTGTGTTGTCCTCCCGTCAAATAATGCTTGATTGCTCGAACGCTAGACTGAACATTGCTGTCAAAGTGTTATTCCCTTGGTGAAAGTTCCAAATTCAGAATGGCATAGCTTGAGACCTACTTTTTGAAATAAAGTAAACACATATCATTACTTGGCATGCTTACAATTTGTTAGTTCAAATGAAAGCAATGTAAATTTAGCTACTTTTAAACATTTGCCATATTGCACAGATCCTTTAAGCCATCCGATTTATATAAAGGCACAAATTTATGTAATGAATATTCAGCTATGTCAGTCATTATAATTTTTTTTTGACGGGCGTTGGACCACTATAGGAAGGGACACAGGAGTCCTTTTTTTACTGGAGTCGTATTTATTACAAATATCGGTATGCCTTTCCGACATTTGACTTGTGACATCCAGGTTTTACTCCATGCTAAACAAACAATGACGGCCACTGAAAAGCTTTCAAAATGCCTTTGGGTAATGAACCCTTCAGTCTTTTATAAGGACAGGGGACAGGACACGAAAACACTCAGAGGAGAGTGCGGAGGCGGAAATCAGATGAGGTAAAATTGGATTGTTGATGTAGCGACAAGTGAATTCTTCTAAATATCGCCACGGCAAAGATGGGAAATTGGGTACCTCTGAACAAGATTATTGTTATGTACGGTAACTACCGCTATTCCAGACGTTGAACGATTTAGAAGTTTAAGATATGTGTCTTTTCGATTAAACATTAGCTTTAATCATTTTTTCAACTTAGTGAAACGTTATTGATTCTCGTTGACAATCCATTCAAACGTATAAGATTATACAAAGGAATTATCCAGTTTTAATGCCATACTCAAACATTATGTGTTTCACCAAATGAACACAAGATGGCGCTGAGATGCAAAAGAGGTTTTACCGTAATAAAAAAATGAGGACATATTTTGAGGTACCAAATTATAATTGTTGAAAATTCTGTTGACCATGCAGTACTCAGCCCATACCAAGGAAACATGACAACAAAAGGTATTAGTTATCGTTTTCGATAGTGCATTCAAATCACTCATTGTGCATCATTTAGGGCATTCAAATCACCCATTGGTGCATCCAGTCTCGTATGTAATTGCTGTTAGCGGTACAATACAGATCAATACCCTTAAGCCGTATTTACACGGTCCCTTCACTCATTGAATAAGGTATCGATTACCGATTGATTGTCTTTAAATGTTATCTTCCCGTATTCATTCGCGTTTTGAACAGCAAGTTTGTTACCGGCTCATTCGATGATTTCGACGACGCAATAAAGAACACAATATGACCACCTGTCGAATGGGAAATGGTGTTAAGAGGATACCTACCAAATAGCCTAGATATACCGTAGCAACGTGGATCGTACTTTTATTAGCGACTTTGTGCACAGAAGATTAAATCAAACATGTCCCATGGGATCGAATATAAAGTAGACTTAACTCTCAATATCCTATTCTCTAGTACAGAAAGTGATTCCAAGCATGTTGGCGTTGAGCATGATGGATTTGCCTTAAGTTTAGGAATAGCATACCCAGCCCCTTCCTGAAAGGACAAGATAGAAAAGGAATACTTTCTTCTATGATGAATGAACCCATTTTTGGTTATGTGTACCATAATTCTTCTGAAGGCTAATTCTATATTGGTTTCGGGTTAAACATCTGTAATTACCATATTTCCGTATGTGTGCTGTGAGAGTTTGTGCCCTGTCCGTCTTCAGATTATCCCGACTGCCAGTCATGGCATGAATAAAAAATTAACTTACCAAGTATGCGAAATTTTTCTGTTTAGCCCACACTTAAGTTTCTGATGTGCTTTATTACCATAACATTATCATGTCACTCATCAAAATCCGTCAGTAAACACATTAAGGCGTTCTTTTGAGTCTTTGGATGGTACATCAAAGGGCTGATAAAGTACCTGGTTTAAATTTAACTCTACATTATCAATGTATCAGCATCATATTTAAGGAAATAACTTCCTTAACTTCATAGAGATAAATGACTTAAACCTTTTACAAATTTTAACACTATATTCGGTTCAGTAATAGTGGAAACACTGAGACAGGCACTGGCATATCATCCTGACTAGGTTTATCAATACGGATCGAAATACAAATAATTACCAGTGTAGTAAGAAAGAACATTGATCCGGATTAGCCATACAGACAATGAACATTTATATGAACTGTAAGACTCATTTACCTGTGTCGATACAATGTAGATACGCAAATCAAAACTGTATATAGTAAGGTAAGGTATACCCAACATTTGCTGGAATAATTTTTTTTCTCGCATGTGCTTGCACGCTCTTCCACATAATTCAAATTAACCGAAAGACACCAGACACTTCTGACATGGTCCTATCTGCATTGACTAATGTATTTCAGTAACCCCATGAAATAATATGCCTGAAAGACCTCGGTAGTGGAAAATGAATCATGTTTTTTAATGGCAATCAGCGTATAACATTGACGAAAAGTAAATTCCATTTATTTTTCCAGTGGCCATTAAATGAAAGCTCCTTTAAGTACATGTAATTAAATTTTTTACCAAAGAGGTGTTGAAAGCGGTCGGTTTCTTGGGATGCTTTAGCTGGAGCTTAGGTAAAATTATTTATAACCACATTTTAATTTTTATTACATTAGCTGGATGGATTGCAAGTCTGAGGAATAAACCACGGCAGGCGTCCATGGAATACCAGTTGGAGGATGTGATCGTGGGGCAAGACACCATTAAGCAGCCAGATACCCCATACACCATGTCGGAGCTTTCAACAGGGTTAAGCAAATTCTGGCTTTGGCGCATTACTGCTTCGTTTTTCCTGTATGCCCCACCTCACGTTGTCTCACTGATTTATCAGGCATTTCAGTGTGGCCCGTATTCTAGGCATTCCTTGGGAGATGATTGTGGATGGTTTCATAGGCAGATCACATTCAACTGCCATTCATTGTTTAAGTGCAGACGGATATATTGAGCAATTTAGGACGAGAATATCTGCGGGCAAAATCTCCTGAATTTTATGCCGACACGAGCGTCTTGCAGATGGACTGTTATTGTTGTGTCTCGGAAAACGGAAACTCGCCATCATTGCCCGGAGACTAAATTCAGCATAAGTAATACTGGTTAATCATGGAAATTGTTTAATGATCCATATTCACTACAGAATTTGGAAAGTCATCTGAACTAAACAAGTATGCATTGGCTCAAGGGGACCTCTTTGAATAAAAAAATATATTCTTTGGAAATTAATTAAACGTTTCTGGCCCTTTTTTTTTTTAAATGGAAAGCTATATTGCCTTCGCTACTATACTTGCGAACCACTATAACTTTACTTGTCATTTTTGGTCACATATACATATACGCACGCGCACAAGATTTGAAAAAAAAATCTTATTTGCATCTACTTCTAACATCTAACAGAAATACACATCTGAAGATGCCGCTGGTGAACTAAAATAACCGCAGCTGATCAATAGACTGGGGAAATGGCCTTGTTGATATAGTTACATCAATATCATCAAATATCACACGAATACTAGATGTGTTGAAGTTAATAGTACTCTATATTTAGGGTATTCTAACTACATCTCGTGTCCGTCACTCATCAGTTAAAGGCCTGGTCAATGAAATATTAACCATGTCTCTAGAAACTGTTGAGTCGACAGGCAATGAGCGGATGTTGATTTCATTTGGGCTTTTGCCATAATGGCTTGCTATATATGAAGATGTTTTTTTGTTTTGTTTTCACGACCATCAGTCATTTCTAATTTTTCCCTCTCAGAATGTTGTCTGTAGTTTTTTAATGTTTTTATCCTTTTATTTCTAATGACTCGGGGATAAATATGAAGAGTGGTAGATTTTTTACCTTTCCCGGTTGAAGCTATTTCTTTAGACTTTACAATTTAAGGCAACATATTAAGGCTTTACCGGTTAAGGCAATATATATGGGCTTTACCAGTTAAGGCTTGAGTTCGTTGGATAGTAATTAAGACAAATTAAGAGTATTAACAATACTCAATGAATTTATGAAGAAAACTAGAAATTTGCCCTCAGAGAGCGCAGACCTCCGTCTTTTCAGCTCATTACCCAGGGGCGTAGCCAAGGGTTGGCCATGCCCCCCCCCCCCCGGTCGCATCCAGAACTCGCCGTCCTTTCGGAATTTCACTTAATCTAATACTAATATATATATATATATATATATATATATATATATATATATATATATATAGAAGGTAGAGTTACCCTCCGATGTAAAGTGCTCTATGGCCTACAGACTAGGCCAGAGCGGTATAACTCTGAAGAAAAACAACACTGTTAATTCACAACATTCTGTTTCACGGGATGCGACCCGATCATCAGGTGAATGTGGTTAGAATGAACCTAACGGCGTGGTTTGAAAAGCCGAGACATTAAGAGATTACGAGATTATGCTTTGTGCGATTCGGGGCGGGGTGGGGGGGGGGGGGGGAGCATGTGAAAGACTGACACTGATCCTATTGTCCTCGGGTGCACAGGTATAAGGATATTTATGAACAGCTGCAGAACAACTGCAGCTCGATCGAGCGCCAGGCCCTGGTTGGGGTCGACCATGAACAATCTTACGGCTCCTCTGGTGATACCGGTACTCGAACTCGCGATCTGTGAAAAGTTTAACATAAGAATTCAACTTATGAGTAATTTCACTACGAGCATTACATTTAAAAGATAATATTTTGCAAGTAACAAACGTAATTGCGCCTTTGCGCCATTGACTTGTTTGAAAAGGACGGAAATTTTAAATCCTAATTTTGAAGAAATATGAATATTAAATATTGAAACTCTCTACAGTTTGACAACATAACATTGACAACATAAGGGAACAGAAAATCCACATATTTTTGTTAAAATTGCCTCAAAATGTCGTCTTTACATTGTATATTCAAAAAATTTCACAATATGGGAGGGGGATATACCCCCTTCCATACCCTTCCCATGTACCTGTAACTAACCTCAATAAAACCATGGCTCATAATTGAAAATAAATTAAAATATATAATGTATAATAATAATAATAATAATAATAATATACACATATGTACTTGTATATAACAGTTTTCATAGTACCATTATATGCATATTAGCGCCCCTACCCCCCCCCCCCCCCGCCCCTGCATAACTGCCATATGCCATTGCCAGGAATGCAGTATTTTTGCTTAAAAAATTCCTGGTTCTAGATGGTGATCCGGGTAACCCCGAAAATTTAATCAATTGTTCCTTGTATCATTGCCGAGCTATCCTAAAATTTCATCAAAATCCGTTAATAAAACTCCATCAATAAGAAACATTTCGAACGACTTTAGTGCTACTTTATCAAAAATATATGCGAAAAAAAAAATAAATAAATTTTAAACACATATGACTCATTCATTTTATGAATATGCATTTAAATATCGCTGGCGGTACTGATACGATTCTGATGATCGTAATGAAAAATGAAAACATTTGAAACAATGAAAATGAAAGTCAAATTATGTTATAGTCTTTGTTGAATCCAAGAATACACACCCACCACCACCCATATATATATATATATATATATATATATATATATATATATATATATATATATATATATATATATATATATATATATACTCGTATATACTCATACAGCAACAACCAGTGCATTGCACTACATTCCCCGTGCCGTATCCTTAAACATATCCTTGTGAAATATTTACTGACTTACCCTACATCACAAGCATAGTCCGGCAGTCTGATCAGCGAACCGTGCTTTGGCGTCCGCATAAAATAATTTTGCAGTTTCATAACCTTTGTATTCTACTTTTAATATTGAAGAGGGTGTCGCCCCGACACAGTTGAGCATTTCGCCATTTTAAGAACTTCTTATTTTACACATATCTAATTTCTTGCCCTATTTTAGAGATTAAGGTGTCTACACCTATGTTTTTATGGTAGAGGAGTATGATGAACCATTTCAAACTACCATTTATTGAATTTTTATATGCAAATTAGCTGTCGTCATTATTGGAACTTCTTATTTTGTCAATATATCTCTTAGTTCTTGTCCTATTTTAAGCTCCTAGGGTATCTTCGACTTTATTTTCATGGTAGAGGAGTATGATGAACCGTTTCATACTACACTTTAATGAAATTTTAATATGCCAATTAATCATCGTCATAATTGGAACTAGTTATACTTATACCAATCTTAATTCTCGTTCTTTATGTGCATTAACTAGGCCTTAGCTGCATGAAAACGTAGGTACTCGTTGTAGGAAGCGCACATTCGATACTCATGGAGACCATCTGTCATCATCAATCAAAGACCAAGGTCTGTTTTGCAAAGATGTCCTCTGACTGGAGACGACGTTAGTAAGAATATGTCGACTTAAGCCACCAGTAGCGGTGTATGAAATTTATTGATATCTGCTGGAGAAGAGACACAATGTGGAACTAACCAAGCTTTTACAACAATGTCTGTAGTCTCCTAGCTCGTACTTACTGTTTTTTCGGACTATTTGTTTGGATTACGCGGCGATCGTCTTTATTTTTGCTGTGCGATCCAAGGCCAATTCATCATCGTTTTCTGTATCACTCGTAAACCAAGGGAAGAAGTGTAGGGGCCCTAGCTGCTGCGAAAAGCAAGACTGGCTATACCATGAGTGGGAGGAGATTTGTACCGATAATCTTCAAATGCTCGGGGAGCTGCATCCATCGCGACAGAGGTATTCCATTATTTTCAATAAAAAATGTCGAAAATGGAGCTCTATATCCCAGAAAAAATCTGTCTTAATGGTGATAGTGGTGGAGGTCACTTGTTACACCAGGCAATGTAACACCCCTAGCAACTTAACCAGTTTTATCCTAACTGGCAGTGCATACGTCCAGAACAGACTGCGTGTTCCTCGTTGTAGGTAATCGGCCAGTGAAAGGCTTACAACAGAATTAGCAAATGTTTCCTCACGTTTACTGTGGTCGTATGAAATCAGCGACGCTGTTCACTGGTAAGGGATTCTTCGAGGTATAATCATCATCATTTTAATATTCTTTCAAACTGGATTTCTTGTATAGGATGAAACAGTCCTTGTGGCATTTTAAAACGAATTGTTCACCATTGTTTAAACCTGCTACCAGGTCTCCCGTTGTGCCATCTTGTTTTGTTTCGCTCGCTCCTATTATGGCATGGAGGTTAATCTGATCTGGCATTCATAAGCGGTTTTCCAGATTGGTATGACTGGAAATTGCATTCTACTTCCATCTTGCAAAGTACATTATTAGCAAATAGAAAACGGTTAACAGTTTAGCAACCCTTAGATATGGCACTGGCATTAAATCCTGAGAGATTAGGTAAATTAAAACGTGCTAACATTTGAATTCTAGAATTCTTACTCGGTTCGAGTGCCTTGTCATTAATCATTCATGTGTGGCGTATTAGTTCCTTTTGCTATGCCATGACAAGGAGTTCATGTAGCAGTGCCCACTGAAGCTCCTGGCTTTAAGATTTAAATGGTTCAAAATCAGCTATGTTTTTAATCATTTTAACAAACTCAGGTTTCAAAACATATATTGACAAAAGTGGTAGTACTGGCCAGATATCTACAGATAGAAAAATGAATCCCCCTTTCCCAAAATATTCAGATTTATCTACAGCCGCACATATTTTAAAGCTGACGAAATAAATTTTAATCTGCCTCTTTGGCAGGTCTGTGCAGTATATGCTGAATAAATAATGGTTTCCGATCGAAATACTATTATTTCCCATTCCACACACAAAATGGTTTTAAGCGTTGAAGGCAATTTGAATAAATCGTTTAGTTTGTCCAAACTGCATCTAGCTTTAACCAGAAGGTAATCATTTAATATGTGAAACAATACATAGAACAATATGCTGACATAAACATTCGCGCTGACACCATAATCTTGTTGCTGTTTCAAAGCTAAATTATTTCGGCGTGTTCAAATGGCATAAGTTATAATTTTATTCCCATTGGAAGCCAGCCCCGGTAGTCTGACTGCTTATCTTTATGCACATAGGAGGTTACGCGTTCGAAAGCCCACTCCGGATTTTCACCAAGGGTCTTGAAACAAAAGGGAAGGTTATCGAATAACCTTGCTCTCCGATACTGGGCTTGCCCCAGCCTCATGGGGCATTGGGTGGTCACATCTCCAGATAATATATATATATATATATATATATATATATATATATATATATATTATTAATACCACGCACCAAGCATTTTCAAATGTAAAAACATAAATGTTAATTTGCAATTCAAAATATTTCAACGTGATCTGTCACCATGAAAATTGGATTGTATAGTCATTTTAGTTATTGAGACAGAACAAGCTATTCTCCAATATTTTTAAATTGCTCACGATTTATCAGCGACTGCGAAAAAAACAGGTCATCTAATGAAATCAGGTAATTGCATTAGTGAAAGTGCATTAACTTTCAGTGTTTTTTTTAATCTATAACAATAAGGAAACAATTAGGCAGAGAAAGTTTTTTTATTAATAAACATATGTTTAATAAATAATATTTTAAAAATTTCTTTTATTTTTACTTAATGTTCATATCAGTCCCTAAAACTCCCCGATCGGTAACTGTTCATCAATAATACATGAATGTAAATACCTTATATACATAGGACAAGGGCTAAGAGGTAGATGGGCGTAACTAGAAGTTCCATAATGCCGACGGCTAATTTGCATATTAAAAATTCATTGAATGGTAGTTTGAAATAATTCAACATACTCATCTACCATAAAAACATAGATGTAGACACCTTTATCTCTAAGATAGGACAATAAGTAAGACCGATATGAGCAATATAAGAAGTTCCAATATTGGCGACAGCTAATTTGCATATTACAAACATTATAAAAAATTACCAAATGCTAAACTCTTCATCATTATCTTTAAAAATATGGATGTAGATACATTTATCTGTGAGATAGGGCAAGAGAGATATGAGCAAAACTAAAAGTTCCAATAATGGTGACGGCTAATTTGCATATTAATGGATATTATGCAAAATGCTCAAAGGTGTCAGGGCGACACCCTCTCTAAATTAAAAAGTAGGATCCAAAGATCATGAAACTGCAAAAATATTTTATGCGGACTCAAACTCACGCTTCACTCGAAAACGGGGGTTTGACTGCCGGACTATAAGGACCAAAGGCCTCCAAAAATGTATAGAATCCATACATTCCTAGAAACTTCATGGTTTTCTTTATTCTGTCTAGATCTGCAAAGTTGTGTGGATACTTTTGATTGACTTGATGGCATGCACGTTAGGGCGCCGGCACGGCCAAGAGATACCACCAGCAAAAGAAAGAATGCTCTCACAAATATTCATTTAGCAGCTCACCAATACATGACAAAACAAGCGTCCCGTCATGGCAGCAAGCTCAGGTTCTTGACAAGGTTCATTTAATTTATGGTATACTTGGTTTATTATGCTCCATGGATTTAAGGTCACTTTATGTGTCCTTTCGATCAGTGACGAGGGTTTGCAGCTGTACCTTTATGTTTGTGTTAAATGTTTACTGTCTGGCCTCATATTCTTTTAATTTGTATTCTGAGCTGACTGATAACAATCAGAGGTTAACCAAAAGAATCGCCTAAAAACTTAAATTTTGATTCATTAAAAAAGTATTTAAATTTAATCTATCAACGAGATAGAAACACTATAGAGGAAAACAATTAAAAAATGACTTTTGAGTTATTGTGATGTAGTTTTCCATCAGTCCACTATAAAAGGTGGCTTGCTTTTATTGGATGTCTAAAATAGCTACTTTTAAATATTTCAAATTCCTAAAAATTTTTAAATATCTTGTGAAATGAATGAAACGTTTATAAATACCATCAGAAAGAAACAATGTTCCAGGTTTAAATGATGTATATTTTATGGAGTCTTTTTTTATTTAAAAACAACTTTTGGATTGATTCTAGATATCGGCTTTGCTTATTGTGTTACCTTAACATGAAATATTTTACAACAAAAAAATACAACGCTCAGATTCCATATAAGTTTATATAGCTGATATGCAGTTTATGTAGTGCGTGTTTGGTTCGTTTTCGCCGGAGAATAGTCTTGTTATTTCTTGTGTTTTTTCTTTTGTTATTTTCTTTTGTTTGGAGATGTATAATTTTACGTAGAAGTTTTTACTATAATGACTTAAAACCAAGTTGAACATGAGGAGCTGGGTCAAGAGCTGGGTGAAGTAAAAACATCAGAACATTATTTCAGTTTTTAGTGGTTTTTAAGGTAAAACAAGGTGAATGTGATAGACATATCTTATGCACATACAATGCACAGGTTTTTGTTGTTGTTTGGGAAAAATAGAAGTTTAGATTTAAATGTACATAAAAAATATAAGTTAGACTATGAAACTTAAAAAAAGATGTCTGGTCTTTAAGGCAAAGTGAGATGAAATCAAATATGAAAGACAAGATTTTTCCAGATTTTTCACTGAATTTTCACTCATATGGCAACATCGTGTAA
This sequence comes from Sipunculus nudus, assembly GCA_026874595.1. Taxonomy (NCBI): domain Eukaryota; kingdom Metazoa; phylum Annelida; class Sipuncula; order Golfingiida; family Sipunculidae; genus Sipunculus; species Sipunculus nudus. The sequence goes on from CM049306.1 coordinate 48,848,174, forward strand.
GTGACGTCACACTTTCGCTCGAATCCTGTATCCTATTTCACTCATGGTATTTGTATATGATTAGAGCAGATTGGCCGCATCGACTCAGAGAAGAGCTTTCTAGATCGTAGGAAATTTCCTTTAACGTGATAACTGTTATATTTTTCGGTTGCTAATATTTTTAGCCTGAAAATCAACCAGCATATTCAGCTCATAAAGAGTTCTTTATTTTGGATCTTAATTTTCTAAACCATATTTTTCCTCTTTTTAAGCAACATTTGAAAAAATGAGTATCTGAAAATTTTAATCGTAATATAGCAAGGTGTACTTAGTATACTCAAAATTCACTTTTTCTGCTCATTCATGAGTAAAAGTGAGGCATTTTGAATCCGTGAAATCAAGTATATACACATTTTTTTAATCTATGCATGTGTTATAGTGTTTTTTAGAATGACATAAATATTGTCAAATTAATTGATCTTAAACGGTAAACATCACTCACCTTTTGCTAAGGAGGGTGCTGCAATATAAATCTATGTACTGGTCTCAAATTTGTACTTACATATAATAATAAAAACAATATTTATTCCACCTTATTTACGAACAAAGACAAGAGAATGAAATAGGGATTTTTAAGTGAATCTTAGTACTCTGAGTTAACTTACCTTATTTGAAATTAAATGTTTTACGTCGTGCCTTTAAACCATAAATTGTATTCCTTATGGAGCTGGGTGATGCCTTGTTTATCTGTGCATGTCATATTGAGAGTGTTCAAGATGCTTATGTATGCAAAGGTAGGAAAACTCTCGGGAAGTTCGTCTCCAATGCTTCAGTAAAATATCGGAAGTTTGCTTAATACCGCAAAGAACCGCCGGTATTTCCGCCTTCACCGTTTTCTTTACCATACTTCTGCAAGCGAGAGGTATATATAAAATCTACAGGCACTTGGGGCACACATATTTACCTGTGCCAGGGTTGTTGGGCCTCTTCCTCTTTTCTAATCTCCTGTATCCGCCCTACACCCCTTACGCAGCGGAAATACACTGCGATCGTTCCAGATCTCCTTCCATATAACCACTGCTTGTGTAGCAAGCATTCCGGGGTTTCACCCAAGGCCTGGCACAAATCCAAGAATTGTAATAAAATCAATGGAACCGGGGTGTCGCTTGTATAAAGCTTGGAGTTAAAACAGCGTTTATGCGAAGGAGATTTAGAACGACAGCAGTGTATAACCGATGCGTGAGGTGTGAAAATCCACCCCTTTTTTGTACAGGTATACAAACAAGCATATATTTTACCTTGAACTTATCTGGTGATCATATATAAAGGTAGGGCTAAGATAAAATATTCATCTCTACTGGCGGTGATGTCCGCTTAATAAGGTTTCTCAAATGACAAATGAAAATGAAACCCACTTGTCATTCATTGCATTTGTTCATGCTATTTTCTACATTACCCAATAACAAGGGATTATCGAGGACCAGGGCTTCTCGACATGATGACAGCAGAATACAGGATTTGAAAGTAATATGAGCAAAATTCCATTAGTACCTACATGTATGTCAAGCTGACAAGTCTCTACTCCCAATAACCTAGCGAGTAACAGTCTGGGTCACCAAATTATCTCTCTAAAATTACCATAAATTTCTGTGTCTCGGCTCTTGGGGATTCAGCAGTTAATATTATATAAGAGACTCACTTCAGTTTATGGTAGCCACTTTGATGGCTCACGTCGATTTATGTTTAAGATGAACCATTTTGTAGCTCACGTGAGTTTATGTTACAGAAGAGCCATTTTTTTTGGGGGGGGGGGGGGGGGGACTCGCTTTACTCTCTTCAGTTGATGTTCGCCAACTTTGAAGGCATACGTTCCTTTCAGTATCAGATGTTCACGTCAGTTCATGTAATATATGAACCATTTTGTCATTAACGCCAGTTTATGTTAAGAGAAATGTTATGGCTTACGTCAGTTTATATTATAGAAGAGCCATCACAACATCATTTATGTTTATACAGGTTTTTTTTGGTAGTTCAGTTCATGATTTTGAAGTGACATCATTAAATCAGATTATCCTACCTAGAGGCAAGGATTCTGTTTTTTAACGGTAAATGAGTGTGCATGTAGTTCTGACTCTGATATCACCTGGATTCATCCAGCACGAAGTAGCTGAATATACCCTCGCACGACAATATTCTGTGTCACTATAGTTTCGCCTGTATCGCTCTGGCCTGTTACTGGATGCACTCACGGTACACACATCGCCGGATAACTAGTACGTCGGCATTTGCGATATCCACCATGAAGTCCGTTACAGAGATATCTACGTGGCCGTGTTCAGACGCTGACGTTCTACGATCGGGAATATGGTCTCTCAGCTGTATCAACACAAACACGGACCCGCTTCTGGACCGCAGACAACCGTCAGATATGAATCGGTCATGAATTCTCAAGAATCAAACTTTATTGAAATCAACATCAAATGACGCACCTGTGTTCTCTAAACTAGGTTCTCACGCTAACATTTAAACATGATACCCCATATTAATGTGCAATAAATTATAAAAAATAATCATCTGGTTATACTCCGTAATTAAATATGCAATAAAATAACTAAGTCACAATCCTCTGGTGACAATATATATATATATATATATATATATATATATATATATATATATATATATATATATATATAGGAGAACAGGCTGACACTTTACGTGGACAAGACGGAAATATTAATAACCGGCTCAAGACAGCAACGGCTAAAATGTGACATACGATTGATGAGGACGTCGCTATAAGTGATTGCATCAAATACTTTGTAGTTTTACTCGCAAAAAGCAAATTCAAGGCAAATGTAAAACTGCGATGTTTAATATACTTCGCATCAAACGGATCAGACATCTGCTTACTGAGGATGATTGTCATACCTTGGTTCGAGGAATAGTCCTCTGCCATCTGGAGTATTGTAACGCCGTTTATGCAATATTTCCGAATGTTAAATTGGATAAGATTCAGCGTGTGCAAAATATGGCCGAAAAGTTGGTCAGACGAGCTACCAAGTATCATAGCGCCAGAAGATTCCGCAAAAACCTCCACTGGCTCCCGATTTGCGAGAGGATACAATATATGGCCTTTGCCTCGTGTTTATTTCACTCTTTTGAAATGGTCCATCGTACTTTCAGAAACTTTCAACATCAGCTCCGGTCAAAAGAGCTGGATTGCGTTTATCTAATAAATATAAAACCCTTCAGGTTCCTTTCACAAAATTGAAAACATTGCGGTAAGATCCTTCAGCTGTATTGACCCACACTGGGGGAATCAACTTACAGACTACTTAAAGGAACATTCTGACTTTGATATGTTTAAAAGCGGGTTAAAACGTATTTATTTAAACAGTGTTATGATTTATATGTAGCACCACCGAAACGTTGTATAGGCAGGAACTATACTTAGTTTAAAGTTATAAGTAACAAGTTATGTCATCAAGGAAAATTACTTTGAATTGTAATCCGTGATTAGCTAACGTTAGAATCTTATTTTATATCGTGTATTTTGGTAACACTGAAATAGATAAATAGCAAAAGGGATATATTTTATGATGCTTGGTGATCCAGTCACAAACTTGCATCCAACATAAACTACGTAATGAAACACAAGTGTTCTATAAGAACTAAGAAGTCTATTCCGATTGTATCGGGCAGAACCGGCAAAAAAGTTTAACGTTTCGCAATAAAAATCAAGCAAAATACAATATTTTTTTTCTACTTTGGGATGGTTTATCCGTTAGTTTGGGATCCGTTATTAGGTAGAAACGCACGCCCTTCCCAGAACAGCAGGCGGTGTCGCGGAAAACATGGTATCGCCATACATTTACGCTTGTCCTGACCCAGGCAACCTGGGCTTTTATTTCATGAATAATACATAGTCCGTAAAGCACCTCTGCCGCAATTACCCAATAAAATATCGTGTTTCTTCCGTTTTGATGGCCGAGGTTACTCCACCTAAGTATTGGGTGAAGCCAGGCTTGAATAGCTAAATAGGGGAGAGGCCGTGCCTAAACCGGATCACCATCTGAAATGACCTGGTTCGACGTTGTCACATATTCGTTACGCGCGTTTTCCATTCATTACAATTATGTGAATATTTAAAAAAAGTAAAAAAAAAATAAACACAACTTAATGTCAAGAAATGTTGAATTGTTTTGGTAACCGGATCACCATCTGAAATGTCCTGGCTCGGCGTTGTCACATATTCGTAATTTGCGTTTTCCGTTCATTTTTCCGAAGAAACAACAATATGGAGAGTACAAAACTCAAGTATCTGAATAATTACTGCATTGATCACCATGATTCTTTGCATGAATATTGATCATGGTATGTTCCATCACTTCCTGCAGACTGGTGGCGCCACCTGTATTTTTCCCATTTTTTTCGAATTTTTTTCTCTTTTTTCAGATCTGCTTTGAAACTGTCATCAGGGCACAAATCGTAACCACTTGACCTGTAATCTTCAAACTTAATATCCAGGGAGGTTTATGAAAAATCTCCTTGAAAACCTGAAATTAGGTCTCTGTTACTCATATCCTTTGAGCTATGGGGCTCCGAAGTACCCCCCAGAATAATGCAAAATTTGATACAAATGCTCAAGTATCTGAAAAACTACTGCATTGATCACCATTTTTACTAATTTTTTTCTCTTTTTTTCAAACCTCAATGAAACTGTCATCTGTTAACAGGGCACAAATGGTAACCACTGGATGGTAACCCCCCAGAATAATGCAAAATTTGATACAAAAGCTCAAGTATCTGAATAATCACTGCAATGATCACCATGATTCTTTGCATGAATATTGATAATTGGATGTTCCATCACCTCCTGCAGAATGGTGGCGCCACCTGAAATTTTTCAAATTTTTTTCAATTTTTTTTTCTCTTTTTTTTCAAACCTCAATGAAAATGTCATCTGTTAACAGGGCACAAATGGTAACCACTGGACCTGGAATCTTCAAACTTAATATCCAGGGAGGTCCATGAAAAATCTCCTTGAAAACCTGAAATTAGGTCTCTGTTACCCATATCCTTCATAGTAAGTGCCCCTCAGAATAATTAAAAATTTGATACAAAAGCTCCAGTATCTGAATAGCTAATGCATTGATCTCCATGATTCTTTGCATGAATATTGATCATGGGATGTTTCATCACTTCCTGCAGACTGGTGGTAACCTGTATTTTTTCGAATTTTTACCAATTTTTTCTCTTTTCTTTAGACCTCAATGAAACTGTCATCTGTTAACAGGGCACGAATCGTAACCACTGGACCTGGAATCTTCAAACTTAATATCCAGGGAGGTCTATGAAAATCTCCTTGAAAACCTGAAACTAGGTCTCTGTTACCCATATCCTTCGAGCTATGGGGCTCCAAAGTACCCCCCAGAATAATGCAAAATTTGATACAGTATCTGAATAACTAATGCCTTGATAGCCATGATTCTTTGGATATAAATTGATCATGGAGTGTTTCATCAGTTCCTGCAGACTGGTGGCACTACCTGTATTTTTTTCAAATTTTTACGCATTTTTTTTTCTATTTATGAGACCTTCAAATGAAGATGTCATCTGTTCAAAAGCCCACTGAAACCCATTTCCAAGGACTCTTCACAAAATTCATGATTTGTTTGCACTCTGGCAGTCATTTTGCTCATTGTTCAACATTCCTTGAATTCAGCTGAGCGTCATGGCCCATGGGCCACTTGTTTATATATATATATATATTTGAATTATACAGCGACCGTTTCTAAGGTGGGTTATACGATCAGCGATCACAAACACACCGAATGTTATAGATTCCATGATAGAAAAATCCGTCGAGACATACAACAAGAAAAACAAAACTGATGAACTCAGTAGAGGTCTTCGAGACATACAACAAGGAAACAAAACTGATGAACTCAGTAGAGGTCTTCACAAATGAGCACAAGCATACAACAGCCAAGTATAATTTCGTTTCTCCTCTATCAAAATCTTACCAAATCCTATCTATAAAGAGACTAACATCACATCCACCAAGCAAGCAGCCTTATTTGGTCAGCTGGATCTGGCCTTGCATCCGATTAAATATATTCAGACCTAAGCTCCACCTCTATCTTATCTGAATTTCTCCTAATCTTTGGACCGTATAGTAAATAGATAATGATTAAACATTCACTTTGATATCATCTTTTTCGTTGCTGAAGAAGCCCTAGGGCGGTGGACCCTGACTTCCTCAACGACGGCTCTCGAGCACCATCTTTTCCCTCTTTAGCATTACAATACGATTGGATTGTCCTCTGTATTTCCGGTTTGGACAAGAATATCCTGTTCTCTTGTCTCATTTTATGCCTTCTGGTTTTTAAGGACTTTTTCAGGTTTTGTCTTAAGTCTTCCTAAGCTGGGACCCTCCTTTAAAAAAATATATATCCTCTCTCATGAGTGAAGGTTTTGAGATCTGCGGTGCCCGTCTTGACTGGACTATATGCGCATTTCACCACACACGACGTTTTATTCCAGATTCGTCCTGCTTTTACAAGTGGGTAAGGCCTAGAAATCTCAGGCTTCTTTGTGACAGTACATTAAACCTACAAGTTGGGCTTTCCTGCTCTAGGATACTGTTAGAAAGGTCGTACAGACCGAAGAATCCTGTTACGTGCTGAGTGCAGGTATTTGACACACAGAGTGTGAAACTGGTGGGCGATACAACAGGCACTAATGGACCCATAACTTCTCTGAACAAGAACGCGGGACACGAGACACTTCAGCATGTTTGAAAAGTTACATTTAAGGCGTTTTCGAGCGGAAAACAACATATTCTGAATGAATATTTACTCAAACTGAGGAACGCAGTTTGACAAGTAATAAGATTTGCTATAAATTGGAGGCCGGGAAAGGGTCCAATAGTGCTTGTTATATCGCCCACACGGTTCATACATTGTGTCGAGTAACTGTGTGCTGAGGCAGTGGAGGTGAAACCTTGTCTACCATGAGGTTGTCCCCGTCCAATAAGCGATAATTGCAATTAATTAGCGATAAACCTTTAACCCCATTGTGCGCCGATTGAAAGGCGTTAAGCACGCAGTCCGGTGAAGCTCCTTAGTCTGAGAGCGATAAAACCAGTAGATGAGCGGTAAATCACAGAAATAACATAGAATAGAATAATGAGTGTTGTAGAGTCTTTTGTAAGGAATTATGCGTAACAGATTTATTTAGAGAAAGCTTATGTTTGGAACTCAATGGTGCGGTTTTGGGACACTCTCCATTAATATTTACTGTGATAAATGACAGACTTCTGGTTAGTTTAAACCGTGTTTTCCTTGATTAAAAGTCAGATTGTTGTTTATTCACATCAGTATTTCAAACACGCATTAATTATTAACCTTGAATTACAATATTCCGTGGATACAAAAATTGTATCGGATTACTATCATTTGTTATGCAAAATATCAGCCCTCAATCGCTATTTTATTGTCGTTGACATTCTTGTATTATCGCCCATTTCTTTCGCTGGCTCAAGCGTCTTTGGTAAAGAAGGTTTCACATGTTAGGTGTTTATATTTAACTGATTGTACGATGCGGCAACTTAAGATTGCTTCTATAATTATCCTGAATTCTCATGACTAACATAACTGACAATAAAAGTTGAGTCTACGAAAAAAATGAGTCATTCCGTAGTGACGTCCAATGGTGGATTTTCCCGCTGTAGGAATTAGCACCAGGCTTATCAGCGGCATCTCGTGCCATGATTATCGAGGTTTATGACCCTGTCAGCAACGATTTCCACAATGCGATACCCGCAGTTGGATATCAAGTCTCTATAAACTACTTGCTCCGACAGATGTCCTGATGATCACATTTACGGCTGATCACTACCAATAGTTGTGAAGACTTTCGAAACTTTGGGAAGCTTAATCTGTAGGAAGCATCTCACTCAATGTACCTTAGTCTTTGCTGGTATACGCCTTCAGGTGTAGGTTTGGGTAGCGGTTTGTTGACAGGATACAGACGTGCAGTCCAGAGAAAAGAATAGAAAAAAAATGAAATTAATTATTACAAGATACGTTCAGTACAAATACCATTTTAATTCATACGTGCAGTTTAGATATCCGGTACACTGATACAAAAAAAAGAAATACAACGCAGTAAATATGAAATCGACTTAGCTTCCTTAATGAGAAATGACATTTCGTTATATAAGAACGATATCACTGTCCCGTCGTAATAAACTGCGCGTAACATTAGACGCAGATCAGATTGGGAAAAATATGTAATGTTACATCTGGAGGCGTGGATGCTCGATTATAAAAAATAATTTATAGAAAAAAATGAATTATTGGTCCTGTCAAAAGAGCATTGAGGTATGAATAGGGTTGTATTCCCTGAAGCTTCGTCAAAGCTTTGACAGAGCTTGCGCGCCCACAAATAATTTTGCTTGTTACGGCCTTAGTTCCCTGCAAATCAACTGTGGGCGTTTCGAAGTATTATTGCAAAACAAATTGCTGGTGTCTCAACATGACTGTGAGACAAAGGATCTAATATAAACGCGAATTGTATCCGTTCAGCGCAGCAGCTGTCCACCGCCGTATGGAACCCATTGTCATCAATTATTCTAATGTCAGGTTGACCTAGCATAGAAAAAAAGCGAGGTCCAAAGTAAGGAAAGACGGCCCTTATTGTGACAGAATCTGAATTCAAAATTATATACAGCCCAGTGATACTTAAAGGGACATAATCAAGAACAATTGAGGGAATGCGAGTGAACGCGATACAATTGTGAGGGAACGCAAAAATAGCGCGAGGGAACCCGAAATAAAACGAGAGAAAGCGATATTTACCAAAAATAATTATAGCACACATGTCCCTCCAGGGGCTTCCTAGACAATGGATAAACAATCTAAAGAAATTATAACAGAAAAATTTGTTTGTTGGAGAAATATAAGTGGTAACAACTGTACGTCCAGCCGCGGTTTATAAGGAAATGCTTTTTCAAAGTAATGACTGTCAGAAAATAATAGTTATGTTACGCTAAAAAATAAATAAATAAATAAAAGGTATGGTTCTCAGGCACCGCCCGCATTATTTTTTTAATCCCCGCATCAAAAAAAATTTATTTTGATTTTCAATAGAAACTTACCAATTTTTGCAGCCGCTTGGACATTTCTTTTAACAAGATAAAATCATACAATTTCCTTTGTTATGTAGTGCTTTTACTTGTTTAGCAAAATAAATCTGTTATTATCATGCTTTTCCTTTATCATTTGACATTTTTACCGAAACATACAAAAAAAAATAAAAATAAACCGCCCGCCCGCCCGCATTGATTTCTGAAAAAGGGTGCCTAAGAACCATACATTTTTTTTATTTTAGCCTTATATTATAATATTAAGAATAGAAGGTTGGCAATATATTTTTCACGGTTAACAAGATCTGTGTTCAAACATGTTCTGCATTAAAGAGTGGAATCAATAAATGGCTGAAAAAAAGAGGGAAGTCTGTGGAAGCAAGTAAGTCGTCTTCTGTTAAAAAAACATTGATCCGAACTGAAACGGCAAACGATAAGTTTCTCTTATCATTCTAAGAACTACGTCTGTATATGGACCATTTAAGGTAAGAGGATTTAACAGGGAATATATGTGGAATTTTGTCATATAAATGCACCAATTCTAAATAAATTTTCAAAATCAGTCCCCCCCCCCCCCTCCCCCCCCCCCCACCTCTGCTCTGTCCTTCGCGCCTCGCCCTGCCGCTTTTATTATACGTAACTGATTAACAGCAAACCAACACCTGTCACACGTAATTAACAGCCACTCAACATCAATCCCACATAAATGATTAACAGCCAATAAGAACTTGTCACATGTAATCGTTTAACAACCAATCAGGCAGGGGCGGGTTTGGGTGAGAAATAGGCCCTTGACATTTGAGTGAAAGCGAACCAAATTAAACACCATCGGCCCATTGGCATCAATATTTATTTTTGCTATAGGCGCACCTAGAAAAATCGTGACCCATCCTGCCCTTGTAATCAGCACCTATTCCACGTGAGTGATTAAAAGCCAAGCAGAAACTTTCATACTGAATTGATTAAAAGCCAATCACAATCTGTCACAAGTAATATATTGATATGCATGTAATAACAAACCTTGAGACTGTTTCTATAGTTTACTTAATTGGAAATATAAGGTATTTTTTTATATGCCAATGGTTTTTAGTGTCTTGCTAATGACGATGTACTCGAATCGCAACACAAAATCTAGCAATAAAATGCCATTAAAAATACATACTTCAGTAATCAACCGTCATTGTAACAGACTGTAAGACCCTGGATCAGACATCACCATGTAAGTCAAAGAAATCTTCTCTGAGGCACCTTAGACGTTCAACTGTGTAAGTTGTCTCTAAGAGCGAATAATGATTTGATAAGACGTCAGAACAGCGTCTGTACCACGGCCCCCTAAGTAGAGCACAGAGCCCACGCCCAACATTTATCTCGCAGATTGGGTTTAAATGAAAAGGAATGGTCTCTGATCCAATCCTCGGTTAATGTCTGTGGGGACCGGGCAGGGTCTTAATGTTGATGTGAAGGTCCATTAGGATTCACTAAATATACGACTCTGCTATCCGTCGGATCCTTTAATTCCTATAGGTCTTCTAAACTTTACCCCCTTTGCTGACGACATGGGTTAGTTCATTTAGCAGCTTTCCATCCCCGGCCGTCCCGACTAAAAAGCACTGTATTTATTTATGTAACTCGGCTCATGTTAGTCCAAAACTTTTCTGTTTTCATCGATCTTGCAATTTTAAGAAATATTAAAGATCACACTCCTAAGTTTTACATATACATTATAAACAACGACAATAGTAATAATAATAATAATAATAATAATAATAACAGCAAAATGGTAATAATCGAAATAAATTACAATGATAAATCATAATTATAATTATAATAATGATAACAACAACAACAACAAAAAGTATAGCACCGAAAATAATAATTATAATAAAAATAAAAGTGATATTTGTGTTGTTAATTAAATCCAATCATATATATTGTCATAATCATTAAACACAGCTTTTAGCGTGATAGCGCTTTTTTAACATATCTTAGATAATAACCAATCTACCTTAGCCTTTATACCATGATTCTGAGTGGTTTCTTTTACAAACCAAGCTATCCCATTGCTTTATTTACTTTGAAGGCCTTTCTTGTACCATCACTTAAGACGGCGATATTCCGTGTAGCAAAAATTCATTCGATTGGTACTTTTTACTGAAGCCATTTTTTGCCAGTGTGCTGGTCGGCACGTGTCTTTAATCCCACAAAACCCTTGCCGGCGATATGGTTAAAGAGCCAAGTGTTATCTATTTCAGATGATGGGCGCAATTGGTGGGAGAGAGAGGGGTCATACCATGTCAATAAAATGACAATAATATATTAAGATATGCCCCCACCCCTTTTTTTCCCCCACGACAACGTTCAAATAAAAAGATCATTGTTTATAGATTGGAATTTTTTAGGAAAGCATTTTTAACTTGTTTGTTTCTGAAGCGATTTTCCTTGTTATTTGATTCTCATATTGCTTCAATATTGCTTAAATTTGTATTAAAAATGTCCTACACCGCAGTAGAAGAACGCCCTCCCACGGCCAACCCCTTTGGCTTGTACACACATGCACTAGATAGTCGCGATTCAATGAAAACACATGTCCCCCTGGACTAGGTCCTGGATCCAGCACTATTATTATTATTCATATTATTATTAAATTATATTGAAACAATGGGGGGGGGGGGGGGGGGGTGCGTTAACAAGAGTCCATGTGATATATATGTATTGTTACGGAACCTAATAATAAATGATCACGTAATCTTGACGAGCATAAATTTTTGTTACCGAGATAAACAAAAATTAGATTCCGCAACACTAGGCAGCGTGAAATGTCTAGGGGAATGAATGAAAAAAATCAGTGTTTTTTATTAATAAATAATTATAATTTATTCCTAGAACAATCCTAACATTACAATACAATTACACAGTATTTAGGACGTAACAGTAATAAAAATGTACATAACCAGAGTCCGGATCCTAGGCTTTGATTTTGTGGATACCACAACTGTCAAAGTTAAAAAAATAAGCCACGTGATCAGTTCAATTAAATCGTCCTGGTGAATAATCCCAATAAATCTTGGAGACAATCTGTTGTTTATCAGAGGTGAAGTTCATGTAAAATCCCAGAGTCAAACTGAAGACAATCTGTATAAAATCTGTATAAAGTTTGTATAAAGTCCCTAGTCCAAAATAACTATGCAAGTGCCTGCTGGTATTTTCTTTCTCCCGGCTCTAAACACAGCCCCTATTTATAGCTTTTTCTCCCAAAGTCCAGAATCTTCTAGGCACAGAAAATTCCAAATAACAGACTAGAAGCTTATAAAACACAAAGAACGCGCCGTGAGTTCAACCGATGCGGTTCCCATAGCAACGCACAGGGCTTGCGCCCAACACGAATCAGAATTTAAAGCACATGTTAAGCTATGGGAAATCTATGTACAGTCGAGCCCACTTTGTGTCATATCGGTTAATAGAAAATCCCGTTTATTGTCATATAAATCTGAAATCCCAAACCATTTCCTATATAATCAATGGTAAATCTGACCGTTTAATGTCATGGACTATTGTCATAATCCCGTTTATTGTCATGCTTGGAACCCTTGCAGTGATACCAGATTGCAGTTAAGATCACATCAGACGCCGACACGGGAATCAAGGAGGCCTAGAGCCTGTAATCGGTGAGACGTATCGAACGATCACATCTCCCACCTGTGTGCGGCAGGCAAGTGCAGTAAGGCATGCAGTTCACTCCCCGTCACTTAGCTAATTAACGTCTTAATTTTAAGATACCACTGTAAACCAGTTCATTACGTTTCTTCGTACGTAAATAAGGGCGATGTTTGCGATCCCATGTCATACATAATGAACTCCTGTCCTTTGCAAGGCCGTGGTTTATACCTTGGTGTCGTTTTGCCGAGATGATATGAAGCACGGGCTCTTAACGTTGCGTACGACTAGAAATCTCCTTTAAGGGTACACAAAAAGGTGGTGGTTTTGTGAGCACTAGAGGAGATACCCGGTCCAAAACCTCAATCGTGGCGAAACTTCAGAAAGTTGACCATGGCATGACGATGCCAGCTCCCCAACCATTCCTATCATAAAGACGATAATGGAAGTTTGAGCCATTGATAAGATATCCGGAAAATAAGGCGCAATAGTCGGGGAAATATTTATTTAGTAAAAAATTTTGCCTACGCATAACGTTATTACTGTGCCGCATATTTCCAGACATTTGACTTCATGACCCAGATGCTACGTCTCTTTCTGTTTGCAAGTCGGAATTTTGTCAGTTATTGCGCCATGCGGCACAAAATTTACAGGAAATAAATTACCCGGTGTGCATTAACGTAATTTGAGACGCCGTTTTGCAATAAAAATATTCATAAACGTTTCTGTTTCCTTTTTGTTTACGATTTATTTAATATCATTTGAGACATAACGCTTCTTGTATGACTCAAATGGACATCAATGTTGAAGCCCGCATAATGTCACATCCCGGTTATTATCATAATTTACGCATGCACCACCGACATGACAATAAGCATGACAATATACTTGACTGTATATATATATATATATGAACAGTATGAGCATCTCGGCTACAGAGAATGAAAAATATAATCATTATATATAAATATATTATAAATTTAATTAATAATATATATATATATATATATATATATATATATATATATATATATATATATATATATATATATATATATAACTTTAATATTAGGCTCAAAGATAAGGAGAAATTCAGAGGATATAGAGATGAAAAACTAAGATCTGTAAATAGATGTCTATAAATACTTAACTGGTTGCAAGATAAGATCAAGCTGACTAGAAAGAACTGCTTGTGGATGTGATGTTAGTCTCTTTCTACATAAGATGTGATAGGATTATGTCTAGAGCAGAAACGAATTTATTTTTGGCTATTGTATGCTTGAGGTCATTTGTTAAAATATGAATGTGTTTATATGTCTTATCCTGTTGTTAGTATTGACTGATTGTTCTATCATTTAGTCCTTAACAGTCGGTGTGTTTGTGCGTGCTCTTAGCTCTTGATTTAAAAGTGAACCTGCTTAAGCTGCTCAGAGGGCTTTATTTTATAGAACTTATAGTTTATATAAGTGTGTTTTAGCTTCACCTATGAGAGCTATGGATCCGTATAAACCTATAGGGCGATAAAGGTGTGAAGCTGTCTTCAGTCTAGGTCCGTCCTTCTTATAGCACACAGCCTTTAGAGCATTAATCCTACTCCAAATTCATTGGCTGATATGTTCTCTGTGTGGGCGCCAAGTGGTTTGTTTGTCAAAAAACACAAGAATCCGGCAGCGTCAGAATTGATTAAATTCCCACCTAACAGTTTTAAGGGTTCAAAATATTTCGGTTGTACGCTTAACTTAACAAAACCGTTCGTGTTTTTGTTCGATTTAGTTGATTCTACAGGTGTTGCACCGGTTGCTTGTGCGGTCGAACTGGGCTTGGGCTGCGTTACGTGAATAACAAACGTTGGAACCGGTGGCCCAGATGGCTATGATGTCAGCCTATTGTGAAACGATGACCATTTGTCCCGGATATAGAGAAACATATCGGACATAGAGAATAAAATATATATATATATATATATATATATTAATTTGCGAACACGGCATTGCGAAGAAAATTATACAAATCTAAGTCGTGGACTAGGGGAGAATGAAAATTAAAAACATAAAATCCTTGAAAAGTTAAACTCGTGACTGGGTGAGTATAATAATGCTCACTAATTTAAAATGAAGGATATATGATACAATACAATGTATCAGAAATCAGAAATGTAGCCAAACATTGGTGTTTGGTAACTCTTTACAACTAGACGACCATAGGTCGAACGCTTGCCGGAAATCGGAAGTGAAACACAGACGGACAGACAGAACATATTGTCGGTTTTCTATTAATGGAATGACTCTCAGGCACAATGCTGAGAATATGTGGCCCGTAGAATGACATATAAGACAAAAGAACAGGCAAGCAAAGCTGACAACAAAAGACGAACAGACAGACATAGTGACTTTGTGAGACAAGATTGGCACCAGATGACATAACCTAGTGATTGAGAAGATTCAAAGGAAGAAATTGAGTTATAATTTATGTAATTTAGATTTATAGTTTTGGAGGTATGGCGAATTAATGATATACTTGGGAGGCTCGACTGTAGCGCCCTCTAGCAGACATATTCCGAAGACAACAAATGCGTTTCGTATTATTAGTGTCTGACATGAGATGTCCCAGTTTCAAAAGGATTCCGTCAAAGCTGTGGCCTGTAGAATGCTATATGTAAGGCGTAAGAACCAGCAAGCAGGCGACTTTGAGGATAACGGACAAACAGATGGACACACTGACAAAGTGACAGAAGATTGAAACCAGATGCCTTAATCAGGTTATGGAGAAGACTCAAAGGAAGAAAATAAGCTATGGTTTATGTAACTGAGGCTTTGGGTGTAGAGATATGGCCAATACAATGGTATGTGTGTGAGGGTCGTGTGCAGCGCCCACTTGTGGCCATATCCGGAAAATGAAAAATTTATTTCTAGATATTAGTGTAAGACATAAGATGTAATACTTTCAAAAGGATTCCGTCAAAACTGTGGCCCATAGAATGCTATATGTGAGACGCAAGAGCCAACAAGCAGGCGAATTTGAGGACAACTGACAAACAGACGAAAACACTGACAAAGTGACTCAAGATTGAGTCAAGATGACTACTCCAGGTTATGGAGAAGACTCAAAGGAAGAAAAAAGCTACACTTTATGTAACTGAGGTTTATAGTTTTGGAGATTTTGCCAAAGCATGATATGTTGGGAGAGATTCGATATCAGCGCCCCCAAGCGGCCATATCCGGAAAATGAAAAATTGGTTTCGAGATATTAGTGTAAGACTTAAGATGTAATAGTTTCAAAATGCTTCTTTAAAAACTGTGGCCTGTAGAATGCTATATGTGAGATGCAAGAGCAAGCAGGCGAATTTGAGGACAACTGACAAACAGACAGACACACTGACAAAGTGTCACAAAATTGTGACCAGATGACTACACTAGGTTATGGAGAAGACTCAGAGAAAGAAAATAAGGTATAGTTTATGTAATTGAGGCTTATAATTTTGGAGATATGGCCAAAATATGATTTGTTCGGGAGGTTTGCATCCAGCGCCCCCTAGCGGCCCTATTCAAAAAATGAAAAAACTATTTCTAGATACTAGTGTAGGACTTATAATATGTCAGTTTCAAAAAGACTCCTGCAATAATGTGGCCTTTGGCGCAAGATGAATGAAATCTCGAAATATCTCTATTCACGAGATATTTTACGAGATACTGCAATACTTGTTATAAAATCTTGTAGTACTAGTTGAATGCTACCTGATGCAAAAAACTAGATCACACTAGCTTTAAAACTGACAAAGTTAGAAAAATAAGACCCCTTATATTCGAATATCATGACTATTCCCCCAAAATTTGTAACCATGGTTACGGCAAATTTGAGTCTGCTACACACCAGATGACAGGCCTTGGAATGACGATTAAAATGAGCTTTTGTTGAAGTAAATACGACTAATAGTCACAAAGATATGAAGAAAAAACCGTTTTAAGAATTTTTTGACGACCTTGACCTTGACCTTTGACCTATTTTAACCAAAAACAATAAGGCACCTAGAAATTTAATTCTCCATCATCTCTGAAAGTTTTAAGGTGATCTTGGCAAAATTGTGGCCAGGAGAGTGCAGACAAACAAACAAACAGACAGACAGACAAACAGACAGACAAACAGACATACGCAACTGAGCAATATGCTTGCCGAAATCTTTGATTCCGGCAAGCAACAAACTAGCTGCAAAAGTCGCCGTGTTATCAGCATTTACGTGAAATCATGTTTTTTTCTCGCTTGACGAGATATAGTACGAGATTTGGCAAGACGAGCAGTTTTATTATGTCAAGACGGCCAAACGTTACGAAATGGCGAAAACTACATCTGTCTAGCTGTAAAAGTTGCCGAGTTATTAGCATTTCTGTGAAATCTCCTTTTTTATCGTTTGACGAGATATGGTGCGAGATTTGGCCAGTCTTGCAGGTTTGTCATGTCAAGCCGTCCAAATGTTAATGAATGCCAAAAACTAGACCTGTCTAGCCGTGAAAGTCGCCGACTTATATGCATTTCTGTGAAATCTCGTTTTTCCACATTTGACCAGATGTAGTGCGAGATTTCGCCAAGTATCGCAGTTTTACTATGTCAAGTTGGCCAAATGTTACCAAATGCCAAAAACTAGACCTGAGTAGCTGTAAAAGTCGCCTAGTTATAAGCATTTCCATGATATCTCGTTTTTTTCTCGCTTGACGAGATATGGTGCGAGATTTGGCCTGATTTCTTTTCTGGCGTGTCAAGCTGGTCATATGTTATGAAATGCCGAAAACTAGATCTGTGTAGCTGTAAAAGTCGCCGAGTTATAAGCATTTCCGTGAAATCTCGTTTTTTCTCGTTTGACGATAAACCGAGCGAAATTTGACGAGACTTGCAATTGAATGACTTAGAACCAAGGGGAAGCAGCCTTATGCAAAAAACTAGACCCTTGAAACATAAATATTAACCGAGATAGAAGCCAAAAACTGCATATTTTCAGATCGTCAAGTTTAACCCACAAATTTGGTAACCATGGTAACGGCAGCACAAAGCTACATGTGCGGAGGAATAAGCCAATGTTCCTAGTTTAAGATACAACGATAAAAATTGTGCCATGTTTAAAATTATTTTAGATATTGCAGAAAAATGATATGTTACAGTGTTTCAGGTACCACGCCCCCTGGTGGCTATTTCCAAAAAATGAAAAACTGATTTCGAGATATTTATAAATAACACAAAATATATCAATTTCAAAGCCATTGTTAAAAAAATGCAACCTGTAGGTCATATTTAATGAAATCTCGAAGACTCTCGTTTGACGAGAAACGGTGCGAGATTTTGCAAAATTTTTGATTGGATCACCGAGAGCTCACCAAGGGCTACAAGATGCAAAAAATTGACCTCTCCAGCATAAAAACTGACAGAGTTAGAAGCTGAAAACTGCATATTTTCAAAATTCAAAAGTTTTACCCCAAAAATAGAGAAATCTGGCAATAGCGCACTTTGGCACCTATGCGCAAAAATAAGCCCATGGACCCCAGTTGAAGGTGCTGTGATGGAAATGGCCCAATGTTTAATAGTTCTGGAGGTATAGCACCAAAACAAATTTTCATGTTTTTTCATCTGCAACGCCCCCTGGCGGCCATTTCCAAAATCTGAAAAAACAATTTCGAGATATTCTTGTGTTACATAAAATATCTCAGAATCAGTACGATTGCTGCAAATTTGAAAAATATCAGGAAATTCCATGATTTCTCCCCAAAATTGCGTAACCATGGTAACAGCAAATTTAAGTAAGCTACATGTCAAAAGAAAGGCCAGGTGATGACGAAAAAAATGAGCTATTGCAGAAGTGGATAAGCCTATTTATGGCGAAGTTATAGTGCAAAAACCGTTAACCATACCTGTCGTGACCTTGACCTTGACCTTTGACCTATTTTAACCAAAAACAATAGGGCACCTAGAAATTATGTTTTTCATCATCCCTGTAAGTTTCAAGGTGATTGTGGCAAAATTGTGGCCAGGAGAGTGCAGACAAACAAACAGACAAACAGACAAACAGACATACGCAACTGAGCAATATGCTTGCCGAAATCTTTGATTCCGGCAAGCAATAAAGATGATTCAGAGGAAATTTACGCAATCCTTTACTGGCGCTTCTTCCGTTAAAAAAAGCCAGCTTTTACCGCTTATATAGGTATACGGTGACAGAAATTTCGTGTAAATTTGAAAACAGCATGTATCATGTTTAAGTTTAAACTTAAAGCGTAGGTTTTGTTTCATGTGAATTAGCATTGGCACCTCGGTTAAGGAATTGTTGTGGCTTTAAGGAGCACACTTATTGAATAAACTTATACAGCGGTAGTTATGCTATTCAGAGGCGAATTTCTACCGATTGACGTCAGAGTTGGCTCTAACAGTTTGATATAAATTCCAAAGTGGTCGGGTATAAAGTTTGACACCTACAGAGTCAAGTTAGGAATAGTCAGTTTCGGTGCTCATAGTAAATTGACAACCATTTTTGTAACGCCGTAATCAAGAGTTTCGATCAATTCAAACTTTTTAGTGTATGTGCCGTGTGGAAAGTTGGTATCTTTCATTCTGTGCCATCAAAATAAAAACATATTTGTCTATTTTGAAGGATATTTAAACACAATAAATATAGAATGAGTTTTGCAAATCTTATTCAAATCCTTTTTAAACAAAATCTGACAGCTAAACAATTTTTTCTTTGATTAATAGCAGATAAACTCTCTTCCTAGTTGGGTTCATGCACCATGGCTTCCCTCTTAACCATGCGCGTTACATAAGACAAATTATCTGCAGTGCAACCCTCACCAGGGTCGCATATAATAAAATGATAAAAACCCGATTTATAAACCATTAGACTAAATAAATGACTACAATGGAAAACGAGAATGGTATATGACATTATGGCTGCTTCCTGACTTCTCTATAGGACCGATTATTCATAATTTACAACTTTAAGGTTAAGCCGATTTATTTTTTTGCCATCAATCTGGAATAAAGTCAGTCTCTGATTTGATAAAAAAAGCGATAGAACGTGGTACGTTGGAGTTTTCCTCAAGGATCAAAGGAGAGACCCAGTGGAAATTCAAAACAAATTAGGTGGGGAATATATGCAGATGAACCTCTTCAAGGCAAAGGCAAATAAAATTGCAAATAAATACGGTTGCAGGCCCGCTGGTGCAATCAGGAGATTTAAATTCTTTAAAACAGTCTGTTGTTATCTTTTGCTTCTTTGCGCTGGTCAGTCTCTTTATTCAGCGGTCTCTCTTCTAAGTTTTCCATACCCTTGTGTTTGACACAAAAGTTACGAGGCTCATGTTTATTTGCAATAAATCATGTTTTTGTCAGATACGTTCAGCAGTGCTTAAAAGAAAGTGACATATTTTAAAGTTGACAAATTTTAAATTTGGTCTGGAGTGATCAGTGTTTGATCTGAATTTGTCGTTATACTTTCGGTTTGTACTGATTGTCTCCTGTTGAGTTTGTGTTGTGGAAATGAGGAGTGATGTTAGAACTATCCTAGTTAATGACTCGAAGCTAAGTGAATGTTTTTCCAGGCACAACATAACGGCATGCGTAAATATGTAAATACATTTAGAGGACCAATTGTCCAGTCCAGCAATGCCTTAAAATGTTCCGGTTTCGTGTTCTGGCATATTGTTCCAGTCTGGTGTTCAGTTTATTGATCCAGTCTTCTGTTCCAGTATAACATTCCAGTCTAGTGTCCCGATGTAAAGATTCAGTTTTGTATTTTTTGTTCCAGTCTAGTATTAAGTACTAAGACCTAGCCTACCTTCCAAGTATATTGGTACAGTCTTTAGTTCCAGTATACATTTCCTATCTTGTGTTTTAATGTTAAGTTCCAGTGCAGGGTTCCAGTATAAAATTCTAATGTAGGGTTTTTTATGACATTTTCGAGACGATATCGGAAGGTGTTTGATGCCATTTGCGGCATATTGTGTTTCGCATTTCAAGTTTCATGTGTTGATGTTTCAGATATTGTTTCCTACGTGGAAGAATATGTATTTATTATCTGATGTTGAGACAGAATTGTTTGTTTTGTCAAGATAAATCAAACACGCACCAAGAAGTCCGATAAGAAACTCACTATTACAGATACGCAAGGTTTGTTGCGTCAAATCATCTGTGGAATAAAGGAAAATAGATTTTCTTGTCGACATTTCAACCCGAACTCAGTGTTAGCCGTCGCCGACAAGTAGGTCGCTGGGGAAGTTAAGGGTCATTAGGTAATTTTGTCATGTAATGATGCAATGTTCGTTATGTTGCAATTCTATTATACATGGTGATAACCAGGGGCGTAAAAATAAGGGGGTTGGGGTATATTCCCCCCCCCCCCCAACTTTTTTTTTTGGGGGGGGGGGGGATTCAATGTAATCATCCGCCCACTATTCAGAGAATAATATATATATATATATACAAATATATTGCAAATAAAATATATTAATCGAATTATAGTCTTTGCTTCCGTTTATGAGTTTACAATGACACATTATATCTAAACCTGGTTTAGCATTAACATATTATAAACATAATACCTTTTTTTCTAAAACCTTATACTGAATTGTAATATATTTTAAATTTGATCAAGTGTATATATGGAGCGTGTTGGCGTAATGGATAGGGCGCGGGACCTGTGACCGCCGTGGCGGATCAAAGATGTTGATAAGGAGGGGACACAACTGCTTAAAGGGTGTGATTTTTATGTACTATGCTCACCATCTCCATAAAAAAAGGAACGTCGAATGTTTACACAAAAATAACAAGGCCATGTGTTCAGTCTCCGTTGTGACCTTAAGTATAGTGGCAGTTGTGAAGGAAAATGAGCGATAATTGGGCATTCAAATCGTAAATAAATTTAAAATCTTGAACGAGTGAAATCAAAATAACCTTTATTAAACTCAAGTTATACATCTCTCTCTAAGGAGCACGGGGAACTACTTTTCCACCACATCCTGACCTATAATTTACTTGGACCACAGTCTTCATAAAACTTTATCATTATCATTGCCATTCCTTTAAGCCAAAGTACAAACCTTGTACGGATACAACAAATCCATATTCATACTATACCAAGCAGGTGCGCTTTTAACATAAGACACCTACCCAAAGTCTTTACCACAAGGGTGCATTCTCTTTACCCAGGGGTGAATGGGTACTGGTCATGGGCGGCAGGCAATGTAAAACGGATAACAGTATAGCGCCTGATATTGCTGCTTGGGTTGTATGCTCCCAAGGAGCCCAGAAAGGCTAAATGGATGAACAGGCCCGAAAGATGCAGAAAGGTACAGCCGTATGAGACTGACATCGTCGGTGATATCAGACTATAAACCTCTACCTCAACCTGTTTACCTTTTTTTATTTGAAATGCGTCATACAAACGCTATTATATTTCAAATGTGTCATGCAAACACTTAAACAGATATGTATATATACATGTGTGTCTGTATGTGTCAACCCCCGTATCATAAACTTATATATGGTGATAAACTGATCGCAACTAATAAAGTTTCCAACAACACGACTAAATAACGGCTTCTCGAGTGCCCTATTTCACATTTGATCGTATTTTAAGAACAAAACAAAGTATGGCGCACCATTATACCTAAAAAAAATGTTAACTGGAATTTACACTATCCCTCCACACATTATCAGCAAAGTCTGATCATAACTTTTTAACTCCATGATAGATATAGTTTGTACTGGAACATTTCTGATGCCTTACGATGTATGCCTAGGCTGATGAGTTTATTTCTATATCTATATTTGATGAAAAGCTTCAATTTAATACAATTATATACAATGTAACTTATGGATAATGAGGTGAACGTGTTTTTATTAATTTTCTATATCATTAGTAACCGGAAAAAAATTCAGTTCCGAAGTCGGCACTGTATTCGTTTTCTAAAGCTTACAGACATAAACACATGGATCAACACGTGAACTTATGAATACATTTATATATAAAAAGACAAGTTGTCCATGGGGAGAGTGAATGATTGTAATAATATATTAATATCTCCTGCATGTCAATATAGGCATATGTTATAAGCATTATCGGCGCTTCATCGTAATAGTTAATTTTTATGTGTGCAATACAGAACAGGGGCGGATACAGAATCTTAGAAAAGTGGGGATTCGGCACCCTGGTGCAGAATAAAAAGTTTGCCGGGAGTGCCAGTATAGACTTAAGACTCTTGTGCAGAAGTAAAGGGATCAAAAGGGGCAAAACCCGATGTGTTTTTCGGTATCAGGCGGTTATTATTATCTTTACAAGATATTTATTTTTATTGCAAAAGAGGAGTCGCGCGCCACCTGCGCCCTTCTAACTCATCTCAGAATAACTTTATTTAACCTATGTTATGCTCCGTTTCAATTGGTGTTAATAATATATATATATTTTTTATCTTTTAGCCAAAGAGATCACAGGCGAAGGTGCCAGTAGTCTGTAATCAGCCTGTCGTCTGTAAGGTGCCAATCGTCTGTCAGGTGCCATCCGTCTGTAAGGTGCCAATCGTCTGTCAGGTGCCAGTCGTCTGTAAGGTGCCTGTCGTCTGTAAGGTGCAAGTCGTCTACGTGTATTGCAGAAATCTTTGGATCTGGATAGAAGACAGATCTCGAATCACGACTTGAAGGTAAGTACACATTATAATGATTCGTCTATATTTTTATTGAAAACTGCTGCGGATACGAAAAAAGTATTTTTTCAAGTTAGGAAAATGTAGAGTTCTTGTACTATGGGACACACGTAGTCGAATTATTTCCATTCAAATTCCTATACCATATAATAAAAAACTGTAGGAAATATTTGGAAAACATAAGGCAATGGTAGCTATATATATAAATATATATATATATATATATATATATATATATATATACGATTTTATGGAAAAAAATACACAAGAGAAAAAAAAACTGGAAATCCCAAGGAGCCCAGAAAGGCTAAATGGATGAACAGGCCCGAAAGATGCAGAAAGGTACAGCCGTATGAGACTGACATCGTCGGTGATATCAGACTATAAACCTCTACCTCAACCTGTTTACCTTTTTTTTATTTGAAATGCGTCATACAAACGCTATTATATTTCAAATGTGTCATGCAAACACTTAAACAGATATGTATATATACATGTGTGTCTGTATGTGTCAACCCCCGTATCATAAACTTATATATGGTGATAAACTGATCGCAACTAATAAAGTTTCCAACAACACGACTAAATAACGGCTTCTCGAGTGCCCTATTTCACATTTGATCGTATTTTAAGAACAAAACAAAGTATGGCGCACCATTATACCTAAAAAAAATGTTAACTGGAATTTACACTATCCCTCCACACATTATCAGCAAAGTCTGATCATAACTTTTTAACTCCATGATAGATATAGTTTGTACTGGAACATTTCTGATGCCTTACGATGTATGCCTAGGCTGATGAGTTTATTTCTATATCTATATTTGATGAAAAGCTTCAATTTAATACAATTATATACAATGTAACTTATGGATAATGAGGTGAACGTGTTTTTATTAATTTTCTATATCATTAGTAACCGGAAAAAAATTCAGTTCCGAAGTCGGCACTGTATTCGTTTTCTAAAGCTTACAGACATAAACACATGGATCAACACGTGAACGTATGAATACATTTATATATAAAAAGACAAGTTGTCCATGGGGAGAGTGAATGATTGTAATAATATATTAATATCTCCTGCATGTCAATATAGGCATATGTTATAAGCATTATCGGCGCTTCATCGTAATAGTTAATTTTTATGTGTGCAATACAGAACAGGGGCGGATACAGAATCTTAGAAAAGTGGGGATTCGGCACCCTGCTGCAGAATAAAAAGTTTGCCGGGAGTGCCAGTATAGACTTAAGACTCTTGTGCAGAAGTAAAGGGATCAAAAGGGGCAAAACCCGATGTGTTTTTCGGTATCAGGCGGTTATTATTATCTTTACAAGATATTTATTTTTATTGCAAAAGAGGAGTCGCGCGCCACCTGCGCCCTTCTAACTCATCTCAGAATAACTTTATTTAACCTATGTTATGCTCCGTTTCAATTGGTCTTAATAATATATATATATTTTTTATCTTTTAGCCAAAGAGATCACAGGCGAAGGTGCCAGTAGTCTGTAATCAGCCTGTCGTCTGTAAGGTGCCAATCGTCTGTCAGGTGCCATCCGTCTGTAAGGTGCCAATCGTCTGTCAGGTGCCAGTCGTCTGTAAGGTGCCTGTCGTCTGTAAGGTGCAAGTCGTCTACGTGTATTGCAGAAATCTTTGGATCTGGATAGAAGACAGATCTCGAATCACGACTTGAAGGTAAGTACACATTATAATGATTCGTCTATATTTTTAGTGAAAACTGCTGCGGATACGAAAAAAGTATTTTTTCAAGTTAGGAAAATGTAGAGTTCTTGTACTATGGGACACACGTAGTCGAATTATTTCCATTCAAATTCCTATACCATATAATAAAAAACTGTAGGAAATATTTGGAAAACATAAGGCAATGGTAGCTATATATATAAATATATATATATATATATATATATATATATACGATTTTATGGAAAAAAATACACAAGAGAAAAAAAAACTGGAAATCCCAAGGAGCCCAGAAAGGCTAAATGGATGAACAGGCCCGAAAGATGCAGAAAGGTACAGCCGTATGAGACTGACATCGTCGGTGATATCAGACTATAAACCTCTACCTCAACCTGTTTACCTTTTTTTTATTTGAAATGCGTCATACAAACGCTATTATATTTCAAATGTGTCATGCAAACACTTAAACAGATATGTATATATACATGTGTGTCTGTATGTGTCAACCCCCGTATCATAAACTTATATATGGTGATAAACTGATCGCAACTAATAAAGTTTCCAACAACACGACTAAATAACGGCTTCTCGAGTGCCCTATTTCACATTTGATCGTATTTTAAGAACAAAACAAAGTATGGCGCACCATTATACCTAAAAAAAATGTTAACTGGAATTTACACTATCCCTCCACACATTATCAGCAAAGTCTGATCATAACTTTTTAACTCCATGATAGATATAGTTTGTACTGGAACATTTCTGATGCCTTACGATGTATGCCTAGGCTGATGAGTTTATTTCTATATCTATATTTGATGAAAAGCTTCAATTTAATACAATTATATACAATGTAACTTATGGATAATGAGGTGAACGTGTTTTTATTAATTTTCTATATCATTAGTAACCGGAAAAAAATTCAGTTCCGAAGTCGGCACTGTATTCGTTTTCTAAAGCTTACAGACATAAACACATGGATCAACACGTGAACGTATGAATACATTTATATATAAAAAGACAAGTTGTCCATGGGGAGAGTGAATGATTGTAATAATATATTAATATCTCCTGCATGTCAATATAGGCATATGTTATAAGCATTATCGGCGCTTCATCGTAATAGTTAATTTTTATGTGTGCAATACAGAACAGGGGCGGATACAGAATCTTAGAAAAGTGGGGATTCGGCACCCTGGTGCAGAATAAAAAGTTTGCCGGGAGTGCCAGTATAGACTTAAGACTCTTGTGCAGAAGTAAAGGGATCAAAAGGGGCAAAACCCGATGTGTTTTTCGGTATCAGGCGGTTATTATTATCTTTACAAGATATTTATTTTTATTGCAAAAGAGGAGTCGCGCGCCACCTGCGCCCTTCTAACTCATCTCAGAATAACTTTATTTAACCTATGTTATGCTCCGTTTCAATTGGTGTTAATAATATATATATATTTTTTATCTTTTAGCCAAAGAGATCACAGGCGAAGGTGCCAGTAGTCTGTAATCAGCCTGTCGTCTGTAAGGTGCCAATCGTCTGTCAGGTGCCATCCGTCTGTAAGGTGCCAATCGTCTGTCAGGTGCCAGTCGTCTGTAAGGTGCCTGTCGTCTGTAAGGTGCAAGTCGTCTACGTGTATTGCAGAAATCTTTGGATCTGGATAGAAGACAGATCTCGAATCACGACTTGAAGGTAAGTACACATTATAATGATTCGTCTATATTTTTAGTGAAAACTGCTGCGGATACGAAAAAAGTATTTTTTCAAGTTAGGAAAATGTAGAGTTCTTGTACTATGGGACACACGTAGTCGAATTATTTCCATTCAAATTCCTATACCATATAATAAAAAACTGTAGGAAATATTTGGAAAACATAAGGCAATGGTAGCTATATATATACATATATATATATATATATATATATATATATATATATATACGATTTTATGGGAAAAAATACACAAGAGAAAAAAAAACTGGAAATTTTGACACGCCCAAGGTTCAATTATGATCAGTTTTCTCTGTCTAGTATATAGTTTACCTACGTCTGCCCTCTATTTGTCTCTTCTGTTCAAAAGATACTGTACAAATCTATGCTTGATTTTATTGCATATTGTGGAGAAATGGGTCTCAAAGTAGAAATACTTTACTTCAGATCTAAATAGGTCTTACAGCAGCAAAATTGTGCGTTCTCAAATTGCTTTTGATTTTTCAAAATGTCTGTATATGACCTGCACAAAGACACACTTATATATAGCGAGTTTTCGCCCATGATGTCAAAGCCTTTTATTGATCCACCTCTTGGTAAACACCTTGTTTCCACCTTATAAGTTTTCACGCTTTTGATCATTCATTAACTAACCACCTGCCTCCAGCTCTCCTTATGTTTGTCCAATTTTTCGTGTACCTGTCACCTGATACATACCTGATGAGGTGTCCACATCCGGCAAACAACAAAAAAAAAAGCATACCAGAAAGAAATGTTTCAGTAATTATTTACGCTTGTAGAATATTAACATTATATCTCGTGGTAAATTTTCATCTGGCATGAAACCCGATTACTGATTTTTTTCAGTGTGGCTTTTATAATGTCTGCGCCGTTAAATCAAAGTAAATTAGACATCTGAACAGGTAACAAGGTATTTAATGGTTGACGTGTCCCTTTGGTGACTGACAGACGATTTAAACTTGTCTCGTGCCTCGCCGTTTCCTCTTGGACAGCGCTTTTGTCATAACTATGTGACATTACCGGCGGTAAAGCCGTTTCAATGGATATTTACGGTGACATTTCATTTCGTGCCTGTTGGACCTCCTAGAAAAGAAGCCGTTCTTGCATTCAGGCGGAATACAATGGTTTCAGGTTTACCGTCATTTTCTTATGTTTCATTTTGTCATACAAATAACAAGGTTGAGACTCTCCGAGTGGTTTTCAATCCATTATATAATCAGCATATCTGCTAGAACGGAGGTTTACTGGTTGAACAAACGCTTCACCGTCTTTGTTGTAAATCTGGGAATCAAATTTATAATATAAATAAAAAAAAACAATAAAATAATATAAATTGAAAGATGCTTCATGCCGAACCCCTAAATTTTACACCTTATAATACTCGTTTCACTCAAGATATACAGATATGCATACTAATTACGCATATAAACATGGAATGTAGCTCTTTATGTTTGCAAAAAAATCTAAAAACACCTAGAAAATGACTTCATGACAACCTCTGAGTTGGACCTCTGAGGGACCGTCATAGTGTCCATTGTTGCCCTTTGATTGTTTAATAAACTGGCACCGTGTGCAACTGTGACTTTTAGAATGTGGCCCCCGGTCACGTGAGACTAATGCATTTAAAAAAATCCCATAGGGGAATCCCAGCAGGCATGATGTCTATCTGGATTCAGAAGCTTATTTGATACTCTGAAAACGGACGATGTATTAAGTTTCAGGATTTCGACTTAACTTATTTCAGTAATGTGTAAACGTCAAGTCACTGTCTGTCGGACACAGCTACACTTTCTCGTAAAGAAACAATTCATAGCTAGTATATATGTTATGCTAGCTATTGCAACATGCCCCTTTCCAAATTACAAATCGAACCTTAATAATAGGCTTCTGTGGCCCAAGGGTAGAGCACAGGACTCAAAGCCGGGAGATCTTGAGTCGAATCTCAGCCGAAGCGGCTTAATTGGAAGGTTGTGCTCCACGGCTGTATTTTGCTCACAAACGAGAGCGCCTTTCGGGGTTACCTCGGTGGTATGACCCAGCAATGGGGACGATAACGAACCTAGGGCCCGCATTTGCAGTAGTCATCGGGCCTGGTTAACGCTAGGTTTAAAAAAAATAACAGGGAGCGTGTGATACTACGCTATCACGTAGTCCGAAACCAGAATGGAATTCTGCAGATGTACATATACGGAGTTAAGTTAGCATTAAAAATGGAGGCGGTTTTCTCCACCAAAAAATATATATATATATATATAAAAAATCGAACCTTAATCATTTGTAGTCATTAGCGTTAGGGTAATGTTATCTCTTGTATAGCGAACACTTTGCAACAAAAGTGAAGCCACATATGACACTTTACTTTGTGGGATAATATGCAAAAATATGCAAGCACGTGTAATGGTAGGAGACAACAAACTGAAATATGCATCCAGAGTAATTCACTATCGACTTATCAAGCACAGTTGTTGTCCACAATATCAAGAGCTTTGATTTATAGGAAACATATCAAGCATAAACGGTTAGGATTAGGCTTGGTGTTCTCGAATTTCAGGTTTCTGCTTTTATACCCTGCTCCTTATGCATGCAAATAAACGAACATAATCTTTATCTTGTCAAGGCTTATATACGTAAATTATACGTAAAGCCAAATAAAAAAAAAAGGTTTGTTCTCATTCACTTTTTTTCAGAAACCAATGCGGACGGGCGATTTTTTAAAAACCTTTTCTTGTATATGTCGATAAAAATGTCATATGATCAGGGAAAAGCATGATAATAACAGTTTTTTTTGCTTAACAGTTAAAAGCACTACATAACAAAGGAAATCTTATCAAAATTGTTTTGTTTTATCGATCTTTTAAAGAACTTGTCCGAGCGGCTGGAGCTCAAATTGGTAAGTTTTTATTGAAAATCAAAATAACAATTTTTGATGCGGGGGATTAAAATTGACGCGGGCGGTGCCTGAGAACCATACCTTTTATTTATTTTTTTATTATTTTTTTTTTATTTATTTTCTTTTTTTCTACAGAATACTTTTAATTACATGTATACACAGATATACAACATGTACACTTCTTCTTACCAATAATAATAATAATAATAATAATAATAATAATAATAATAATTATTATTATTATTATTATTATTATTTTTATAAAACAAAAAATGATAAATAATAAGAATAATTATCGACGCGCATCAACATCATCGTCACGGTAAAATAATAATAATATAGTCATAGTTATATATATATATATATATATATATATATATATAATATTCTTATTTTAAAGAACATAGGCACAATAGATGCAGCTGTCAGTCCTGACTAATCTCATTGGCATTAGTAAATTAGTAAGTTGCCAAGTGGACATATTGAATGCCTAAGGTTTCCTTTTTGCAGGTACAGGGCTTAGGTTTTGCAGACATGATGGATTTGATCCAGAACCGGGCTGTAATGTCACAGAGTGAGCCTGAATGCACTATAAAGGTTTCTTTGTTTCGAAAATTGAATTAAACCAACATCTGCCTCCATCTATTCTTATTTTCTCTGCCATCGGAACTGATTTTAATTATTTCAGATTTAGGAAAGATATGGATTATTTTAAAAAAGGTTTGAATTTATGTTACTGATTGTTTAGTGGGTCGGGATAAATACATAAGTGCACTTACACAATCATACTAGAGAACTTGTATTAGAAATATCAAGAATATTAACAATCCACAGTGAGATATCTAATTTGATCTTAATGTAATTATAATAACTTATGTTCCGCTAGAACGTGTTCATACGTAAGTTATATTTTAAGTGATGTTGTTGTGTGTGTTTGCTTATTTGTTCGAAATTGGTACAAATGAATGAAATCTGACAATACATAGTTATATTACTAATTCATCTATCAGAGGAAACCCAAATTTCTGAATATAGAATCGTTTGGTCAGATAACCTGAAACATTAAATTAAGTGTTTCATGAGAGGTACCATAGACCTAACAATTATTCGAGCCGTTCATAACTCTTTAAATGAAGATTTTCCAGCAACCGGACGACCAATGAAATAATTAAAAATTAAAAAAAATCTAGTGAGGAAGGTATAACAGTTACTGACCTGTCATTACTCGCTTGCGTCAACCTAATACGCCAGGTTTTCTTCCCACGTTAAGTGTGTAATTACCTGTTTATATTAAGAATAATGCATAGTGAACAGATATTGTAGAAACAATATAGATTAAGATCTTATATTACAGGGAAATGGTTATATGCTAAATCTGCCACTGATTTAGAAAAAGATCAAACTTTCAGATCGCCTCTACCGATTCTGTTATATCGCTTCATTTGACATTTGACTTTATCGGTTCCGTGTCCGATATAAAAAAAACAACAAAGTAAGGGCTTTGCACTTCTGGTTTGTAGGCAGGGGAATTTCGTGCATTTCAACAATAGAGGTTTACCTTCAATACAAACATGCGACTTTTTAACGAACACATCAAACTATAAGCTGATAGAAAATAGTCCTCTTTAAGAATGACAACAAAAGAATATCACCGTTAGAAATTTCATATATGTTATATATAACGTAATTATATGTGTAATACACAAACACAAACACACACATGTTTCTGTATCTATGCTTGTTGCTCGATTTTATTCCTGTTATGATAAGGGTCTTTTGTAGACCATAGATCAAAGGGTGTGTGTAGGTGTTATAGAATATGTAAAAAATCAATATTACGTATTGCTAGGTGGGTGACGCCTCGCACCAGGAGCAAAATCTTCCATTCTGGATATCAAACGATGAATTTGAGACAAGGCAGTAGATCAGAGCCACGCCCTAATATCTTAACTATAAGTTGACGTCAAGGCACCGTTTACAGAAACCCCGAAAGTTATTACACATTAGTGTAATCATATGGTGACATTCAATCTCGACCAAATACGATTATTACATAAAAGACACAGACATACACCCAAAAGAAAACAATGACAGAGCATGAGGGTCAGAAAAATTGATCCTGCTCGGCTCCTCTGGTCTGTCTGACTGGTGGAAATTCTAACGTTTTTTGCCATCGCCAGAAGGTTCATCTCCGTTTGCGTGTGTGTCTGTGAGTGTTCACAATATTACTCCCGCTATCATGACCAGAATCAAATGAATTTTTTTTTCGGGATTTCGGGCATTTTGGGAATAGGTCAATGAAGAAACGATCAACTTTTAGTGAAATCGGCTCATAATCGGGATTCAGGTACGTCATCAAGTTATATTCACAAATGTTAATTAAGTCACTTACGCACGAATAAACCTGAGAATGTGGCTCAGTAAGTGAATGCAATAGGAACCCGCCACATCTGCCAGGGGCAAGGAGACTTAGCCCGTGTACAGACTAGGCATATTACGGGATTCGAGATCGATATAGTGGCACAATGGGACCTGCTCTCGACGTGATCTAGTTAAGATCGATCTCTTTGAGACCTCCTACAGACCCGTGTGTTCCCGTGTGTAAAGGCAAGCGGTCTATATTGGGATCGAACTCCATATATCGCGCATTGGGCGAGACCGAGGATCCGGTCTCATTGTGACCTGTTCGAGACCGGTTCCACTGACTGATGTTGGGCTGTGTGAACATAGCCGGTCTCGATAGGATTCATCTGACATCAGATCCCACTATCAGCTCAGTTTTGCTTTAGGTAAAGGTTTTCCTGCACAACAACCCAGCACGGTCCCAGTTCCTTCCATTCAGCTATTTTAAAACCTTGCATTGGATCTGCTTGTGAGTAAACGCTGTCCGTTACGGGATGCCCGACATTGCGCATGCCGATATCGCGCATTGTAATTGGCCAAGGCCATGGATTAGCCATACATTTTAGCACCAGCAGAATATTCCAAATTCTTCTTGTTTCACAATAAAGAATACAAAACGTTAACAATATTTGGAAATCGGCAAAGTTATGATATTTCACCGAAAAAAAAAATTGAATTTAAATTTTTTTTCTTAAATCAATATCTCGATTTTTAATTTCATGCACAAATATAGAGATAAACTAGATTATTAATAAATCGTAACTTTCAGAGCTGAGACATGTAACAAGGTAGTGTGTTAGCACTTCATTCCAAAATGTAAATTATATATAAAACATGTTTATAGTAAACAGAATCAGGTACTCAGGTATCTTCAGGCCAAGTTGAAACTCTTCGGTTTGAGCAGTAGAAAACTTCTCACAAATTAAAATCATGCTTTCAGTGTGTTGTTTAACCAAGCTGCTTTTCCAGTTCTATTTACTTTCCATATAAAAATAGCACCTAATCATAAATGGCGAGAAGCATCGACTTTGAGCATTTATAATATACAGTTTGTTATTTTGCACGTCAAGCTAACAATTCATCTTCAGGAATTAGAAAAAAAAGAAAGGGTTTGTTTAAGAAATAAATATTAGTTGTAAATGCAATATAAATTTTTTGCCAATTACCGGTCAACTTTTTATCTGTTGATACAAAGGCAACGAGGAAATTGTAGCGAAGAACTCCTGAACTGTTAACTATTAATAGAATGCCTTGGTCTTACAATAATGAACATCAAAGGATACTTGTAGGCGTTATAGAACCAATAAAGCACTTTGTAAACTGCAAATGTCTCATCCCCTACCTGGAAATGTCTTCTTTCGTTATGTACCAGCCAATGAAATGAAGGTTACGGAAAAGAGGTAATTTAAAAAAAAAACATGGAATTTACTTCCCAAGTATTCATCAAGTGTTCTTTGGCCTTCAGGAAAGTGCATATAATAATGTGTAGCAAACAAAAATCATATTCAAGTTTTTTTTTCACATTTGTTTCACCGGCATAATAGTTATAGCAAGAACTGCTACATTTTGAAACTGAATGATATAGACGTTTTTCAATATGAAGGATAAATAATTATCTGAGTACTTAAAGAAAATATAATTAATTTAGCTTTATGAGAACTAGTCTAATTTTAGAAACGCTAATTGATAGTTGCTCAGGACACTAATTACATGTAAAAGAACAACCGCATTTATCCATGCAAGAACAATCGCATTTAACTTATTGCATTTAACTAACCCTAACTTATTTGATTATCATTTTGGAACAACCACAAAAAAAAATATATCAAGATAAAATATAACAAGGTCATGTTAAAGATAAAAAGGTGACGTTGAATATAAAAATAAGAATGTTTCATTCCTTTTAGAAATCAACTGTTTTTTGCCAGACTTTGAAAATAAACACGTGTGGGTGAAAATAAAGACTGGGTGGGTGAATTACATTTTATAAATAAAAACCAACAGGGTTAACTTAATACATTCACACAGTACAGAAACGCACTAATTGGACAAGGAACACTTGTGTCGGCAATAAACAATGTAAAAACAAAACTAGAATAATTTCGATACTTAATTATTAATTAAGTTGAATTGAATTATATTTTAGGTGAGAAAGCAGGTGTTAGTAAGTAGGACAAAGACTGAAAATAAGATCAAAGATCAAATATAAAAACAGGCATAAAATAATAAACTCCGGATTGCAACGTTTAAAAATCTGTTAACGTTTGCATGATAGTTAGTTTACTTTATCACAAGCCTATCGAATGTTTTAACGAACAAAGGTGGCAATCTTGTAAGGAGATGAAACCCTATGAAATATTCTTGTTGAGTGGGATCTTTCCTTTTTTTCTGAGAAATCGACTCTCTCCAATTTTCATATCGACAACATGTGACCTCATACCTTGATCAAATTATAGGTGCCCATTCACTTACTTTTTGAAAAATCAGTTATGTGATTTCTGGCTTCCTCTCTGTATATAATAATGATCTCAGGGTAATTTTGGTCGTGAAAAGTTCTTATAACGCCTTCGTGAGGGATGTATGAACTTGTTTATCAACATGTTTGTAAACACAGCAATGTTAACAAACGGGAAAAACATGTAACCTTAGATGGTAGGTTGCATATATGCGGAGGTAGAATGGTCACGGTGTCAGTCTTAATGAGCGGGGTCTGAATGGGCGTGCTGCTTTTGAGCGTGGTCCTAATGCGCGAGGTCTGGATGGGCGCGTGACCTAATTAGATCTTGATGGGCGTGGGCCGTCTGGCCGTGTTGCACTATGTGAATGGAGAGGAACGCTCGTATCTTTGATATTCCTTCACTTATATCAATAAACAATTCTGAAAATAACAAAGGAGTATGACTGGCCGTGTACGACCATGTATATAGAGATTACCGTCGGTATTTTTTTACGAACCGTCAGTGATATCGTTTAACAATCATGGAAAACAACAAAGCAGTACCGGTCGCCGTGCCTGTCCATGTGAATTTAGAAAAGCGTCGGTATTTTTAAAAAACTTTTAGTCATATCTTTAACAAATCGTGAAAATAACAAAGCAGCAGTTTTTAAGGTGCTACGTACTTAACACTGGATACGATCGGCCATTGACTTACGGCCAACCGCTTGGCATGACACGCATGACGGGTGACCTACTTTCCATCAAAAGGAATGCCCGGCAAGATTGCCGCAAAATCAAATTATTTTAAATGATGCCCCCGCCCCCTTCAGATATTAAGGAACCCATTCAGACCCCGCTCATTAAGACCGTAATCATGGTCACTTGTTGCGAAACGCCATTAGCAAAGCTCTGGCTATTCTGACTTGCTGCCAGGTATCCTTGTTGAATTTGTTTTGATTATTTTGGCGGGCCCACACATATTATACACATGTTGATATAAACAAAACAGGCAGCCTGTTTGCGGTAATATCTAAGTTTCCTGGCCTATTTATATTAAAGCTCCAAGGGGCTACATTTATTTTATAAAGGTCAGATAGGTGATTGGGCCACTTTTAGAAAAGGAAAGGCTTTGGTCACTTGAGAAGCTATTGAACAAATTGCTGCCATACAAGTTTAAAGCGGGATTCAAATCTCAGCAGAGTCGGATAGTGTGGAACTGAGTGTTTGGACCTGGCGGACTCATATGCACTCTATTTAATGCCCTCTGTATGGGCTAGTTAACCGGCTTTCAGGGACACCGGGGATTCGTGAATTGCATACTGAAGATTACTCCGTGAAGCAGAAAAACTATCCCTCGGATAGAACCGGATACTTATTTTTTCATGCCGAACAAGATAAACTTCAATATTTTGACAAAGAATTTCGGTTGTTCATTTAATCAAGGGGAAATTCTATATGGGGATCAGTATCAAATTACGTGCGTGGATTAATTCGTGAATAAATATTAATTATCAATCCAGCAAGCCATAATGTTACCTTGTCATTGTAATCTAAGAACGTGGCACAAAACAAAACTTGCTCGAAGTTTTCTGCGGCGCAGGCTTTACAACTTTATTGCAATCTAATAATCTCTAAAGAGGAACACGCGCTTTTCATTTACCAATAATTTGTGACGTAGTTGTCAGTGGACAATATGGTTCACTCTTAATTAAGTGGTGTACTGGCAGCAACAACTCCCAATGGAGGACTTAATTAAACAAGAAACAAACAATATTCTCCGACGTCAAGCCAAAAATATTTACGCTGTTCTGTGTATAATCCGGCTTTCCCGCGCATGGATGCATAAGTTAGTCTGGTAGCTTTCCAATGGGGGGGGGGGGGGGGGGATTAGGATGGATGGTAGGGGGCTCTCGGTTTCGCATACACTTCGCAGTCAATTAACAAACATCAATTTACGGAATACTTGGAATACGAGGGACTACAACTGATTATAGCATGATTATACCAAGGCTAGGTGGCAAGGGTTATTATGTTTAAGTCGTGGTTATTTGGCTTGTCTGTGCATAAATTTACTCAAATTGTGAACAGATTTTGAGAATATTTTGTTGAGGAGTAGGGTAACACGCAAGGAAAAATCAGTTAAGATTTGGAGGTAATCTTAATATACCTTTTATATTTCAATTCTAGGCATTCAATCTCATTGCTACTAAAATATTACATGGGGCTGTTTCAATTTAATCGACTATTTATCGGTATCATTGGAATGTTGTTTAACTGAGTGATCTTGTTCTGAACACATTTAAAAAGTTAGAAGAACGCCCATTTAAGAATCTTTTGAATTTGGAGGTTATCTGACTCACGATGAAATTCAAATTTTTGGGATAGAATTTAGATTGTTCACCTAATTAAGTTGATATTCTACATGAAGATCAATATCAAATGACGGGCTTGTTATTGTTCGTGAATGAATATTAATCATCACCCCGGCAAACCATAATATGAATGAAAGCTGCACAAAACAAAACTAACTCGAAAATTTTGCGTTATTTCTTTTGTGCTAAAGTTCTGAACAGTTTATATTTAATTTTGTTGAGGTTTAGGGTAACACCTACGGAACAATCCATTAACAGTCGGAAGTAATCTGAAACACCAGTTTATATTTAAATTCATTATCAATGCTACTGTAATATAAGCTAAATACAGTGTCATTTATAATTGTAAGCCTTGATTTACTGGCAACATGCAAGACCTTTTACAAAATCTAAAGTATAAATGACTTGTCTTTCGACTGACCTTCGACGGAAGTTCATCTTATTTAGAAGGTTATATTTTCTGGATACTTCATAATTTGCGAATATCGTGAATTTTAAATCCTCCCGAAAAATAGGCAAGCTGAGTATAACGATAGGTTGAGCCACACTTAGGCTGTGACAGTTAAACATCAATATAGTGTTATGGAACCTAATATAAACAGATCACGTATGCGTGATGAACACAAATTTTGTAATGGAGATAAACAAATCAGATTCTGTAACACTAGGCAGCGTGAAATGTCTAGGGGAATGAATAAAGAAGTCAGTGGTTTTTTGTCAACAAATAACCATAATTTATTCTTAAAACAACCCTATCATTACAATACACTAAATCAATACAAGTAAAACAGCGGTATAACAACAAATCAATACAATCACACAGAAAAATAATCAATGTGGACAGTACCTGGATACCAACACTGTCACTACGATAAGTTCTTTAAATGTATACTCTCGGAGAATGACAGTCCAGTGTAAAGCTCTTGTAACAATCCAGAAAGTAAACTGAAGTCCAAATGCACAGAATCCAGGAGAACCTCTGAAGAAATTCTATAATTGCCGCACACGTCGGATAAGGTCCCAGAAACTGACATACGCTTCTGCGTCCGCTGGAAAACTTCTCTGCTCTCTGCCCCCGGCTCTAAAACACAGCCCCTTTATATACTCTTCACCCCAAGTGGAGAATTTTCCACCTCTAGAACATTCGAAGAATAATACATTATACACGGTAAGCACGCGTCACAGGAATTATCTAGAAGAACATAGCCGTGTGTATCCCCACACACCAGGGTCATCAAGTGACCCACGATCAGGCGTGAAAGCAAAGGCTAACAAGACAACGAGAGTTCAACCAGTACGGATTAAACATAGAATGTAACAAACGGCCCGGCGAGAGTGTCACAACACGAGTTACATCCGTGTCACACAATAAAAAGAGCACCTGTAACAATAGAAGACTTTGACTGCGGCTCTATGTCCCTTATCCCCGTTTGCGCCAAAACAGAAGCAGATACGGGGGATGTGGGGACTACCCCTCCCCCTAATTTTTTCAGCCGCCGCAACATTTTTAAAGGGTTTCAGATCAATATTTGCTTTGTCAATAGTCTTCCTTGACCCCCTTTTCTAACACCTGGATCCGCCCCGGGGTACCAGTGACGTACTCCTGGTATCTTTAATACTGGCGCGCACCAGCAGCTCAGTGGAGACGAAAGACAACTGACATCTCATAGTCATAGAACAAGGGCTAATAGCGTACGGCATGCTGAAGTCGGCTGAAAGTTTCATTTTAGGGGGTCTTAAACACACATCATTATTAATATACAGACCTAATATAGGATATCGCTAATGTGGCTTCTCGTGTAAATGCAAGAAAAAAAACTGGAAGCCCGTGTATGTAGGCAAACGTGAATCAGCTGGACAATCATTAGACGAAACTGACGAACTTTGTTAGCTTATATACTCCATGGATTCTAATTAGTTAATCTGGTCATTGAATGAATACGAGGTGACGATTGTTTCGTACCAGAATCTATGACATATTCAAGGAAACTTGCAAAATTTGACGTCTATCAATGACTGAAAACCCCTGTGTATGTTTCCCTTTTACCATATGTAATACAAGGCATTTGATTCAAGAACAAATTCTAATGCAAACAGTGCCGAATGTAGCAATTTTTTCCAGTCTTTTCATGTGTCTGTAATGTTTTAACTCAGTATGATAAATATGATAAATAATATGTATTAGGATGATCGGCAATTAAAAATATTAAGTTCAGTGCACACCCAGCTGTGTTGAATGAATGGGCTGGTCAGGCTGGACGCTAGGGGGGCACTTGTTGTTTGCCTGCATTTTTTTCAAGCAGGCAGTAATTTACTACCTCCACACACAAGTGTATCGGTATTAACGATATCCGCATGACTACCCACTGCATACATAAGGCTTGGGTTATATAATGCTCACACCGGATCCTGCTTTGAAAGGATAAATACACTGGGGCGCTTACATGTTTCACCGTGCATAACAAAGGTACCGCCAGGGATTACATGGTTTGAAACCGAACCTGACTAATGTTGCCCGCTGTTGTATAATATCACATGGATCCCATCGCCCACATGTTACTTCGGGT
Source organism: Sipunculus nudus (assembly GCA_026874595.1). NCBI lineage: Eukaryota > Metazoa > Annelida > Sipuncula > Golfingiida > Sipunculidae > Sipunculus > Sipunculus nudus. Next base: position 48,887,727 of record CM049306.1, read on the forward strand.
TCGCCTCCAACATATATGATTATACTTCTTGTCCACGGGGACGCATGACTTGGCAGATTTTATATTCCGATGTATATGAGAGTGGTGTGCAGTCGGACGTCTGAAAACGGTGGTTTTCTCTGGGTCTGTCGGTTTCCTCAACCTCTGAAGGCTTACGCCACTTGCACTGTCTGAGACACGGAGAGTGCCTCAAATAAGTTATTATAACTAGTTGTACAATCCATGTTAAATAAAAAAATATATATTTTATCGACCTCTCCTGATTTCATAAACATCATACAGTCTCTAAACTGAAATCTTTCGGATGGAGATCTTTCTCAGGGAAACTTTTTATTTCCATTATCAAGACTAAATATTATCATCGTATAAATCTTAGATTTATTGATAAATACCACTGTGAAGACACCTGCATATACAGTAAAGTCTATACATATACAGTAAATTTAATCTAAACGAAAATAAACACAAGAGCGCTCTACTCGAGTCTGGATGCGTGCAATATTCAGAATAAAAAAATCACAGCAAATATGACCAATCAAGATCATTTGTAAGCATATATCAACACTCATACAAAATGTAAAATGTTACAGCTTTAATTTTACTATTTCTCTAGTAAATTTAGCCCTTTTTATGTTTAAATGCGTTATACAAATACATTCTAACTAAACATCAATGACATCACAGAGCTTAAATCGGGTGTATAAAAAAGTATTGTAAAATGTAATCATATACAGTATTTTCCATTTAAAAGCGGCATGGGAATTCCTTACACTGCTATCATATCAATCTCCACTAGATTTCACCACAGCTACGCAAATATCACCTCAGTTAAAGGCTCGCCATTTTAGCAACAATCTTGCCCAAACTATAGAGGGTAGTTTTCCGCAAAAGTAATTATGCATTAGGACACAAATGTGATGTTTTTTTAAAGTAATCCTAATAATTCGAAGGGTACATATTTAATTTATTTAATATGTTGATAAATCACTAAGAACTACATACGCGCAGGCTTACATGGGGCACTGTAGGTGTTATAGGGCGAATATTCATCCCCAAGTTGTAAATATAGACCCTTGGAACATGTCCCTTTGCATCGAGCCGGCGTGCAGGAATCCCATGTTGTGTCAAAGACTGAAGCTGATCTTTGTGTAATTTTTTCAAAGGACTTACGACCTACACAGTAGATTTTTCGATAGCGTGTTTCATCCCAAACAGTTCTGGTAACAAATGGTAAATAATACTTTTACCATAACCGCCCGGTTAGTTCACCATGAGATAATCCTTGGACGCAAGTAATGCTTCAGTGTTTAAAAAATCTACATTTCCACAAGCATTGAACGGCTTGGTGACTTCTTATATCTTTTTTTCCCACATCAATGTGGATTATGTTGCCAACATGTGAGCGAAGAGTGATATGGGGTCATGACCGGGTCAAAAAGGAGCCTTTAAGGCCAAAATAAAAAAAAGGTATGGTTCTCAGGCACTTTTTTTCAGAAATCAATGCGGGCGGGCGCTTTTTTTATTTTAAATTTTTTGGTATGTTTCGATAAAAATGTCAAATGATAAGGGAAAAGCATGAAAATAACAGATTAATTTTGCTGAATAAGTAAAAGCACTACAAAACAAAGGAAATTGTATGGTTTTATCTTCTTGAAAGAAAACTCGGAGCGGCAGCAGCTCAATATTGAAAAGTTTTATTGAAAATCAAAATAAAAATTTTTGATGCGGGGGTTTAAAATTGATGCGGGCGGTGCCTGAGAACCATACCTTTAATTTTTTTGGCCTAACAGAGGTCATTTATCACTCCTTCATCCTGGTCTATGCAAGACTATGATCTGCAAGGAAAATCGCCAAGATATGGATAGCAAAAGACAAATTAACATGGGCGTATTCAGGGTGTGCCACAGAGGGCCACCCCCCCCCCCCCCAAAAAAAAAAAAAAAAAAAAAAATCCGCCTTGCATGCTGTATTGAGGACAAACATTTCAGACACTAAATATCAGCTAAGAAAGATAAAATATAACAGAAATTTAAAGACATGAAATGTCAATCATGTTGACTTCTAGTTTAATAACTGAAAAATGAACACTTTCACTTTCATGTCACTATTTATAATTGGTATACAAGATCTATCTCGGAGGCATTATTTCTCAACTTGCCATAGCATGACAAGGATGATGATAATATTGAATCATGCATCCTAAACAAATCATTAAAATAAGTGATTTTTTTTCTTGGTTTAGTGTCTTCTTATGATATTGAAGTTCTATTCCTAGCTACCCCCCCCCCCCCCCTACCGGTATCAGATGGATAGTGACACACATAAGGAAACTCTGTCGTGTGCCAGACATCCCTTAAATATGACAATTCTCAATTTCAGGTGTTCCCTACAGTCATGGTAAATTGTGAAACGACGGGCTCTCTTATTTGAAATGATCCTACTTTTCTTCAGTAGCGGTAGTTGAAACCGAAGAGAATAACCTGCGAATATCGTAGATGCTATAAATATTTAGACGCATCATCAGTGTACGGTAACCGAAAGGATGTACAAATCCTCCTAATCGTGTTTATAACAATGTCTCTGTTTAAGCAGCTTGTCTGGAGCCAGTAGCGTGTTTGGGTCTTAGACAGAAGGAAAACCACATTAGCCGAATCTGTGAAATCAGATTAAATTAGAATTCATTTTGTAGCGAGACTGAATTCCACCTGCACCTCCTTTCAAAGTAATATGATGTTTCACCAAACACTATTTAATCATTTCTCTTTGTGGAGATAAACAAGAATCTGAATTCTAACGATTGCAAGCCTCCACCATGTAGGATGTCCGTATATTTTGAGATGCTCAACAACTAAATTCACTTAATCTGCCCATATTCAAAATTTCATTCGTGTATAATTGACCATACGTTTGTAAATTTTCATTGATGACGATCCTGAATACAATTCACCGGCTGGATTTACACCAAAATCTTATTAATTTATTATTGGCCCATTCTCGAAATGCCCGAAAATTTCAAGAGATTCTGCTCATGATTGCCTGAGTTATGTTGTGAACAAACACACAAATACAAAAACACACATACAAGAACAGGGACGAACTTATGCTCTCCTGACGGAGGCAATAAGTAATTAAAATTTTGATTTATACCCGAAAATCTCTCTTTTATATATTTTTCATTTTGAAAAACTAGCTTAACCGCATCAAAATTTAATAAGTGGATCCTTGCAGTAAGCTACGATGTAATTTTCATTCAGTTTCACCAAAACCAGGAAATGTTGCATCGAGGATACTTAAATACCTTTTATGATGCCTGATCAAGTAACATTATACATACATCGGCAATGACACAAGTACTTTGATATAAATTATACTTTTAAAAGCAATAGAATTGTTTCAATGACTAAAATGATGAAGATACTGAATCATGCATCCTAAACAAATCATTAAAATAAGTGCTCTCTAATTTGAAATGATCCTACTTTTCTTCAGTAGCGGTAGCGGAAACCGAAGGTAATAACCTTCCAACATCGTATGATGCAATAAATGATTATACCCATCATCAATGTATGGTAACCAAAAGAATGTACCAATCATTCCAATTGTGTTTATAACACTGTCTCTATTTTAGCAGCTTCTCTGGAGCCAGAAGCGTATAATTTTTTAGGTCTTAGACAGAAAGAAAACTACATCAGCCCAATCTGTGAAATCACATTAAATCAGAATTTATCTTGTAACGAATCTGAAGTCCACCTGCACCTCCTTTCAAAGGTAGTAATTTGTTGTTCCACCAAGCACTATTTAATCATAAATAGATAAAATGATAATCTAGAAACTGCATTCTAAGGATTACAATCCTCCACTATGTAGGATCTTCGTATATTGTAGGATGCTCAACAATAAAATTCACTTAATCTGCCCACATTCCAAGGTTCATTCGTGCATAAGTGCCCGTATATTTGTGAATATCCATTAATGACGTTCCTGAATTCAAATCATCGGCTGGATTAATTGTCACCAAAATCTAATTGAATTTTTATCGGCCTATTCTGGAAATGCTTGACAATTTCATGATAGCGTGAGTTATGTGGTGAACAAAACACAAACACACAAACAAGAACAGGAATGAACTCATACCCTCCTGACGGGGCCAATTAGTAATTAAAATTTTAATTTATATGCGAACGTTTCTATTTTATATTTTATACGTTTAAAAAAAACCTAGCTTGAACGGATCAAACTTGAAGAGTTGGAACCTTGCTGTAAGCTGTGATGAAATCTACGATGCTGTTTCACCAAAAATAGGAAATATTGCATCGAGGATATGAAAATGCCTTTATATGACGCCTGATCAAATATTATAAACAAACATCGCCAATAACACAAGTCCTTCGATATTGAAAATTCAGTTTTAAGGGATTGTTTCATTGTTTCGATGCCAAAAACATTTGTCTTAATCCATTAAAATAAAACACAATTCGTCTTTTGTTATATACGCGTAGGCTCATTGGTATCGTAGACTGGGCTGGACTATATAGGTAAAGTAGTCTCTGGACCTTCCAGTATATACTTAAAACGAACAAGTGTCCAGTCTCCACGGGCCAGGCAATACTTACTTCAAAATATTTAAAACAGATTCATGAAATAGCTCTTGATAAACTGATACAAGCCAATTATGGAAGAAAACCTTCATACAATGACTATCAGTCAATATAAATGTATAAAAACATAAATTCTTATTAATTTCTGAAATAACAAAGTCTTACTTTACATTTTTTATATGTCTAGACATAAAAGAAACTTTAACTTAGCATGCTTCACATGACAGCTTATTTGTTGAATTTTTCTAAATTATAAGTGGGCAAATGGGCAAAGTTTTCATACACAGCTTAAATGTTTGAAGCTAGGTTTAAAAAAAATCACGATTCTCTTTACATCAAGACAGTGCATGGTGCGCAATTATATAGTTATGGTTTATCTTTGTGATATATAATATACGGTAAATGTAAGCTTGATCAAATATTATTTTAATTATTTTATGGTAACTATACCTTATAACAGGTTAGGGTTTATTGCCTTTTATGTTAACATGAGGACACTAAAATGTGGCTCACTCTTATTATACGCCGCGGAATATTCAATTTGTAAACATTACATTCATTTACTCATTTCCAAACATTTATGAAAATATTTAAAAATACAATAACAGAACATTAAAAAATGATAAAAATTACCTTTACTCTATGGGGTCTCTATGGATTTGTTTTGCGAGAGATGCTATCAAAGGGACCGTGCATGGTGAGCAATGGTTTAACTTTGTGATATATCAAACGGTCAATCTTAGTTTAATTAAATATTATTTTAATTATTTTAAGTAGCCGTACCCTCTGTCAAAACAGAAATGTTTTAAATTCATAACAGAACCATTAAAATAGATATTACTTTAAACCTATCACAGTGTCCTATAAGGTTGGGGTAATATGCAAAAAAAATGTTTTTTTTTATTGCTAGAGATGCTATAAGAGGTTCTTTAAGTTTACATTAATCTTATGTTACACAGTCTTTTACATCTTCACACGTGAATCCCTAGTCAGGGCCATTTTGGAGAAATATTACTCTTACAAGCAGAAACTGTCGCGGACAATAGATCGTTCAATTCAACATCCAGACAATTTTCTGTATAAAAAAAAGCTTATTACAATCCAACTTACGATTCTATAAATATTTCAAAGACCAAAGACCGAAGTTCCAAATATAAAACATAGTATTACTATGTAACCTACAAACCTTTGATTGTTTCATGATCTAGTGGTTCATCATAAAAACCAATTTTTTACATACCTAGTAAGTTATTATGTCCTAGGCATTCCTTTGAACGTTTCAACTCCAAGGCCATAAATAAAATATATCTGTGTACCCTGGTAAACCGTAAGGTATTTCAAGACCTGTGCTCTACTTTAAGCCATGGTTTTGCGTATAATATGTTACTAATATACAACTGGCAGTTCTTTAAAACTATGATACTGCAATATAACATCGTCATGCGTCTAAAAAGGTAATTGATTTACAATCAGTTGTCTTCGAAGTATAATCACTTGTCTTCAAATAAGGTCTCGCTGTTATCAGTGTTTTAACCAAGTATGTATTCTGTGTGTTTCTTACGCCCCAATTATTAGATTGCAGCTACAAAATTAATGGTACACTTTTAATTAATAGAATTATAGTAAAATTACAAAACCATTGCTTACCTGTTTGAAGTATTGGCAGAAATGACCTACTTCTCACATTAATTGTCCTCATTAATTTAAGGCTAATTGCTGAATACTGGAAAACGCAAAGAAGACTGTGCCAGATATAGACGCCAAGTTGTCACGAAGTGAAAAAAAAAATAAACTCCTTGATAATTGAAATGTGTTTTTATTAATGCCGCAGGTGGCCCGGGAATGACTTTAATGGCTAGCTGGTCTTCCTCAACAAGTGAATTTCAAAGAAGCTATGACGTTAGCACTGAGCCTGGCACGAAACAGCCACTCTTCCACCAGAGGTCATTTCTGTACTCAAAACAAACCTCTTCCATTAAGGCACTGCGGGATGGCTGGGACTGCTAGTCAAAACAAACTACCATACTATTACATAATATGTTACCATTTCAAATATATGCACATGCTTATAAGATATTAATGATTCCGTAAATTCCTCATCATAAACATACCTATGTTTATATAACTTGCCTTGAAACAATTCTTATCCAACGTATTTAAACGGACTGCATAACCCTCTTCACTGAACTTATACCTACGCCGCTGGTGTATTTAGACGCCCTGGTGCATTGTGGAGTTTAGATTTCAATACCCACAACCCCTAACATGCAGAGTCGTACTCTTGTGAGTCGAATTCTGCGCAGTGTGCAAAAGAGCCAGGTAATTAAAGCAAAAGGTGTTAGGTTGGACCATTATTTGGTGAACCCATAGCAATTTTACGCAGGTTCTGAATAATTTTTGTTGATATTTTATAGATGGTTACGTAAACACCCAGGGAACAATTAGTTATTTTTTTATGTAACATGGATCACTTCACTCTCATTTTTTTTTAATTCAAAGACTTCCTTACCTTTGTGACGTGCGGCCCAGAGCCATTGTTATTTTAAGCCCCAGACACATCACGTCAACGAGCCCCTACCGACTTGTTTTTGGCCAAAAAGTGGACTTTTGGGGCGAGCTACAGCCGGACATTGTTTACTTGGACGAGGCTCGTTAGTATTTTAAGAGCTCGTGGGGAGGTCGTCGCTCCTTAACTCTAATGCCGGCGTCATATATCCAACGGCCTCCGGCCGAATTTGTGGAATGTCAGGAAGTCGCCGAATTTCAAGCCCGCCTGGGAGTCAAGCGTATTTTTCGCTTAAATCAATGCTGTCACATATTGGACGGGGCTCGGGCGGTGCCCTTTAAACACTATAGAGAAAATCGCTCGGCCTCCGTAAATAAACAAACAATGTCGGGTGAAGCCCGATCGAAATAATGGCGGGCGCAGTCCGAGTTTCGGTCGATGGTCAATTGGCCTGTCGATGCCCACCCGACATCTGGAAGAAGCCCGAGTGCGCTCCACCGACGTCCTGCTGACACACCTCCGACGTCCGCGCCTCGAGTATATATCGGGCATGTGAAAAGATTTACATACAATATTTCTGGTGTCTGAGAGAGGGAAGAATAATGCACAGCTTCTAATTACCAGTGGCCAGCAAAGATGCCGCAAAAGAAGACCATGGGGACTAGAAGACTAAGAAGAAGATGGCACGAAAGCCTGAGTCCGCTTCATCGCAGCACGAACCCCAGGGGTCAAATTAATTGACAGGATCCCGGCCAAGTGCCGTAGAAGCCGCCTGATGGCGCCTTGATACCAGCACGGAGCGCGCTCGAAGCACATTCGACTTTGTGCAAGTCGGGCGGGATACGAGAGGGGGTAGTTCGAGTATATTAGGGAGCCAATGCTGCGGCCGCGCAGCTCTGCCGACCTCCGTCCGAATTCTACAGCAAATAAATTTAAAAAAATCGTCGGATTGCTGCCCGACTATCGATCGAATGTTGGCCGATACCCGAGCGATCTACGGGCGACCTGTTTGCGAGCTCTGCGACCTCCAAATTCGCTATTGGAAAATCGCTTATTTAAGAACAGGTTTCCATGTCCTGCGTACGTCGGTCGACCCCTAAAAATTGTGGAGGAGCCAGCAGTGATCGAGCAAATACCAGCCGTGTTCCTGTTTTTGAGCTCGTAGAGGAATTGGACAGGGTCTGTTTTGGAAAGAAACGGCCCCTTAAAGAGAACTCGCTGGGATTCGGCGAAAGTTTTGCTTCGGTAGCAGCTCGGGAGGAGAACGTCGGGGCCCACACAAGCACCGCAAGGGCATCTTTGGGATCGTTCGAAGTCCGCGTTTTTTATACTAATAAAATTTGGATTCCGGACGAGTTCCGAATAAAGTCCGGAGGAGGCTTGGACGTGTTTATAAGACGTCCCGTCGGCCCCCTTCACATTTCAGGTTCATTAAAAGGCTTTGGACTCGGACGGGCCTCGAGCTCAAGCTAACCAGTAATAGGATTGTTGAACTGCATGTTGTTGTGTTGAAGTCTGATAACGATCTTGGCGGAGGTAGTTCCCTCCGGTCACTTTCTTCTTGCTTAATGTCTTTATACTCTCTTTGTGCCGTCCGAATTTCAGTCATACTTTGGCCAGTGGGTTTTCTGCACCCCTTCCTTTTCCGTAAATCCTGGCTACGCTCCAGGGATATATTTATTTTCTTTTTTTTTCTTTTTTTACAGATTTTGTACCTTTTGAAAAGTTTTCTTTCATAAATAAATAGCACAGTGGATTCCCCCGTGAAAATATCAGCCAAATCCTAGTCCGCTTTACATATCGATGTGCTATTCATGACGCGGTAATACTACTTAGTTTTTTTTATAACTAAACGTAAAGTTAAAATCACCCAAGAGTGTATTACCCAAATTAAGTGAAGAAAGGCTCAGGAAATCATGTATATCGAAAATTTACTGTCTGCAACAAATTTGGAATATATCTTATTTATTTAAAAAGGACTATGGTATAGACAAACGCATGGCGCATGTCCCCTGGTTTTCACATTTTGTGTTTAAATTAAACTGGCACTGACTGTTTAATGGTACACAGCTAGAGTAACACGAAATGAAAATTATGCAAAGAATATAAAGATTTAACACACGGAAATCTTTATATCTCTGACAAGAAATATTTTTCTGATAAAAATAATATGTGTGATTTCAGCTTGAAGGGGATAACACACATTCTTAATGTGACACAATTGTCATGCAGAGAAGTGGCACACCTTCACGGTTTAATTGAAGCGTACGTGGAGAAACTGGCTGTCGCTCGATCAGCTTCACCACTACATGGACAAACAAGCTGATTTCCTATTGTTATGTCCTGAGGTTTGATCCTCGGCCAATCAGCTCCCTTAACCCTTACGACCAATTAGTTCTCATTACTGTAATGACTACTCATAGTTAAAGAAGGGGGCAAGGCTTACTTTGACTGACAGGTCCCTTCTAAGAGAGAGATATGCCGTGAAGGGTGATTAGATAACAGGACACTACTCTGACAAAAGATATTATGATGATTTATCAATACAATCACTAACGGCTTAGCCATCTTCCTTATCGACATCTAGCTATATTTACACAGTGTCTACCAGGATTTACATTTGGATGCAGGTGTGCACCTAATCCTGCCAGGTGGCAAGCTGATGACACTATGACCTCTGGCAGCCCTAACACATCTATTGTGACAACATGACTATGTGAAATAGCCATTCTTAACTGGCATCCCTGAGCTTGGCTTCTTTATACCTTACACTAAACAAAATTGAATAAACTATGCCTACAATTTATATTACCTTTTGATTATATTGAATATATCGTTGTGGTATGAAACTGTGTATTCTATGGTGGCCGATAAATAAGAGACAATAAAAAATAATCAGTTGGTATGTGTAATAAACTAGGATAATGGATCAATAAATAAGCAGGGGGAGGGGACTTAATCGCCCCCTGTAACAATTAGACCACGCGTTCAACTAAAAATAATAAAATATGTTAATTAAGTTTTACATAAGGGGAGACAAAGAAATAAATAGAAGTCCCGATGTAATGGGTTATTAGAAAACCAGATGAAGCGTAAAGCTTATCAACACATATAAGTAGCGACTGATAATTAGCATATAAATCATTTACTTACTTTAATGAGACGCTTAATGAGGAATTTGGAATACAGCTGAAGGGAACAGAAGATAAATCTTCCTGACGTACATTAGGAAACTTAAATTAATTTGACATTCTTTATTTTATTACCTGGATTTATTTCCTGGTATTTGTTCTTTGCGTTGTTGTTAAGACTTTTAATGGAACAAAATTTGATTTTAAATAATACATATTTTTTATAATTACCTGTGCTGCCTCTGGATTCTTAATATATAAACTTAATATAATTCAATATGTAAAATTTTCTTCGCAATTCTTTCAATTCTTTAACCAATTTTCTGTATGACCTTTTATCCACGTCTCCTCCATCCGGCTTAGTCATCTTCATTATCGACATCTGGCTATATTTACACAGTGTCTACTAGGATTAACATTTGGATGCATGTTTGCACACTAATCCTGCCAGGCGGCAAGCTGATGACATTATGGCCTCTGGCAGCCCTAACACATCTATTGTGACAACATGACTGTGAAATAGCCATTCTTAACTGGCAACCCTGAGCTTGGCTTCTTTATACCTTATACTAAACAAAACTGAATAAACTATGCCTACAACTTATATTACCTTTTGATTATATTGAATATATTATTGTGGTGTGAAACTATGTATTCTATGGTGGCCGATATACTAGTTACAATAAAAAAAATAAATTATAATACTATATCGATCATAATTTATATTGACAGTAAATGAACATGCACACATAATGAGGTCCTATATTTATCGCCAAAAAGCCCCCCCCCCCCCTCCGGGAACCGCCCCCTGTAACAAGTAGACCACGCGTTCAACTAAAATTAATAAAATATGTTAATTAAGTTTTACTTACGGGGAGGCAAAGAAAAATAGAAGTCCCGATGTAATGGGTTATTAGAGATCCAGATGAAGCGTAAAGCTAATTAACAAGTATAAGTAGCGACTGATAATTAGCACATAAATCATTTACTGACTTTAATGAGACGCTTAATGAGGAATTTGGAATACAGCTGAAGGGAACAGAAGATAAATCTTCCTGACGTACATTAGGAAACTTAAATTAATTTGACGTTCTTTATTTTATTACCTGGATTTATTTTCTGGTATTTGTTCTTTGCGTTGTTGTTAAGACTTTTACTGGAAAAAAATTTGATTAACCCTCATACAGATGTAATAATGTCCCCTGATATTATTCTGATATTGGTATGGATCAAGACGCGCAACTCCTCGATTATTTTTCCTACGATTGACCCCTATCATACCTTTATCGCTCATACAGTTGCAAGACAAAGGAGGGTCATTGAATTCACCTTATTGCACATCATTTGTTTTGTTGAGTGGACAGTGCGTGTCATCGCTTAGAAAGCGAACGTGGCTCGAATCCTACTGTTTGTTAAGAGTATATCACTCGTTTTTAAAAATAAAGTTCTCCGATATATATTATTTCTCTAAATAAAATGTACGGGGAATTCTGTTCCTGTGATGATGTAATTAAAAGAAGCATCCATTTGGGAAATATTTTATATTTATTCGGCCAATTTCCATTTCAGAAAACTTCACGTAGCTGGAATCACATACATGCTATGGTTATGACATATGTGATTTTATAGAAGGCTAAATTGAGCCTGCTTCTTTGTTAATATTTTTTCATAAAATCATGACAAATCAGCAAACTCCGTCTACGAGTAATCGTGCTCCATTTCTGTTTAAACCGAAACAAAACATCAGTTATTTTGTATGATTCGGAAAGCAATCTAGAAATCTCTAAGGCTAATGTATCTTATTATGGCTTCTGTGAGCGGGCACACAAAAACATTTGTCGCCACTGATTAGAAATCCGGAGGTCGACACCTAATTTCTCCTGGAAATGACAAGTATTCTCAAATAAAAGGTAGCTTTAGCTGAAAGAAAAGCGCGTTATCTAAGTCTCTTACCAACACCATACTGATACATAATTCACTAGAAACTATTAGACAGAGATAGTAAAGACAGATATACATGATAAAAACCTTTTAATCCCTGTCAAGGTTTACACCCTAAGATCCCCTGATCTTAAGCACCTTGCCCCAGGTTCTTTTAATAATAAGAAAACGTTCGCACATACAAATGAATATCATACAACTGAAAGATGTACAATAACTTTAATGAATATAAATGAATATAAGTGCAATATGACATCAAGGGATAAATCAAGTAGTAGCACTTAACTGAGAAATAAGTTGGCAAGTATAGCACAGCTTAGACACTATACTTTATAAAATAAATACGAGATGAATAATATCAATCCTTAGAAATCCGGGTAACAACAGTTTGTCACAAGAAGCAGATAGGGAGTCCAGTGAAACTTCTCCAGGAAGCAACCCATCAGTGGAGGTAAACCAAATACCCTAAGGCTCCTTCTGTAAAATAACGTAGGACCATTTCAGCTCAAAGAAAAAAAAAGATAACTCCAACATTTAGGGGAAACAGAGCCAGTATTTCGATAGAGATAAAGGTATTAGAGAATGGTCATTACATTGGGTCCCAAATGGAATAATGTGTCTCCTCCTACATATCTTAGGATTTCTATATCAAGTATAACAGTATTTCAGCAGATAATAATGATAGTACTGTTTCATATATGTATATAAAGGAGCTACCATAAAGTCAGTTCTGCTTTTTGGTACCAAGAATAACTGTACAATGGCTCACCTTTCATGTAAGAATTATCATAGAGTCACAGTCTGAAGTCCACCATTCTCGGTACTTCTGGGTGGTTTTCGTGCACTGCCGGTACCCCTCAGTCTCCACAAAACCTCTAAACACTGGAAACAGTCTTTTAATGCAAGATATCTGCATTCTGAGTGAGGCACAGTTCATACCATGGTTTGGTGTGCATTTAAAAGTCTTTAGTTGACCATACCAGAAAAATTAATAAAAAAAAAAACACAGCTCTTGGTCTTGATTCAGTGTAGCATGTTGAGAAGCCCTCAGGCCTCTTAAAGTTCAAGTAGAGAGAGGTTCATGTTTCCTCTAACAGAGCTGCTGGCCAACTCCCTTATTCTTGTTTAAAAGAGCCTTGACAACAATTCTTAGCACACTTGAGCAGAACCAGTGAGATTATGGCCGCCCTATTCTTGTTTCAGGGGTATTGTTATAGGCCTTGGACACAAGGACTACCTAGGGGTTTTGTTACACCTCACTGGACACAGGTCATTGTCACCAGTGTGGTCATAGTGGGTACAAAACAACTACATGGGACCCAAAACAACTGGCCTTGTCTCCCACTGTACATTGTCACACATAAAATAAATGGATGACTATTATATATACACACAAAATCATATCTTAGGGGATCTGTGTGACATCACTCCCCCCTACAAAGGAAAATGCGGGCATTTTCATTTTGGATCTGTTTATCCCCAGAATGGGAGTTGGTGCGATCCAAAAACTTGTTCAAACAAAAAAAACAAAATAAATGTTCAAACAGTCTTATATGTAACCCATAACAAAAGGAGCGAAGTGGTATACTGGTGCACTCTCCTGATTTTATACAGTGATCTCCCATGCAACAAAAACAACTTGGCTATGGAATAAAAAATGCTCGGCTAATCTTAGCAGCTGCAACTTAAATCATGTGGACTCTGCTTAAAAAGTCGGGTCCATGATTTTCTTTACCCGGTATAGCTTCTACCCTGAATTTGTATTCCTGGAGCATCATAGCCCAACGCATGATGCGCTTGTTGATACACTTGGATTGATTGATGTAGGTTAATGGTTTATGATCTGTTTGAATACAGAACTCCTTCCCAAACAGATACACATCAAACCTGGCTATTGCCCATATGATAGACAAAGCTTCTCTCTCTATTACAGAGTAGTTGCGTTCCCGTTCTGTCAATTTCCGGCTTGCATACGCAATCGGACACATGATGCCATCTGATTCCTGCAACAGGATACTTCCAATACCTTTGTCTGAGGCATCGGTACGTAGGACAAAAGGTTTTGACATGTCTGGAAGCTGTAAAATAGGTGGTTTTACTAGCATGGATTTCAATGTACGGAATGATCGTTCCTGGGCCTCACCCCAGGTGACCTTATTGCTTTGACCTTTTCGGGTCAGGTCGGTTAAAGGAACCGCGATTTCCGCATAATGAGGAATGAATTTCCTGTAGTATCCAGTGAGACCTAGAAAGGATCTCACTTCTTTCTTGGTGGTAGGTCGCTCACTTTTGCTCACCTTGTCTAATAGTGTGTCATCAGTAGCAAGCTGACCTTTACTGACCCGGTGACCCAAAAACCCGAGGTCAGTGAACCCAAAACAGCATTTTGCGGGTTTTGCTGCTAAACTAGCGTCTTGAAGGATCTTAAACACTTTCTCTAAAAGGACTAAATGTTCTGTCCAGGTAACTGTGTGACAAAGAATATCATCAATATAACAGCATACCCCGATCATGCCATCAAACAGTTTTCTCATCATTCTTGTAAACACTGCTCCAGCCACTACAAGACCAAATGGCATGAAGCGAAATTGATAAAGTGCTTCAGGAGTGACAAATGCTGTTAGTTCTTTAGAACTCTCTGACATGGGTATTTGCCAGTAGCCTTTTGTTAAATCCAGTTTCGAGAAATAGGTACTCTCACCCAACTCAGCAAAGAGATTTTCGGGATTTGGCATAGGCTCTGGATCAAACAAAAGGGTACGGTTAAGTTTACGGTAGTCAATACAGAAGCGTACCGTATCATCCTTGTTACGTATCATGACAACCGGACTGGCAAAACTAGAGTTTGATCTCTCAATAATACCTAGGGACAGCATGTTTTGTATTTCTTTGCTCATGGTGTCTCTTAAAGCATGTGGGACTGGATAAGGCTTTGATCTCACAGGTTGATCAGTAGTAGTACGCAGAACACACTCAAGGATGTGAGTTTTCTTTGGTACATCAGTAAATATTGATTCATACCGGCTGATAAGCAAGGAGATTTCCTCAGCCTTTGCAGCTGGGAGTTGTTTACAAATCTGAACCTGGTCAGGACCTTGCTTACGCGTCACACTAGGTAACGGTACCACAGACTTCCCACATTCTGAGTAGTCCACATCTAACTGCTCAGTATCCTGGTGATGATTACGGATATCAAGAGACATGCCTTCATCACCTGTAATACTAAACATATCGAATATGCAACCTGCGACTTTATCAGATTCTGCCCTTGTTATATATTTCTTTAGCATGTTTATATGGAAAACCTTGCATTTTCCCTGCATGTCAATCTGATAGTCACAATCATTAAATCTACATGTAACCACAAAAGGGCCTTTCCACTGCAGGAGTAATTTGTTGCGATCTGTAGGTAACAAAACTAGAACTTTATCACCTACTTGCAGATGCCTAGGTTTTGTTTTCCTATCATAGAACTGTTTGTACCTAACGGATGCCTTACTCAGTGCCTCTCTAGCAAGAGCACATGTATCCTTTAATCTCTCTTTTAGATCAACAACAAACTGGTACGTAGTTTTGACCTCAGAATCGTCCTCATCATTTGTCATCAACTCTTTCAAAACCTTTAAAGGACCCCTGACATTTCTCCCATATAAAAGTTCAAAAGGAGATAAACCACCCAGAGAGTCATGTGGAGACTCGCGGTATGCAAACAGAACGGGGGCCAGATAACGGTCCCAGTCTCTAGGACGTTCTGCACACATCTTTTTCAGCATCCTTTTTAAGGTGTCATTGAACTTTTCTACCATGCCATTGCATCGTGGATTATAGGGGCTTGTGGTCAACTGTTTGATACATAACAGTCTGCTGACCTCTCGCATGACAGAGGAGGTAAATTGACTGCCCATGTCAGTCAATACCTCATTGGGGATACCAAGTCTGCTATAAACATCAAGGAGAGCTTCAGCGACTGTTTCGGTCTCTATGTTACTCAATGCAATCGCCTCGGGATAGCGAGTTGCATAATCCATCACTGTTAGGATGAATCTCTTACCCCGATCAGACGCAGGAAAGATAGGCCCCACCAAATCCATAGAAATACGTTGAAATGGGTGGCTCATTAGAGGCATTCTCCCTAAAGGGACCTTTCCTACCTTCCCTTTTTGTATGGTCCTCTGACAGATGTCGCATGATTTGCAGAATTTTGCGACATCCTCGTGCAGACCTGGCCAGAAGAAGTTAGAAATAACTCTCTCAAAAGAACGAGATATTCCCTGATGGCCAGACATGATCCCTTCATGGGCAAGTTTCAAGATATCAGTACGTAGTGGGATGGGGACTACTACCTGAGAGTGATACTTACCAGATATGTACTTGTCCTCCTTCAGACGCACAAGAACTCCCTTCTTGATGGCATATTTAAATTTACCCACAGGTTTGCCCACTTTATCCCACAACGGAGAAAGAGATTTGTCCTCTTGTTGCTCTCTAATCAGGTCTGACCGACTAATATCAGCAATGGGACTTGGCACCGAAAGGGGTTTTACTGGCCTACCTTTATTAGCAGCTTGGGCTCTCGTCTCTACTGCATGGCCACTTTCTGGTACATTTGGAGTCCATCCTGAATCTGGCTTATGAGGATCCCTAGCTCCCTGTATATTACCGATTATTAGATCGTATACCGGGTTGTCCATACAGAGTGCCTCTAACTTACCTGTGAAATATGGGGTGTGTACCTGTATCTTTGCCAGGGGAAATTCTCTCACAGTTCCGTCTATTAGAATACAAGTTTGAGACTTACCTGTCATCTGGTCCTGTTGTATAAGAGCTGTTCTAACAACAGCAGTGCTGCACCCAGTGTCCCTAAGTACTGATACACTGTTATTGTCAATGACTCCTGTGCATGTAGGAATGACTAAAGGGTGTGATTCTGGTCTGCCAACTACTGCAGGACAAGCCAAATTCAATACCTCTGGCTCAAGTGTTACTGGTTCTGTGACATTGTTAACCTCACTGCGCTGCAAGAAAGGTACTGATCGTGTATCAGACAGACCACTACTATTTGGTTCCAACTTACCTACCTGTGTTAGAGTTTCTTTGACTGCCTTACTCACAGCTCTGGACACAGCCTGGTTAACCATAGTCTGAATGACACTTTGTTGATCGATAACCTGGAAACCTTGGACCATATTCTTACCTTTCTTAGGCAATTTACATTGGAAAGATTTATGTCCAGCACCACCACAATTGTAGCATTTTATGGTTGGTGTACTACTCTGTATGCTTTTGGAAGGTGGGTAAGATTGTTGCTTACCTGCTTCAACCTGTTTGTTCCCTTCCGACTGGGTACAACCGTGTTTGGAACTAATGCCTTTAGGGTGAGATGAAAAACTGTATCTACCATGGGCTTCAACAAATCTTTCGGCCACATCTGTCATCGAGTCGATACTAGAACATTGTCTTTCACGCAGAAAGACTGACAACTCCTTGGAGCAAGAGTTCATAAACTGCTCCCGAAGGAGGAGATCTACCAAACCCTCATAAGTCCTATCTATACACGCCATCTTGACCCAGTTATGTAAGTACCCACTGATGCGAGCTGCAAATTGACTTGGGGCTTCCGATTTCCCTGGACGACTAGTACGGAATTTAGTCCGGTACCCTTCTTCGGTCATATGATAATGTCTGAATAAAGCAAGTTTGAGTTTTTCATAGTCAAGAGCTTCATCAGAGGGAAGTCTAGAATATATTTCTAGTGACTTGCCTTTCAGTAAAGTACTAAGGCGAATTGCCCAATCATATGTAGGCCATTTCTGGCCAAGCGCGAATCTTTCAAATCGCTCTAAGTAAGCATCAAGGCTATCATAAGCTTCATCAAAGGACGGCATTTTTAAGGAAGAAACCCCAACAAAACTAGATCCCACTCCTCTCTCTGGGGGAGTTTCAACAGAAAACTGAGATTTCAACTTTAATACCTCAAGTTCATGGGCTTGCTCTCGTTCTCGTGCTTTCTCTTCACGTTCACGAGCCCTTTCTCCTCTAGCCCTATCTTTTTCACTTTTATCTTCAATTCTCTTGACCTCTCTATCTACAAATTGCCTGAGATCTTCGCCTTTAAATCCCATTTTCTCCCCGAGGGCACAGATTTCTTTTAACTCCTCCATACCTATCTGCGAAATGTACAATATACAAGACTACAGAACAAGCAATATGGTTATACCAACGTATAAACCAAAACACGTGCCTTAGCACTAGGACGCCGTAACATCAACTAGAATTGTGCCTTAGCACAAGAATGCCGTAGCATCAACGACGTGGCAAAAATATCTCTGATACATAATGAAAGCACCGACCTTAATTATGCCTTAGCACAATGATGCCGTAGCATCCACAATTTGGCAACAAAGCCAAAAATACAGAATGAAATCAATTGGGTGCTTTCTAGACCGCAGTCTCAACATCAAAAATGCCCTGCTAGATAAGACATAGAAGATTACAGTTTGCTGCCGTAGCATTCACAAACTGATCCCAGCCGTAGCTGTAAACTACAGGTTAACAACACCTGACCATGAGTTGGCTCCTCTCACAAGAAAAATCTCTGACACAACATGACACTGACCACAGTAGGGACTCAGCCATTCCCAAGAAAATACTAAAGATTAAACCTTAATTCATTTGCATGGAATTGTGCGAATCATTTATATCATTAACATTACAGGTTTTCCTTCTTTTACTGCTTAAAACAGCCAAAAAAGGATCCTGGCACGCTCGCCACTTGTCAAGGTTTACACCCTAAGATCCCCTGATCTTAAGCACCTTGCCCCAGGTTCTTTTAATAATAAGAAAACGTTCGCACATACAAATGAATATCATACAACTGAAAGATGTACAATAACTTTAATGAATATAAATGAATATAAGTGCAATATGACATCAAGGGATATATCAAGTAGTAGCACTTAACTGAGAAATAAGTTGGCAAGTATAGCACAGCTTAGACACTATACTTTATAAAATAAATACGAGATGAATAATATCAATCCTTAGAAATCCGGGTAACAACAGTTTGTCACAAGAAGCAGATAGGGAGTCCAGTGAAACTTCTCCAGGAAGCAACCCATCAGTGGAGGTAAACCAAATACCCTAAGGCTCCTTCTGTAAAATAACGTAGGACCATTTCAGCTCAAAGAAAAAAAAAGATAACTCCAACATTTAGGGGAAACAGAGCCAGTATTTCGATAGAGATAAAGGTATTAGAGAATGGTCATTACATTGGGTCCCAAATGGAATAATGTGTCTCCTCCTACATATCTTAGGATTTCTATATCAAGTATAACAGTATTTCAGCAGATAATAATGATA
Source organism: Sipunculus nudus (assembly GCA_026874595.1). Classification (NCBI taxonomy): domain Eukaryota; kingdom Metazoa; phylum Annelida; class Sipuncula; order Golfingiida; family Sipunculidae; genus Sipunculus; species Sipunculus nudus. The sequence continues at coordinate 48,907,262 of CM049306.1, forward strand.
GTACTGTTTCATATATGTATAAAAAGGAGCTACCATAAAGTCAGTTCTGCTTTTTGGTACCAAGAATAACTGTACAATGGCTCACCTTTCATGTAAGAATTATCATAGAGTCACAGTCTGAAGTCCACCATTCTCGGTACTTCTGGGTGGTTTTCGTGCACTGCCGGTACCCCTCAGTCTCCACAAAACCTCTAAACACTGGAAACAGTCTTTTAATGCAAGATATCAGCATTCTGAGTGAGGCACAGTTCATACCATGGTTTGGTGTGCATTTAAAAGTCTTTAGTTGACCATACCAGAAAAATTAATAAAAAAAAACACAGCTCTTGGTCTTGATTCAGTGTAGCATGTTGAGAAGCCCTCAGGCCTCTTAAAGTTCAAGTAGAGAGAGGTTCATGTTTCCTCTAACAGAGCTGCTGGCCAACTCCCTTATTCTTGTTTAAAAGAGCCTTGACAACAATTCTTAGCACACTTGAGCAGAACCAGTGAGATTATGGCCGCCCTATTCTTGTTTCAGGGGTATTGTTATAGGCCTTGGACACAAGGACTACCTAGGGGTTTTGTTACACCTCACTGGACACAGGTCATTGTCACCAGTGTGGTCATAGTGGGTACAAAACAACTACATGGGACCCAAAACAACTGGCCTTGTCTCCCACTGTACATTGTCACACATAAAATAAATGGATGACTATTATATATACACACAAAATCATATCTTAGGGGATCTGTGTGACAATCCCCATTTTATAAAAACTGAGTATGATGCGTACATGATTCAATTCAGATGTTTCTAAGTAAGCCTCATTTTAAGATAAAACCGAGTTTTTTTTTTTCGCATTGGGTAATAATTTGTCAATAAAATCTGTTCTCCCTATGTGAATGAGACGATACAAAATGACTGAGCAATGAAAATAACGTTAAAAATTAATAAATGATTCAAAACTCCATACCAAGGAGAATTTAACTTTCCCTTTCTACTATCAGTTTAAATTAAATTTTGTAAAATAATTACGAAAAATTACCTATCACATTTATTTTTTCTCTCAGAAAATCGTTGCACTTATCTCATGTATGTAAGAACAATACAGTTAGTGAAATACATTTTTCTCCTAAAAAATACATTTTTATCATGTGGATTGCAGTCTTCTAGTAATTATACGATCAGAATAAATGGTATATCACCAGTCTATTTTTAAATAACGGAGGATTCGAACCGGTTGTAATGTACTAAGGGCCAGTCATTATATAGTATTCTAACTCTCTGCATATTATCATGATTATATAATATGTAAGGTGCAGGTTTTTAAGTTAATTTAGACTTTGTGTATTTAAGTGTCCGAGTTAAGTTGCCGGGTATTCTTATAGCCTTGCTTACATGACAACTCCTGTGCAGACCTGTCTTTAATTGTATCTATTGTGACACATCAGGAAAATCTCTGATTGGTAACTCCGTGTTTTATGAATCTTGCTAGGATACATGCTATGTGTAGACGAGTCCGTTAGTATCCGGGGGCCAGCCCCTAAGCACAGGCCCCTCTGCTCTATAGTTACAATAAAGAATAGTATACATCAACTCTGAGAGTTGTAAGTTTGTCGCCAATGCATCCTGGGAATGATCTCGACACGATGACCATCGGCTACTGCTCCTTACCCGTTGCCTTAAGCTTAACTGCTTCTGTGTTACGTCGGCGCTACTTTGGCGATACGAGGGAATCACAAACGTAACGCCACGGACGAAGCTTTATGTGTACACGGTATGGAACTGGCGTTTTCATGGGTATTCAGACGCAAACGTTAGTTGGTGTTTGAAAATTTCTGAAAGTAACGTATATTGCTCTAAAAAATAAAAGTGGGAGTTTCCAACACGTTGTTCAAACGTGCGCTCAGTGTAATAAATAGTGTAGTCAAGGTCGATGATTGCAAACGTACGAAACGTTATTTATAGATTTTGTAATACTACGTCCGACTACTGGGTAATCGCTAATCTGGAGCTATATGCATTGTGAAAAATGCTAAACACTGAATCATGCACGTTGTCATCACGTCAGAGTGAGTCCCGAAAATTATTGGGTTTCATTGCCTTCGCCACGACGGTAAGCGTTTATCCTCGTTTGTGTATTTGTGTGTTCACAATATAACTCGGGTAAGAAAGGAATTTCCTGTAATTATTTTTAGGGAATAGGAGGAATGGGCCAATGAATTTTTTTTGTGATTTTGGTGTTGATTCGTCACATGATCCGGATTTAGGAATGTCATCAAAGAATAATGACAAACGTACAGTTACTTACGCACGAATGAACCTGGGAATATCGGCCGAATAAGTCATTGTAAACACGGGTCCTATGGGCCCTAATGTTGCGGAGGCGTGCTTTCCTCAGTATGCAGATTTCTAGTTTAAAACAAAAATTGCAACATGAGCGGCATTATTTGTACGGACCCTTTCTACTAAGCCTATGGAGATTATATTTATAAATTCTATTTTACGCAATATCATAAAAAACGATAGCTGGATTGCAATTTACTATAAAGGTTTTCTAAACCCTGTCACCCAAAACGAAATGAAGAACATTAGCTCCGTGTATTCCTCGCTTGGCTGGCAAACCGTTTTTTCTTCAAGCGTGCACAGGGTCTCATCTGATTGGACCAAAATACAGTGCTCCTCTCTGGTGTAGAGATTCAGGATACGAGGTCATAACAAATAGCGCTTACGATATAGGTAGTAGGCCTGTAGGTAAAGCGCTGTTACAGTATTCTTTGATATAAAATCACGTGGAAATTCGTGTACATAAAAACCGGTGATTACTATGTAATTTTACCCTAAAATATCTACGCAGCGGGTAGTGTAACAAATTATGAATAGTTTGTTTCTTAGATGGTAAAATGACACGTATAACCTTGAGAAATGTGGAAAGACGATGCCAGAAATACACGCCCATGGAGATGTCACTCCGTGAAACAAGATACACTGGAAAAAAAACCCTAACTGATAATTGAAATGAACCTTTTTTTCACTACAGCAGATGGCAAAGGAATTGATGTAAAGGCCATCAACACGTGCATTTCAGTCCAGCTATGACGTCAGCATTGACCTATTTGGCATGACATGCCATGTCCTTGTACATTCTGTATACTGCCTGTCATGAATGCATTCGTACTTCAGTGTGCTGCTACTTTTGACCTACAATTAATAAGGCTATAAAGATTTCATTATTTTGACTTTTTTTTTAAAATAATACATATTTTTTTAATAATTACCTGTGCTGCCTCTGGATTCTTATTACATAAACTTAATATAATTCATTATGTAAAATTTTCTTCGCAATTCTTTCATTTCTTTCACCAATTTTCTGTATGACCTTTGTCCACGTCTCCTGCATACCTCTTTTTCAATATTTTTACACTTTAAAGCTGATTATATTAAGTTTTACGAGGTTTCTCAAAGAGTCACAACCTCTTCTCTCCTTTTCATATTTACTTTTTTATTTTATTATGAATGAGCTTCACAAGCAACATTTATATAATCTCAAATTACACAACATTTTTGCGAAAGTTGATATTTCCTCGACGACTTCTATATTGTTTTGGTAAAAAGGAAGCCCGAGTGGCAGCAAAATCAGAAACAGTTTTGTCAGTAAAAAGTCTTGGGGAAAAAGTCTGTCTGCCAGTGTTGGAGTTTCCAAGAATCCAATTGTTAAACAATTTTTAGATATTTGTGGTAGATAAAAAGAAAGGGGAATTCTAGACGGTCCCCGACAGGATTAACGATTAGTTCATGCTTAACATAACATGAAACATATTTTATCTCTCCTAAGTTTGTAGCCCTTGGGCAAAAATTATTAGTAACAGCCCGTCATACACATAATCTTATTAAGAATTATCTTGCCGCATTTTATAATGTGTTATGGCAATTTCCTCGCCGTCTTGGTTTCAATAACAATATTATTTGATATCAGTATTTTATAATATGTGAATGAACATTTCCGCTGTTTTCACTCTCTATAAAATGAGTTTAACACATATCGGTTAACTGGGTTAGGCCTTATTTCGTAACCATTTCACTACAGCCTTTGCGGTAATTCAAATGGTCATCGTTTCCATTATTTCATCTGGTGAACACAGGCGGGAATGCATAATTTACCTGGAAGGGGGGGGGGGGGGGGGTACACGCCAGACGTTTAAAGGGATACTTTCAGTTTTACTCAGTCGTGTAATGAAGACAGACAAAGGAAGATGGAAATCCCGGGGCGATGAGTTATAAAGAGAACATAAGTGAAACGTGAAGCTAATTAAACTTACCAAGTTACGACTGGTAATCCGCACATATACCATGAAATTACTTTAATGCTAGTTTTAATGAGGGCCGCGCAGTGCACTAGAACCAATTGGTAGATATTCGCCCCAACATACCCGGAGAGGTTAATTTGTTTCCCTTTGATAATCCCTCTTTTAGATCAGATGACTGAAAGTCATCTGAGCTACAGCGATCACTGTGTCCGTCCAGCCGTCCTGCCGTCCGTCCGTTAACAGGGCACAAATCGTAACCGTTCGACCTAGAATCTTCTTACTTGACATCCAGGAAGGACCAATAAAATGTTCATTGAAAACTTGAAATTAGGTCTCTGTTACCCATATCAAAGTACCCCCAGAATAATTAATAATTTTATAAAAAAAAGCTCCAGTATCTGTATAATTATTGCGTTGATGGCCATGATTCGTTGCATGCATATTGATCATGTAGTGTTTCATCAGTTCCTGTAAACTAATGCGCCACCTGTTTTTTTCCGAAAGTTTACGCATTTTTCTCTTTTTTTTTGGAGACCTTCAAATAAAGCAATCTGGCTGTTCTTAGGGCACAAACTGAAACTTTTAGTCTTGGAATCTTTTTTCACTGCATCCTTGGAGGTAGGTCCTAGGCAAATCTCCTTGGAAACCTGAACTTAAGACATACTGACGTATATTCTGCAAGATATGTAAAAGAACATGATTTGAGTACCCTATAGGATAGATTTGCATGATTGGTTACTATAGGACGTAGCATCTTGGAAACTGAAATAATTTCACCCATATTCTGCAAGCTGTGTAAAAGAACATAACTTTCTATTATTTAGATGGCCACAAATGGTAGCACTTGGATGTAGAATAAGGTCATTGTATCCTATATCTAAGGTCTTTTGGCAGAATGCATGTTTTGAGCACTATGGGATTCATGTTACCCATTGTTCAAGGTGTCGTGAATTCAGCTGAGCGTCATGACCCATGACCCACTAGTCTTATTACCTTCGTCGATTACGGTACGTTTTCACCCGTGCTTTCACCTTTTCTTGTTTGTTAGGAATGATATAATTAGAATACGTGATATTCAGGACGCTGTATTAAATTATTGCGCTTTATAAACGAACGAGTCAAGTAACTGTTGTCTTTGGCCTTGATCAAAACGTGGATTCATTATGATCTTGCTTGCTTAATTATCACTGATCTCCTCATTATCGCTCAGCAAGCGCTTTAAAACTATTTCATGGAATTCAGCACTCGCTGAGACAGCGAACGGCTTTACACCCAAGTACAGGCTTTAATTCCCTTTTTAGGCACCTGAATATTCAGCCTGGACGAACCTAATGGGCTTCCGGCCAAATGACCCCAGTATGTAATTGAGTTGAAGGTTTGATGTAAGAGACGCTTTTATTCACCCAACGAAAGTAGCAAAATAAAGAAACTAAAGAACTAACTATCAAGAACAAACTAGAATTAGAACGTAAAGGACCGTATGGGAAAATATTTTTGAACACCGAAGCATATTCGCTTTAATTATTAAAGACAGGCCTTAAGAACTCTCAATAAGAACAAGTGGACAACACCCAGTCAGTATCCCAAGCAAGTCAACATCAAATAATGTTTATAGGTAACAATTATGATGCACAAGAAAAAAGTGTAATTTCTGTCAGTAGCAATATACCTTATATTAGCATGTACCAATAGGGGATCTTGCTCGACTACAGGGAAACATGGAAACAGCGATACCAGACAGAATACCATTGTCGGAATAGGGCTGTTATTACACATTTTCTCACGAATCTATCATGATACGATACATTTTGCAATGCCTTTCTCACGATACGATACACGATACGATACATTTGAGTAATTCTGGAATTAAGATATCAGCTCATTCTTTGCTCAACACTCATTGCTCATTCTTTGCTCTGGAGTTAAACATTTTAAGTTCAGCATGCTTTCATGTTTCAGGGAAACAAATTAGGAAACAGCCACTTCAGTTGGTTTGATTTTCAGGATGTTAGCCGATCAGCTACCGATTGATTGATTCCGTGCAAATGATGTTTTGCTTTACACATGATAGGCCATTGACAATGGTTAAGTGCAGGTGGTCCCCAGTTTAACATGAGACTCCAAGGTGGATTGTTATAAACTGTCAACGTATCGATACAGGGACATCTGGTGATACCGGTACGATATTTGACATTGTATCGCTATGTATCATTGCACTGGCAGGGGCGGATTTAGAGGGGTCACAGGGGGCGAGTGATTCAAATACGCTCATTATAGAAAAGCAGTCTCGGATTCGTGTCTCGCAATGTTTTATTTCCTATTCCTCTATTATGGATAAGGAATATGAACCCTCTTGGCACACTTGTTTACCTTTGCCATATTGTTTCATTAATGCAAAAGTGACTGCATGTACATTTGTGATTAATTTATTATGACATCCTGATATCCAGATCATGTTTCAGATCCACACCCTTTTAATCGATTCTTCCTTGGAATATTCCCGAAATAGCCTGAAAATGTCATTAGATTCCGTTCAGGTTTGCCTGAGCTATGTCGTAAAAAATGACTCAAACACATACAGACACCCACACACACGAAAGGGGATGAACACATAAACAAACAGACAGACTGAAGGACAGACAGACAGACAAGGGCGATTTCTTAACCTCCTATTAAAATGATCCCTGGGTTACCGCATATCATGGCATCTTATACTGAGAGTTTGATGCCGTATTTAAATAAATCATTGTATAAATCAGAACATATATCGTCACTCAACAGATAAATGAGGAGGGACGCTCCAAAGTTTAAACCAATCTCTCAATGCGATTTCTAAAGTTTAGATATTAATATTATGCGAACAACTAGTAGAGAATTATATTATAAAATAATGTACAACAAACAATGTCACTTTGCGCTACCTGTTGTAACGGCACGATCAAACTGTGATTTTTAATATTTTTTCGGTAAGCTCTACAGAAACCTCCAAGGCCGAATAGGGTCTTCTGTTATGGCTTTGTCTGGCGTGCAGACAAGATGAATTTCACATTTTAATAATTACAAACCCTAAAGGTTGACAGTTAATTTCCTCTTGTGTTCCCAAAAAAGACTGAATATGACTCAAGGCTGACATAACAGACGCCGTATCTATATTCTCTCACACGATTACATTTCTTACATTATCAACATGTGAGCAAAAAATCACACGGAGTTCTATCTAAAAGGACTTGCTGAGATAGCTTGAGATGAACATTGGCCGTAGAAACTGATAACGTGACCAGGTATTTTTTATACAATAAATTCAGGGAAGATAGGAATTAGGCCAATGGAAATATGTACATCAGATTATTTAATTAGGCTTCACTGCATCATGAAGCAGATTTCCTGAATGTTCATGTAATATAACATTCTATATATAAACACATGACAATAGGCACTGCTCTGCGCTTGAACAGCAAAATAAGACTAAGCAATATAACTAAGATGATGAATTAGATATAGGCAACTAGATGTAACTAGATGTAACTATAAGCAACTAGATCCCTGGAAGCCCCCCCCCATCCCCCCTCCCCCTATATATATATATATATATATATATATATATATATATATATATATATATATATATGTATATATGTATATATGTTGTTACGGAACCTAATAACAACAGATCACATAAACTTGACTAGCACAAATTTTGTTATAGAGATAAATAAAATCAGTTTCGGTAACAATAGGCAGCGTGAAATGTCTAAGGGAATGAATAAAGATGTCAGTGGTTCTCTGTTAACAAACAAGTATAAAATCTTAAAACAATTCTAACATTACAATACACTAAATCAATACAATTACACAGTAAAAAAATGTACTGTACCAGAGTGTCCGAGTCCTAGGCTTTTATTCTGGATACCACCACTGTCACAGCTCAACAATTCCTTTAAAACTAATAATCCACGTAAACAGTTCAAATTGTCCAAAGTCAAGCTCTTGTATACGCTCTTTGCACAGCGCTTTAACTATAGGCCTACAACGTATATCGTAAGCGCTGTTTGTTATGACCTCGTATCCTGAATTGCAACACCACAGGGGAGCACTGTATTTTGTCCAATCAGATGAGACCTTGTGCTGGAAGTTACAGCCAAGCAAGGAATACACGGAGCCGATCATGTTCATTTTGCTTTGAGTGACAGCTCATCGCCCCCATAACCGTCTGAACAGGCCGCAGGCCCAGAGAGAATGCCCAGACGTGGTATGCTTAGAGCCTTGGGCACATAGGATGCCCGGCCGGCGAGCTGTAATTCAAACGAAACGTAACAAGAAGGGCTGCGTGCACACCTCGCTGGGCGGAGCCAGGATGCCTGTCGAGTGTTTGTTTACTGGCATCTGGTTGGCTGCTTGTCACGTCATACGCACGTTTTTTTTTTTCAGCTGACACCGAACCGCCATTTGGTGTCTAAATATAGCATAGCC